>WNWU01000044.1:49033-64470 GCA_012654045.1 Ptyas mucosa | reverse complement strand
ATAGAATAGAATAGAATAGAATAGAATAGAATAGAATAGAATAGAATTTGTTATTGGCCAAGTGTGATTGGACACACAAGGCATTTGTCTTGGTGCATACGTGCTCGGTGTACATAAAAGAAAAGATACGTTGAATTGAATGGTGTTCCAGTAATCTGTGAATTGATTGATCTTAACAACAGTATCAACAGAAGCACTAGTAAAACTGGTAGCCAAATAATATTAGATGTTATCTGATATTTGCAACGTAGATTACATTCATATCCCTCTCATTCTTCTTCTGTTGCTGTCCTTTGTCGGCTTTGCCCGGCTGGTGTAAATGGCTAAGATTCAACTCACACAAGGTGCTCTAATTAGACAATTTCTTTGTACTATAATGTAAGAGTCAAGATGACCTCAAAGGGCATTTCTCTATGGCTGGAACATATTGGATCTGTTCTTCAGCAACTGTAGAGGAGCATTTGTTATTTAATGGACCTTTATAAATTACCACAGCCATCCAAGAATCTTCCCATTATTCTGGGAACTTTTCTTTATCTTTTTATTTTTATGGGGAGTGGGTGGATGGATATGTGTTTCTTTCAAGTTGCCACGAAAGGTTACTTTCGGAACATTCTTCACCCAATGATGACAACAGATTGGGGACGTAACTGTCATCACTTGTATTTTAGGGTTAGAATCAATCTCTTTGCTTATTTTTCTTTTCTCTGGGAACAGCAAATCTTGTCTTCCCATTATGCTCAGAACAATTGTCTCAGCGGTGGGATTCAATTTTTTTTACTACCAGTTCTGAGTGTGTGGCTTGGTGGGCGTGGCATGGCATGGCATGGCATGGCTTGGCTTGGTGGGCGTGGCATGGTGGGCATGGCAGGGGAAGGATACCGTAAAATCTCCATTCCCACCCCACTCCAGGGGAAGGTTACTGCAAAATCCCCATTTCCTCCCAATCAGCTGGGACTCAGGAGGCAGAGAAGAGATGGGGGTGGGGCCAGTCAGAGGTGATATTTACCGGTTCTCTGAACTACTCAAAATTTCCACTACCGGTTCTCCAGAACTTGTCAGAACCTGCTGAATACCACCTCTGAATTGTTTCCCTAGAGACACAGAAATGCAAGTAGAAGTATGATTTCTCTGGACAGTTGGTAGCTCAGATTTTTGTAGAGAGCTTAAGTTTGCAATAAATCTTTATACTTATTTGACCTGCCTGAATCTCCTGATTTTCCCAATGCTTGACAAGGATGACTTAATTCGTCTATAAACATGCAGGAATTGTTCAGTTAATATATTAGACTCAGCCTTATGAGGTAGTCCAGACAGGGAGCACACCCAGATGATCTAATTCTCACTCTATTGTAATGTTAAATTAATAGAATCATGTACGTTTGAAAGTACACTTCTCCCCTGTTGCTTTTCTCAACCCAAGAAACTAGGGAGGGTCCCTTTTGAAACTTTGACACACCCACATTCCTGCTGTGGGCTAAGCTGCCTCTTATTTGACCATTCTTATGGGTGCAACTCTTCCTGCACTAATTCAGACATAATAACTGATCACAGTCAGAATTCATGAATTTAAGAACAGCTTCAAAATAATGTCAGCAATGAGAAAATGTCAGTGGTGGTGTGATTTTTGCTTCAGACTTCAATAGTCTTACAATAGTCACAAGGTATCTCCTCACCACTATTTATTCATTCCCCCCCCCCCCTATTTCTTAGGAAATAGGAAAGAACATGATTTAAACAGCTGGGGTCATCCATAAAACTGCTTGGTCAACAAACAAGGAGAATATTCCACAGCAAAGAAGATAGAAAGGAGAGAGGAGTAGAGGGTAGGAAGAGGAGAGGGAGGGAGAGGAATGGAAGAAAGGGAAAAGGAGAGGAAGGGAGGGTAGGGGACAGGAGTAGGAGAGAAGGTGAGAAGGGGGAAAAGAAGGGAGGAGTGGGGGAAAGGAAGGGGAAGTAGGATGTGGCAGGAGAGGAGGAAGGAGAAAATAGGAGAGGAGGGAAGGAGGAAAAGGAAAGAGAAGAAGAAGAAGGGTTGTTGCGGAATGAGGGAAGAAAGGGTAGAAGAGTAACTCCGAATGTAAATTAAAATGCCTTATTTTAATGCTTTCTTTAAGGAAAACATGTATATGTATGATTAATTACGTATAAGAAAATGTACATTTTATGTTATGTGTATAAGAAATAAAACTGAAAAACTGTTTGGTCAACAATGGTTAACCACAGATGGGTAGTTGAACGGAAGGAGGTAACAAGTTTGCAGAACGTGTGAACCATTCCGAGTTGCTTAACACGGGTGGCCATTGTATAAATATTTTAAATATTTAAATTTGTGTGAAAGAATCCAGGGTAAATGCCTGAAGCCATATTTTTCACGAGAGGGAAAAGCAAATTTCACTGGAAAACAAAAGTTTTCCGAAAAAGCAACTAAATACGCACGCTGTACAAATCTTGGCTCTTCAGCAAAGTTTCGGAATGTTGCAATTCTGAAACAGATGAAATTCCATTCTGATTATTAAAGGAAAGTAGTACCAAATATAATGTCTATTAGCTCGGTGGGATAGATTAGAATGTATTAAATCTCAGCAGTTAATAACCCGACTCTCTTCATCTTGCTATTTTCATTTCAAAGACTTATAATGATTACAAATGACACCCTAGATATATCAGAGACTGCTTTCTTGATGAACAATATGTTAGTAAGGCTAGTCCATGCCTTCACACCTCACTTAATAGAGGCTTAATAAAATTATGAATCATGTGGAATGGGTGGGGGGGAGAGAGACTTTTCTCATCCCCGTCATTAACAATAAAACTAGGCAGCCTGAAAAGTTTAATAAAGAGCAGGCACATAAAGAAAAACAAACAAATCATACCCGCAATTGTTTTGTTTTGTTTTTATTAACCTGCCGGATATATTTGAGAGAATGGGTGTGCTTCAGTTCCCCTAAATTACACATTGTCATCTTGTAGGACTAAGGGAACAGGCCTTCTCTGTCACTATCCGCATCTTCTGGAACAGCTATCTCTCAGAAATATTGAATGTGTCAAGCACAGGATATCGGGAATCCGGGTAGTTCAATTGAATGTAGGCTTATTGCATGCTAGGGTTCTCTACAAGAAGCTGAACTATGAAGGTTTAAAGCAAAAAGGGATGTGGTGGCTCAGTGGCTAAAGATGCTGAGCTTGTCGATAGAAAGGTCGGCAGTTCAACGGTTCGAATCCCTAGTGCTGCATAATGGGGTGAGCTCCCGTTATTTGTCCCAGCTAATGCCAACCTAGCAGTTCGAAAGCACGTAAAAAATGCAAGTAGAAAAATAGGGACCACCTTTGGTGGGAAGGGAACAGCGTTCCGTGGGCCTTTGGCATTTAGTCATGCCGGCCACATGACCATGTGAGACGTCTTCGGACAGCGCTGGCACTTCGGCTTTGAAACGGAGATGAGCACCGCTCCCTAGAGTCGGAAATGACTAGCACAAATGTGCGAGGGGAACCTTTACCTTTTAAGAGTCAACAGAATTCAAGGTGAACTGGACTTAGTTCTCCTGTGGGCGCGAAGGGACTCGAAACTGATGATGTGTTTGACCCCTTCCTTGAGCTCAGCCTGGTCACCTTCTAAAATAAGGATTGTGACCATTCTTGTGGCATAAGGCCTGACTCTCTTCTCAGGCCTGGGCTTAGTTTGTTTATGGCTCCATAAACTATATTTTAGCTCCATAAACTAAAATATAGTTATTTTAGTCTGGGTTTATTTAGATTTCATGTTTTAAACTGTTATCATTGTTCATTTGGATTTTGCAAACCACCCACCAGCCAGCCTATTGGAGTTGGCAGCCATAATAAATTTAATAGGAAAAATAAATAAATAAATAAATAAATAATTTGCATAAATATAAACCAGTCGATTAACAGCAAACATATTTATTATTGACAGAAGGTGGCAAACCAGTAGCCTTCCAGATGTTCTGAATTATAAATCTTAGGATCTCCCAATGCCAGTGACCATATGGGCTGATCTTAGCATTCAGTTACATCTGGAGAGCCATAGATTATCCCCCACACCATGATAACAAGAGAACGAAAGTTAGTCTCATAATATTCATGATCTGCATTGATGGATTCATTGATTGTTGTTGTTGTTAGTTGGGAAGTTATGTCCAACCCATCGCGACCTCATGGACAACGTTCCTCCAGGCCTTCCTGTCCTCTACCATCCTCTGGAGTCCATTTAAGTTCACGCCGACTGCTTCAGTGACTCCATCCAGCCACCTCGTTCTCTGTCATCCCATTCTTCTTTTGCCCTCCATCTTTCCCAGCATTAGGCTCTTCTCCAGGGAGTCCTTCCTTCTCATTAGGTGGCCAAAGTATTTGAGTTTCCTCTTCAGGATCTGGCCTTCTAAAGAGTGGTCAGGGTTGATCTCCTCTAGACTGACCGGTTTGATCACCTTGCAGTCCAAGGGACTCCCAGGAGTCTTCTCCAGCCCCAGAGTTCAAAGGCCTCAATGCTTTGGCGCTCAGCCTTTCTTATGGTCCAACTTTTACAGCCGTACATTGCAACTGGGAAAACCATAGCCATCCATTCATTTTTCGCTCGTAGCAACCACACAGATTTTCTTCATGGTGATCTATCCTTAACCTGGTCTTTCACATCATCTAATAGTGCACTCATCACCACTTTAATTGAGTACATCCACCTCTTAAGGCCTTTCAATTGTTGAATGTAGCCATAGTGGCTTCCACTGTGCACTTCAGGGCTGAGTCAGAGTTGTGGTATGCTGTTTTCCTTGGGAAAAGTATATTTCTGAGAGCTTATTCAACGTTCGAAATACACTGAAGACCTTCTCCTAAATCATTATGTCAAAAGTCTTTTGTCCCAGAATGCACTATACAGACAAATCAAAGAACTGTCTAAAACCCCAACTCAGATGTAGTAATATCACAGTGCTTGTTCACTGGTAACTAGCAAAACTTGTATTTCCTGACTTAATTGACTCCCATGTGCTTTCAACCAGAAGCTGAAGAAAAATGTTCCTTTGCAGCAGAGGTGGGTTTTAGCAGGTTCTGACCAGTTCTGTAGAACCGGTAGCGGAAATTTTGAGTAGTTTGGAGAACCGGTAGTAAAAATTTTGACTGGCTTCACCCCCATCTATTCTCTGCTTCCCAAGTCCCAGCTGATCGGGAGAAAATGGAGATTTTGCAGTATCCTTCCCCTGGAGTGGGCTGGGAATGGAGAATTTACAGTATCCTTCCCCTGCCACTCCCACCAAGCCACGCCCACCAAGCCATGCCATGCCATGCCCACCAAGCCACACCCACAGGACCTGTAGTAAAAAATTTTGAAACCCACCACTGATTTGCAATTTTAGCTACGTGTGGAGACCGTGTGCCTTCAAGGCAATCTTGACTTCTGGTGGCTGGATTGGAGAAGACTCCTGAAAATACCATGGACAGGCAAGAAAATTAACAAAGGATCAGTGAACAAATCAACCCAGAATTCTCACTCAAATGACCAGGTTTAAATGATCCTACTTTGAGCACCTTATGCATCATTCTCTTGTTTCTTTTAAAGAAACAAGATTCTTACATTTCTGCTTTGTAAACATCTGTTTACAAATGTATGGAACTTGGCATCCATTCTCTGTGGCTTGCCCAGTCATTGGCGTACTTGAGTTTAGTGTGATAAAACATATAAAATGATAATATAAATGCAAAAACGTATAGATGTAAGTCGCATGGATAGCCACTTAAAGAAATTTATATGTTTGATTAACTCACATTAAAATTAATGGGACTTTAAAATATTTAGCTTTCTCTCTTTCCCACTGTCCCCAAAGAAGGGTCTTGAGAAAGGGAGGGGCACTTTGAAAGAAGTACAATTTAAAGTTAATATTCATTAGCAAAGCTGCTAGTTCTGGGTAATTGATTCTCAGCTCCAGATGTTCCCATTTTAACTAAATGCTATAGAGAAATGTTTAATTTATTGGCATCTTGATCATTTAAAAAATGTTTTGTCCTACGATCATAAAATCCAAAACAGACAAGCGGAAAGGATTCTCTCTTATTTCCATGCTAACTTTATTTTACTGCTCTTTTCAAAATAAATTTTAAAGAAGTCTACGTTCAGCAAAGTGGCATTCATGGGGAACTTTAATTCTCTAATGTCGCTTTTTCGCTACATGTAGGTGATATTTAAAGAACGTTACAGTCATTGGCTAAAATACATGCTACTACTTCTTGGGCTCATTTAAAGGTAGACTTCAAACCAGGGGTGCTATTCAGCGGATTCTGACAGGTTCTGGAGAACCAGTAGCGGAAATTTTGAGCAGTTCAGAGAACCGGCAAATACCACCTCTGGCTGGCCCCAGGAGTGGGGTGGGAATGGAGATTTTGTAGTATCCTTCCCCTGGAGTGGGGTGGGAATGGAGATTTTGCAGTATCCTTCCCCTGGAGTGGGGTGGGAATGGAGATTTTGCAGTATCCTTCCCTGGAGTGGGGTGGGAATGGAGATTTTGCAATATCCTTGTCCCAGGAATGGGGTGGGAATGGAGATTTTGCAGTATCCTTTCTCTGGAGTGGGGTGGAAATGGAGATTTTGCAATATCCTTCCCCTGCCACTCCCACCAAGCCATGCCCACAGAACCAGTAGTAAAAAAAAAACGATTTCCACCACTGCTTCAAACAATTTGGCTGCTTAGAGAAAATTCTTTGGAAAGACGGATCTATATACCAGAAGGATACAGGATACAATTTAGAACCAACTTGAATTCAACAAGTGCCTTGTTGAATATCTGTAACATCATTGACTCGTCAACATTTTCTAGTCCGTTCTTGTTGGACTATTTCAACCGTGGTCTGCATTTCTGGTCAATTTTTATCATTTAAAAAAAAAATGAAATTAAGCTGTAATCCAGGACAACCTTAGATAAAAATAGGATTTTAAGAGAATTGCACTGTAGATCCTTCTGGAAGACAAATGGAGATATGTGTGGTTAGATCCATGGGTAGGTGTGAATGATACCCAAGACTAAGGTCAGCTACTGTTTATGGGGAGATAGTTGTGCTGGGAAGGAAGGAAGATAGCCATCACGCTGTAGATAAAAAATGGTGAGAAAGCCAACCGACTTATCTGTCTTTAGATGTTAATACAAGCATGTGGGTTTTTAAAAAGTGTAGGATGTCCCCCCCCCCCAAAAAAAAAAACACATTTCTTGGAATGGCCGACTGTGCTTTTATGGTCACATAACCATTCCAGGAAGTACTAAGAAAAAAAGTCTATAATCTTTTAAAAGCCCCAATATGGTGTAAAGCTTGCTGAACCTCTTTTGAAAAATTAAAGGTCTATAGCAAATCTTCCTTCCTTCCTTTCTTCCTTCCTTTCTCCCTCCCTCCCTTCCTCCCTCCCCTCTCCTTCCTTCCTCCCTCCCTTCCTTCCTTCCTTCCTTCCTTCTTTCCACCCCTTTCCTTCCTTCCTCCCTTTCCTTCCTTCTTTCCTTCCTTCCTTTCTTCCTCCCCTTTCCTTCCTTCCTTCCTCCCCCTTCCTTCCTTCCTTCCTTCCTTCCTTCCTTCCTTCCCTCTTCTTCCTTCCTTCCTCCCTTCTTCTTCCTTCCTTCCTTCCTTCCTTCCTCCCCTATCCTTCCTTCCTTCCTTCCTCCCCTTTCCTTCCTTCCCCCTTCCCTCCCTCCCTCCCTCCCTTACACACATCCTACAACAGGTTGATCATTCATACTTGGGAAAATCAAAGAGGTCTTCCCTTAATGCTGGAAGACTACGGTGTCTATAGCAGCAACTCCCTCTAGGAGAGACATTCTTCAACTGGCAGGGGCTACCACTGACGAAGCCCTTTCCTTGTCAGATCTCCATGGCTTTCTTTTGGAGACCCACATGGAAAAAGATCCTTAGATGACGCTTTTAAGATCTGGAGCACGTAAATGTAGGGAAAAAAATTCTTCAGGAAAAAAGAACTCCCGAGTTGTTTTAAAAGATTAACGTCGCTGCAGAAACGAACAAATGCTTGAAAGACAAATCGTAGCATGTAATCATACCGGTTAATACCAGAAAGTTGTGCAGCTTGTCTTATTTGCAATCACTCCGATATATCTTTTTTTTTGTGGGGGGGGGGGGGGGCTGAGCTGTTATAATCCTGCTTCAGACACTGTCATAAACCAAGGCTGAAGAAAAAGCTCGGCTTTGCAGGGAACAACAATGTTCTGCTCCGATAAGCATTGACTGTAGCGAGGTAGAAGCTCCCTCCAGTGAGCATCCTTCATAGGTTCCAGACAGTCCAAGAAACATCATCTGCCAGCATATGTTCCAAGAATAACTAATTGTTCAATGTAACAGCAGGTTCCTTATTACAGAAATTGATTTCACAGTTTGGTTACGGTGCTGCGTGTGTGTGCGTATGCCCCCCACCAACATCCATGGAGATGTTTCATCTTTGTTTAACCAAACAGAAGCCTATTTAGCTTGCCTTGTCAAATGCTGGAACAGAAGCTTGGAGGAGGTGGGGGGGCTCGCCTGTGGCAAAACATTTTATTGTTCTGCAAATATATACAGGAGGAGCTGCGGTTCCCGCTAGTCCTTGAAGAATTTTGAGCCTGACGTGCGGATTTCTAATTTCCTGGTTCAGAAGGAAATCACAGGTAGGCGTAAGGGAGGGTTTTTTATTATTATTTGAGTTCATTTTTTTTTAAAGCTTAATTTGAACTTCCTGGAATAATACATTGTAGATGGAAGAAGAATTCATCTTTTGAATGCCTGTCCCCCCCTCCACCCCAACCCACCCACTTAACTTTACGATATAGCTGACAATGTAAAAATTGCATATAAAGAAAAAGTTGTGTGCAGAAATAATATAATAGAAGAAACTGTGTACAAAATATGTCTTAGGGAATGCAAAAAAATATTGGTCCGCGTTTTGTAAAAAAAAAAAAAAATGCAGGTTGATGTGGAAATTGCTTATGTCTCTTTAGGTGAATATGACTAGAGATCAAAGGTGCCCTAGAAAGAAATTCATTGATCCATTATTTTTGCTTTCTCCAGTCTACAACTAGATCTCCACATATTGGGCCAATTGACCGACTCTACATCCTTGGGATTTTCACTTGTGCTAAATTTTCCCCCAATTTAATTGCATGTGTTTTGCGTCCTTCAACATCCATGTTTTTCTCACGCAGGGAATGTCAACTTTGGACTCATCTTCAGTCAACTAAGCAGGGCCCGATCCAGTTAGTAACCACGGCATCTCACAGTTGTGGTTTACAATGAGAAGTAGGAAAAAATATCCCAGAATGCAGCCTTCAGACAATTTTACCTGCATGGTTGAGAATCTTCATCAACATATTGCAAGACATATTATGGAAGGAACACCTGAGGTCGGTTTGGGAGGGGTTGATAACAGTGGTGAAATCCAATTTTTTTTTTACTACTGGTTCTATGGGCGTGGCTTGGTGGGTGTGGTGTGGCTTGGTGGGCATGGCAGGGGAAGGATACTGCAAAATCTCCATTCCCACCCCACTCCAGGGGGAAGGATATTGCAAAATCTCCATTCCCACCTCACTCTGGGGCCAGCCAGAGGTGGTATTTGCTGGTTGTCTGAACTGCTCAAAATTTCCGCTACCGGTTCGTCATAACCTGCTGGATTTCACCCCTGGTTGATACTTTCCAATGACTCCGTGCCTAACTAACTTGCTCTAACTGATGTAGCTGCTTGGATGAGCAGCAAAATGTCTCAAACCAACAAGGCTATAAGTCCAATTGCCATGACTCAACTTTCAGACAATTCACCTTGGTTGACTGAGAACCCAGAATGCAGTATTGATATCATTACTAGGAAAACACCGTAGATAAATATGTCCATGTAGCCACTAGGTTTCAAATTGACAGAGGCTGGAAATGGGATGCTGACCACCAGTTAAATGTATAGCAGGCTCCAGTATCATCATTATTTCCAGTAATGTATCCATAGGTATCATAGGCCCCAAAACAGTTCTTAGAAAATAGGAATACAAATGCCTGCAATGCTGGATTTTATTTAGAAACATGAACTTCTGAAACTTCCATAGTTTTGGACAGAAATGACGAAAGCACCGTCGTGCTCTGTCTCTTTCAGGCATGCATGCTATAACATGATGCATGTGCAAAAAAAAAAGGAGTTGGACTTGTAATTTGATGCTGCTTTGCTCAGAGTCATCTATTTAACAGAATAACAGAGTTGGATGGGACCTTGAAGGACTTCTAGGACTTCCTGCTCAGGCAGGAAACCATTCCTGACAAATGTTGTCCAATCTCTTCTTAAAAACATCCAGTGTTGGAGCATCCACAACTTCTGGAGGCAAATTGTTCCATTGATTAATTGTTCTAATTAGACCTGCCCTGTGGATGCCACTAATTTGGAAGAATGTCCAAGGAAAAAGACAGTGGGAAGATGGAGTAGATGAGAGCATCCTGTTGGTAGCCTCACTAGTTTGTCTTCTCATACATGGCAACCTTACAGATTAACAGAGTTGGAAGGGACTTTGTAAGTCCAACCCCCTACCCAAGCAGGAGACCCTACACCATTTCTGACAAATGGCAGTCCAGTCTCTTCATGAAAGCTTCCAGTGATGAAGCTCCCACAACTTCCAAAGGCAACTTCTCTTCCATGGGTTGATTGCTCTCACTGTCAGAAAAGTTCTCCTTATTTCCAGGTTGAATCTCTCCTTGTTAAGTTTCCACCCATTATTCCTTGTCTGGCCTTCAGGTGCTTTGGAAAAAAAGCTTGACCTCCTCTTCTCTGTGGCAGCCCCTCAAAGACCAGGGCAATCTATTCTGTTCACTGCAGGTTGATCTCGAATTACAACCATTAGTTTAGCAATCGTTTGAAGCTACAATGGCCCTGAAAAAGTGACTGGGGAGCAGTCCTCACACTTACTACTGCGGTGATCAAAATTTGGGTTCTTGGCCACCGGCATGCATTTACGAGAGTTGCACCAGCCATGGATCAGCTGCTCCAGATTAGCAACCGACAACCAACATCAACAGGGGGTTTGCTTAACAACGGCAGCCATTCTCTCAACAACTACAGCGCTAAAGTTTGTAAAATGGTTGTAACTCACTTAACAACTGCCTTGCTTAGCAGAGGAAGCACTGGCTGCAATTGTGGTCGTAGGTCGAGAACCCAGGATCGCCAAAGAGGCAAGCTTTCCCCAAGACAAGCATTGCTTCCATCTTGCCAAAGTACCCACAAGGGTTAACTCTCCCTTGTAACACAAGATTTGATGAATTGGAGCGGAGAGGCCTGGAATAACGGCAAGGATCAGTGTGATTCCGTTGCCAAGAAAACAAGCAAAACCCAAAATATGGGGTGAAATGTCAACACTTTTGGAATGCGAACAAGGTCCCTGCGATGCCTCATGCAAACCAAGTGGCTTTTCTCTTTTGTTATGGCTGGTTTGTTTGTATTTATTGAGCAGTATTTTAATGAGAAGACAACAATCTGAGCAAAGATGCTGATAGCTTTTTTCCCTCAATCCCCTCACCCCCTCACCCTCTCTTTCCTCCCCTCCCTTCCCCTGAAAAAGAAGAAGGTCTTGCTTTGTAGAACACAGCTTGGCATTATTTACATCATTGTGGAGGCAGATTAAATTTCATCTCCTTTGCAATTTTTTTTTAAAAAAAAGATGCAGATGGTGAACACGTTTAGATTATCGTTGAAGCAGCCATTAATTATGGTGAGATAGTCCATCGTCTGCCTCCATTAAGCCTAATGGGATCTGAATCAAGTTGAAGACATTGTGCACTGCCATAGCACATGGGATGCCAAAAGCCACACGTCTATCCACAAGGAGCACTCTCTCTCTCTCTCTCTCTCTCTCTCTCTCTCTCTCTCTCTCTCTCTCTCTCTCTCTCTCTCTCTCTCTCTCTGTCTCTCTCTCCTCTAGCTCTGCCTGTCTCTCTGTCTCTCTCCCTCTTCTCTCTCTCTCTCTCTGTCTCTACTCTCTCTGTCTCTCTCTCTTCTCTGTCTGTCTGTCTCTACTCTCTCTGTGTGTCTGTCTCTGTCTCTCCTCTCTCCTCTCTCCTCTCTCCTCTCTCTGTTTCTCTTTCTCCTCTCTCTCCTCTCTCTCTGTCTTTCTTCTCTCTCTCACTCTCTCTCATCTCTCATCTCTCTCTCTGTTTCTCTCCTTCCTCTGTTTCTCCTCTCTCCTCTCTCTCTGTTTCTCTCTCTCCTCTGTCTCTCCTCTCTCCTCTCTCCTCTCTCTCTGTTTCTCTTTCTTCTCTCTCTCTCTCCTCTCTCTCTGTCTTTCTCCTCTCTCTCACTCTCTCTCCTCTCTCTCTCTACCCTCTCTCTCTTCTCTCTCTGTGTCTTTCTCCCCTCTCTCTCTCTCTGTAGGAATATATAAACGTTCTCTACTTCCAGACTCCAGCGTTCGCTCTGCTGTTAGCTGGAAGTTTGGGGGAGGTGAATGATGTGTGTTTTGGCAACAACAGAAGAGGGCTGAGCCAAAAGATTTTGTGGTGACATGTTGTGTTTTTTCTTCTTGTTGTTGTTTTAATTCAGAAAATGCATCCAGTGGCCTTCTACTCTATGATATCATCATTGGAGGCTATAGAATAGTTGCATTCATTATAGGTAGGAGTGGTGTTTGCCAGCCGTGCATCTTGGGGTCTGTAAACTGAAGGTTTTGTGGAGTGAGCATGCAACCATCTACTCTAATGCTATACTAGAGTGTATTTACAAAGTTGGTAACTGGGCAGTGCAGCGGTGTTACTCCAGAAGACCAGAAGACAATATTCTTGATACCAAATTTATTCTTTAGATCATAAAACATAGAATAATAGAGTTGGAAGGGACCTCGGAGTTCTTCTAGTCCAACCCTCTGCTCTCTACACGCGCACGGACGCTTCGCTCACGCACCACTTCTGCACATGCGCAGAAGCATATTTGATGACTTCTGGACCAGTTGGCTTAGCCTCCCACTGCCACTACTACCGGTTCTCCTGAACCTGTGTGAACCGAGAGCAACCCACCACTGCCCCTGAGCTAGGGTGGGGCTTCGCTAGCAGTGGTGGTTCTTCCTTCCCAAGGATCAGCCCATGGATTTCCACTGCTCTCCTCTCCTCTGCCTTCTGCACATCCCTGCATCAGGCACTGGACCAAGCTGTTCCTCCTCTTTCTCATCAGCCACCTCCAGTATTGGGGGCTGTTGACTCTCCATCTGAGGGCTGACGGACAGCCCAGGCTCTGCCTCTGTCTCTCTCTCTCTGACAGCTCCATTCCCTCTTCCCCCTCGGAGCTCCCAGGTTGCCCTGATGCTGACCCTGACTCCTCCTCTGATTTGGCTGGTGGAGATGCTGGTGGCCAACAGGCCACAACACTATCATTTCAGACAAATGGTTGTCCAATATCTTTTTGAACACCTTCAGTGATAGAGCACCCACAACTTCTGGAGGCAAGCTATTCCATTGGTTAATTGCTCTCACCATTAGATAATTTATCCTTAGTTCTAGGTTGCTTCTTTCCTTGATTAGTTTCCATCCATTGTTTCTTGTCTTTCCTTTTCGTCCTTTGGAAAATATTTTAACCCACTTGTCTTTGTAGGAACCCCTCAAATACCTTGTCCATCAAATATCCCCTCAAATATCTTGTCCACCTGGTACATCTGGTTTCCTTGAATGGGTAATAAGGCAAGGTAGAAATAAGGCAAGAAATAAGGTAGAAATGCATCAGGTAGAAATTTAACCTTTTTATGCCCAAATGATGCATTGGGTCTTATTTTCTTTTTGTTTGTATTGCAAACCAAGGTTCTGTTTGCCTTACATTATTTTTCAACAGGTCCTATTTAATATGATTCATTAAATAAGCCATGAAGTTTTCAGCTAATGAAAAAAAAAGACGTGGGGAAAAAAAACATGTTAAAGAGGTACACAACCTTTGTATACCGAAAAAAATGTGCGAGTTTTTTGAACTGGAGATTCAATCTGAATGGGATTATTTTGAATCTCCAAGCTGAATAAACTTTCCCAATCCATTGTTCAAACTGGAGCATCAGTTCAGATGTCCCTGAATCAGTCTGGTGAGTTGGGTGGGCTTTCTACTCAAAAATTTGAACCGGTAGCGGAAATTTTGAGTAGTTCAGAGAACCGGCAAATACCACCTCTGGCTGGCCCCAGAGTAGGAAGGGAACGGGGATTTTGGAATATCCTTCCCCTGCCATACCCACCAAGCCACACCCACCAAGCCACACCACACCCATTAAGCCACGCCCATAGAACTGGTAGTAAAAAAAATTGGTGTGATTCGTTTAACAACTGCCATAAAAATGGTCAAAAAGTTTGGATCTGGTCATGTGGTGCTTCGACTTATGACCGCAATGATTCATGAATAGAATTCTGGACCCAACTCTGGTTGTAAGTCGAAGGCTACCTGTAATGCCAATAGCTTACCTGAGCTGCTCTCTTACCTTTGGCTTAGAGAGAGAATGTTTTCAAAAAGAAGGATGATGGAGTTTGCTCTTCCCCACAGAGCTCAGCTTGTCCTCAAAGATGAAATGCTCTGCAAGATGTACCAAACATGAATTGTTACTGAGTCATCCACCTTGTGGAAAGAAACACCCGACTTCACTGTGATTTATTCTGTCAGCTTTATTTAACCTGTTTTTTTCCCCCTGGTCCTCTTCCTCCATTATCATCACCTTTATTTCCATGAAAGCAACGATTTGATAGAGATAGGGGAAAAGAAAAACAAGGGAGAAAGACAGCATAAAACAGATTTTGAAAAATAGGAGTGGATGAGCACTCCCGATTCCCAAGAAAATGTTGAAGCATTTTCCTTCCCCTTGAAGAAAACATCTCTCTCTATAAAAAAAAGTTTTGGAGAGTTGTTGCATGAATTCTGTGCGTGATATATATTACCATTTATTTGTTATGGTTGTTCTCAGCTGCTTTCCGTTGCATTTCACCAAGATATCAGTCACATTTGAACACCGTGCAAGATGTAAAACGTTGATGAAATAAACAAGGAGCAACATTCTTGTCACTCAAGTTGTCACTGCCGTTTAACATAGGGAGAAGAATGCTATTCACTTCCATCAATCCGAGACCATGAAAACATTATTTGGGAATGGGGCTCTACAAGCTACAGATCTACCACTTTGCCAATCCCGATTCGTTCTTTGCTTCAATTCAACCATGGTCTTCCATTTGAGGAAGAGGTAAGTCCGGTCATTGCTTGACTCAATGGTTAAATGTAGAGAGAGAGAGAGGGAGAGGGAGAGGGAGAGGGAGAGGGAGAGGGGGAGAGACGGAGAGAGGGAGAGGGAGAGAGAGAGAGAGAGAGAGAGAGATGATGGAGGATGGAGGATGGATGGATGGATGGAGGATGATGGATGGAGGATGATGGATGGATGGATGGATGGATGGATGATGGATGGATGATGGATGGATGGATGATGGATGGA
>WNWU01000044.1:18978-37246 GCA_012654045.1 Ptyas mucosa | reverse complement strand
AAGAAAGAAAGAAAGAAAGAAAGAAAGAAAGAAAGAAAGAAAGAAAGAGAAAGAAAGAAAGAAATCCTAATGATGACTTTTTGAAATGTGGTTAGTTTGAGCATATAGATTTTTCATTCTTCAAAGTCCAGACTTTCCCCCAAGGGAAATGTAATGACTCTACAAGGGTGAACAGATGCAATTCAAATAGAGTTCCACATTTGTAGCTCACCTTTCCAGGAAAAAATCTCATTTTCCAATAGAAAAATGTTTACTGCCAGTCTCATATTCCCCAGTATTCACATGCTTTATATTTTAAATTATTTCAATCCTATTTGTGAAGGGTTTCTTCACTTTAAACAGATGTTTCAGTTGTTGTTGGGTTATTGCATAAACATCCAAAGAAAATGTTTATGTTCCAATACCTTTGTCCTTGAATTGTTCCTGGCTGTTTGTGGAGACATGAGGTTGATTTCAAAGCTACATTTTTTTGTTGTTGTTGTTAAAATGTTATTTGCATGCATTGTTTTATGTTCCCCTCTGCTTGTGTTTCTTTTTGCGATCCAACGAAGTGCTGAGAACTTTATAAAGCATGTGGTTAGTTAGAGATCTGTTAGATCTGATAGTTAGAGATGACAGATCTGACACATCAGTTAGATCTGTTCTTTGAGTGACAGATAAATATAAAATTATCCTTTCTTGTTAGCAGGGTTAAACAATAGATTGGATTTCTTTTTACTAGATGCATTGCTGGAAAAAGTATTTTACAAGCCATGATGGGCTTGTGAAGAAAAACCCAACAGGCATTTGAGTATATTGGTTTGTGTAGTGCAGTGCGGAATGTAGCTTATTTAAACAATCAACCAGCCAAGCATTTTCAACATAGGTTTAAATAGCAAACCAATTAAGCAAGCCATTAGTTTGTTTTAAATTAATTATACACTCTTTTTATTGCAGTTGATTTTGAATCTTTTCTTCCAATGTCTCTTTTCTTTAAAAAAATCTCTTCACCCTTTCTTAAGATATCCGCTTCTTCTTTCAGTTGATGCTCCTGGATCACAGATTTCTCTCTTGCATATTTTTTTTTTAAATACTTGTTTGTTTTAAAACGTTATATCGCCTTTCTGTTTAAAAGTGGGGAGGGGGGAACCATACTAATGAAACAGAATTTAAAACACGTCAAAACATTGAACGTTGCTAAATAGGAAACTGCATCTATCATTTAAGATAAAGGAGTGAGTCCTTTGCAAAAATCTTCAAATGCGGTAGATGTATGAAGAGTTGTCATGTATGATGCCTTGCACATTCTTAAGCATGAGGAAATAGAAAGAAGTGGGATGTCAAGGAGGAGCCGAGGTGGTGCAGTGGTTAGGGTGCAGTACTGCAGCTACTTCAGCTGACTGCTAGTTCAGCAGATCAGCGGATCAAATCTCACCGGCTCAAGGTTGACTCAGCCTTCCATCCTTCCGAGGTGGATAAAATGAGGACCCAGATTGTTGGGGGCAAGATGCTATTTAGTATACTGTCTTTGGTGTAAGCCGCCCAGAGTCCTCGGAGAGTGGGCGACATAGAAATATGAATAATAAAATAAAAAATGAATAATAAATGTCCAAGCTACCTGATGATCAGAGAGAAGACAGGTGATCCAAATCAGAATGTTTCTTCCCCTTGGTGTGAAAGGAAGCAATATATGCAGGGTTGGGGCTTCTGGGGGTTCGCAGGGGTTCGGGAGAACCTCTAGCTAAGATTCTGTGCAGTTCGGAGAACCCCCAAATCCCACTCCTGGCTGGCTCCGCCCGCCCCTCCCCTCCCCTCCCCGGAGTCCCCACGCAGCCCGTTTTGGATGCTGATAAATGCAGGGCGCACACGGAGGCTCGGGGAGGGTGAAAAATGGGCCTACCGGAAGTAGTTTGGGCCTGTTTCTGGCCTCCAGATTGCCTCCAGAGTCTGGGGAGGCTGTTTTTACCCTCCCGGAGGCTCAAAGAAGGCCTCCGGAGCCTGGGGAGGGCAAAAACGCCCCCCTGCCATGGTGCAGATGGCCACGCCCACTATGGCCACTCCCACCCAGCAACAGGGCAGAGAACCCCTTGCTGAAATTTTTGCAGCCCACCCCTGAATATATGGGCACAATAAATGGCATTGTTTCTCAACAAGGGTCAGTTAGAGACCTGTTTAGAGGGGAAAAAAACCTGTAGAAATGCTGGAGTAGCCATGAGGTAATTCCATAATATCAAATGTTACATCCAGCTGTAAAAGTATGGAATGTAAAGTATTAATATGGGTAGAAGAGAATATTGGTACCTCAAGGTTGACTTGAGAGGTCCTTGGAGCGCTCTGAGCTCGGCTGTTTTTTTGCAGACATTTTATTATCCAACTAGGTAACATCATCAGTGTTAGAAGGGATGGGTTTGCTCTTATTTTTATATACTAGTGGCTTGACCTGTTAATGTTAGTGGGAGTATTCTTGGTGGTTCTTTAATTAGGCTGTTGTTTAATGTTAGTTTGTTTGTCTGCATTGGTAATTTAGTAGTATGATTTCTATTGAATTCTTTATCATTCCGATGTAACGTATGCAGGTAGTCCTTGTTTAATAACTGCCTTGGGCAGTGACCGTTCACACGGCGATAAAAAGGTAACTTTGTGACCAACCCTTTCATAACTGTAAAGCAAAGGAAAGCTGAAATAAGATCGTAAAGCAGAGTTGTGGTTTCACTTAGAAATTGCTTCACTTAACAATCAAGTTATAAGTCTCAATTGTGATTACTAAATGACAATTACCTATAACTTTATCTGGTTTGGACTTCTTCTTTTTTTTTGGCATGGTTTCAGCAGAGAGCCCAGAGATTACTGTATTTGTGCATGCCAATGACAACAACAGCAACAACAACAAAATGTTTTGTTGCCTCTATATCCAAATAAGGAACTTTTCCGATTGAAATTGATATTTTGCCCCACAGTAGCTTCGTGTAATCCTCCAACAGATAGCAGCCATGAGTCACTGTACTTCTTTATGCATCTCTTGGCTTCCATCTAATGATCAGCTGGACTTCTGCAGCCCAGATATGGAGAGACAGGGGAGGGGGGGAGAGAGAGAGAGAAGGAGAGAAAGGGAGAGGGGAAGAGAGGAAGAGAGTGAAAAAAATACACAGGCATACAGAACAATACAAGAATGCATACAAGATAGAACTAGGTGATATTACAAAAGGAAATAAAATCAAAAAATCAATAACATGTAAAGATTAAATAAAACAAATCTAAAATGCATGTTCTCAACTGTAATTCTGTTACTTCAAATCACAAAAAGCCCTTGCATGTTGACAATGAAGTTTCATTCTTCATAGGCACAGCTATAATTTAACTCAACCTTAGATGATCTGCCAACTAAGAATTCTAGAAACTATATTCACTTATACTGAAGACACAAAATTAGAGAAGGTCGTTTTTTTTAAAAAAAAAATACATCACGTGGATTAAGAATCTGTGACCCTGAAAGATTTGGGGAGGATCCTCAAGGCAATTCTAGAAATTGCTACTGCCAATATTTAATGGCATAAAATTATTAAATACAAAGTGAGTAATAATAACATTGAGCAAAATTTGATTAAATTTAACAACTAATTAGTTGCAGTTCTTGTTCTAGTCTCAGTCGAAAGATGTTGAGACTCTAGAAAAAGTGCAGAGGAGAGCAACCAGGATGATTAGGGGACTGGAGGCTAAAACATATGAAGAACGGTTGCAGAAACTGGGCATGGCTAGTCTAGGGAAGAGAAGGACCAGGGGAGACATGATAGTGGTCTTTCAATATTTGAGGGGCTGCCACAGAGAGGAGGGGGTTAAGCTTTTTTCCAAAGCACCTGAAGGCCAGGCAAGGAATAATAATGGATGGAAACTGACCAAGGAGAGATTCAACCTGGAAATAAGGAGAAATTTTCTGACAGTTAGAGCACTCAACCGATGAAACTTTCAAGAAGAGACTGGACTGCCATCTGTCAGAAATGGTATAGGGTCTCCTGCTTGGGTGGGGGGTTGGACTCGATGACCTACAAGGTCCCTTCCAACTCTGTTAATCTGTATATTAAGAACAGTTCCTGTAATCCAGAGAAAGTCAAGAAAGAAGAGACAATTCAGATCTTATTGGTACCGAAATACAGAGCTAAGCAGAGCCATGAAACTAATAGTTTGAAATCCCAACAGCTCTTTGCCAGAGAAAAGGGCAAGCATCTTGAACAAGCCTCCTTTTTAAATCAGTTCTTCTAATTTGCATTTCCCAAATTAAGATGCTGATCAGAACAGAGTTACCTTTTGGATTGCAACTTCAGAACTTTTTAGTGCAGTTGGGATTTCTGGATAGGTTTTTGCGCAGAAAAGCAATATATCAGCGGGTGCTGTATGAATATTAAGGGACATTTTGAAACCCAGATAAATGTAAATTTCTTTCGTGTTTTTTTTTTTTAAAATAAAAAGTCTAATTCAGAAATGGGAAGGGATGGATTTAAGGCTGAAGATGTGTAAAATTGATTCGAAGTGGACACAAGCGGATTCATTTTATCGCAAGTTGTTTTACAGCAAGATTTGACCGATAGTTCATCTTGTTTAATATGATTTCTCCAGACTGGTAGCAGTTTGCAAACAAAACAAAACAAAACAAAAAGCCCAAAGCTCTAATTGGAGATGCTGGAGGTTGAATCTATAAGATTGCCTCAAAATGCTTCCCCCCACACCTCACACACAAACGCTTCATCCCTCCCTTGGGTTTATTTCTGTGATACAATGGAAAAAGGAACCTTAAATAAACAAAAGAGATTGAACATACCAGTGATTAATGAGAGGCGTTCTATATGAATTTCACAGACAAAAAAATTAGCACAGCATTCCTTTGTAAAGCATTGGTTCCCCTCTCAGGGGTATTAGATTAAATAAAGACAAGGTTGAATGGATGTTTCAGTCTAACCTCCTCAGAGCATCATTACGTAGGTGTTTGAATTAAGGCTTTACCGAAACCTGCCTCGTAATTTCTCTACAGATTTCCTTCCCTGTGAAGGGGGTTTCTGTTTTTCCACCTTAATTTCAGGATGTTAAGGATATTGATGTTGTTTTACCAACCAGCAGAGTAACTGCACAAGGAAACGTTGAGAGCAATGAATAAGAAAACTGGTTTAGCAAAAGTGTACTTTATCATAGGAAAAAGCAGTAGCGTAGTCATAAACAAATCCCAAGTCTTCACCAATAAATCAGTCCAGTAAATCAGTCCAAACAACTCACTCTGGTTAACAAACCACGATGGTAGCAGATCCATCAACAGATAGCAACTCCTTCACAATAGCAGTAGCAGTTCATAGCAGCAGCAGCAATTCATAATAGCAGTAGCAGTTCATAGCAGCAGCAGCAACTGACCAGGTTACAACACTTTGTTTAAATATATTCCCAACTAGTCATTATCCCATTACAGCATGACTCAGCAAGAACGTAACATTTACAGTTTAAAGTTACAGTATATATATATTGCCTGGACAACTGGTTCTAACATTATATACACCATATAGAATCCTAACACAGGAGATGGGTGAGGCTTCTGAAATTCTTGGGAGTTTTCCTTTGATGATGTTTTGAGCTTATTTTGCAGTTAGAGGTGAGCAAGGGTGCTCTTTGTTGTTTTCCATAAAGTATTTTATCATCATATCAGTACCTTCCCTGACTGCTCATGTTTCTCTGTCTGAAAAAGCTTTATACACCTTCCCAGGTAAATCAGGACTACAACTAGATGAGCTCATTCTAGATTAGATAGATTAACAGAGTTGGAAGGGATCTTGTAAGGTCATTTAGTCCAACCCCCAGCCCAAGCAGGACACCCTACACCATCCCTGACAAATGGCAATCCAATCTCTTCTTGAAAGCCTCCAGTGATGAAGCTCCCACAACTTCCGAAGGCAACTTCTGTTCTATCGGCTGAGTGCTCTCACTGTCAGAAAATTTCTCCTTATTTCCAGATTGAATCTCTCCTTGATCAGATTCCATCCATTGTTCCTTGTCTGGCCTTCAGATGTCTTGGAAAACAGCTTGACCCCCTCCTCTCTGTGGCAGCCCCTCAAATATTGGAATACTGCTATCATGTCTCCCCTGGTCCTTCTTTTCACTAGACTAGCCGTGCCCAGTTCCTGTAACCGTTCTTCATGTGTTTTAGCCTCCAAGCCCCTAATCATCTTGGTTGCTCTTCTCTGCACTCTTTCTAGAGTTGCAAGATGTTTTTTATAGTGTGGTGATCAAAACAGGATGCAGTATTCCAGGTGTGGTCTTACTTTAGGCTTTATAGAGTGGTATTAGTACCTCACTTGATCTTGATTGTATCCCTCTGTTAATGCAATTTAGGATTGTGTTGGCTTTTTTGGCTGCTTGCACACTGTTGGCTCACATTTAACTGGTTGTCCACTAAGACCCCGAGATCCCTTTCACAGTTACTGCTATTAAGCCCAGTTTCACCCAGTCTGTATGTGTACTTTTACACATATTATTCTACTTTATTATAAGGCTACACTAAAAGAATCTTGCATGTCTGAAGGAAGAGTCTAGGACAACTCTCCCTAGGACAAGGGTTACACTAAGATAAAAGAAAATGTGGAGTAATTGATGAAAGGATGCCAAATGAACCGTGAAAAACAAAAAAATAAAATAATATTTTAATCTTAATTATTGTAAATAATTGAATAGTTGAATTGTCCTGTGGCGAGTGGTTACTGTGATGAGTTGGCATGGTACATTGGCTGTGATGGGTTGTCCCATTCTATCCCTGAACCACCTAATCAATTAGCCAGGTCCTGCCTGAGTTTCTTCCTATAACTCAGGGGTCAGTAACCTTAAACACTCAAAGAGCCACAAAGGTCCTAACCGGAAGCCCCCTGTTCGATTCTGGAGCCAATCAGAAGTCTGGTTCCCCCACCATAATCTCCTCCTAGTGCAGCATCCTTTTTCCTCTGCCAATCAGAAATCCCGTTCCCCCACCATAATGTCTCCTCCTAGAGAGGAGTGTTTTTTCCTCTACCTGTCCTAACCGAAAGCCCTATCAATTGTGGAGCCGACCAGCAACAGGGAGCCGCAGCAGAGGGATAAAAGAGCCACATGCGGCTCCAGAGCCACAGGTTGCCAACTCCTGCTCTAACTATTAAGCCACTGGGGAGGGGGGGTCCTGCCTCTCTTGTCTGACTGTTTTCTAGGCAGCATCCCTTCCCCTTGTCCTCCAAGGTCATCCGCCTATTCCATTACAAGCTCCACGGGAGAAGTTGTCTTCTGAGTCCTGAATGGAAACATAAGAAACTAAGGACTCTGCAGACGGTGGCACCTCTACAGTCACAAGCACCTCTTATTAGATACTTCATTTGTAAATATGTGCAAGGACATTCTACTGTACCCAAGAAAAATGTCATTTAAATTATTTTCTCTGTTGAAAGAAGTTACAAGCAGCACATTTCATTTCCAGCAAAACCAAGTTTGAAGAAAATGTAGAGGAATTTGGCTGTCCATCATTTATCTACAGTAACTTCAGAACAAGTATTTTACTCTTCGGAAAGTTGTCCAAATTAATAAACTTCCGTACCATGGTGAAAAGCATTTTTTTATATAACAGATCAAATTATACGACCTAAAGTTTCCACTGCCTCCATCAAACCTGTGCCAGGTTTGAGGAACAAACAGACGGAATCGGAACGAAAGAAGAAAATCTGGAAGGCAACACCTAGGGCAGGTTGCATCAGGAGCTAGTAGTTTCTTGCCTTGCTGGAGATGTTTAAACTAGGTCAGGTAGCTGTTAGACATTCTGTAGGATCCTGCCATGGGCAGGGAGTTAGACGAAGTTCATTTCCAACTGGTGATTCTGTGGTTTGTGCGAGACCGATTGTGTGGCTCTTCAAAGAAAAATGTAGCACCGGGATAATATTCAAGATGAAAGATGGAGTGGAGGACATTACCATGCAGAGCATCAAGGCATGCTGTCTTTAGCATGGCCTGTAATCCCATTAGCAGGATTAGTCTGTTGTCCTAGACTATCTGATTGTGTTAAGTGCTCATTTAGGTCAGCAGTTAGGAAATTCTCTCTCATTCCCATTCTCCCTCCCTCCTTCCCTCTCTTTCTCTTTCTCGTTCTCTCTCTCTCTCTCTTTTCTGCCCCCTCTTTCTTTTTTCTTCCCCCTTTCTCTCTCTCTCTCTGTGTGTGTGTGTGTTGAGAGACAGAGAGAGAGAGACAGAGAGAGACAGACAGAGAGATAGAAAGAGAACGACAGAGAGAGAGAGAGACAGAGAGAGAGGCAGAGAGGCAGAGAGAGAGAGAGAGAGAGAGACAAAGAGGGAGAGACAGAAAGAGACAGAGAGAGAGACAGAGAGAGAGACAGAGACACAGACAGACACACACACACACACACACACACAGAGAGAGACAGAGAGACAGACAGACCCAGAGAGAAAGACAGAGAGAGACACAGAGACAGAGACAGAGAGAGACACAGACAGAGACAGACAGAGACAGAGAGACAGAGACAGAGAGAGACACACAGAGAGAGAGAGAGAGTCAGACAGACAGACAGACAGACAGACAGACAGACAGAGACAGAGAATGAGAATGGGGGTGGAGACTCTTAAGTCCATGGAAAGAATAAGCTATTTGCTGCATTTCAGAAGGATAGAGGATCTCTTTTCCGGCAGCCTGTAATCTTGCATTCATGAAGCTGAACTCTCATGAAAAGTGGCTCACTTCTCTTTCCCCCCTCCCCCTTCCCCCACCCCCTTTGAAAACTGCAGATGTCTGAGAGCCAGAGCTGAAACGCCACCCTAAGTGTTTCCGGACCTTGAAAGCCTTAGAATTTTCAACGGCATTGAAATGCATGGCTTTGATTTTGACTAAACGGGGGGAGGGGGTGGGAGGAGGAGGAAGGGAGGGAGGGTGGTTGCAGGAAGGGAAGGCAGGAAGAGGGGAAAAAAGAGAAAGACGAGAAGGACTCCATCCTTGGGAAAGAAGAGGTGATGGTTGAGCACGGAATGAAAACTCAAGCAGGCCTGGTGGAACCCCAATCAGATTAATCTTTCGGTCTGTTGATGATCAGCAATGTTTTAATTTAATTGGAAGCGGTTTGTACTTGGAAGGTCATCGGAATGCACAGAGAAACGGATCTCTTCAAAGATAGCCAATCCATTGCTTGGGTTAGGATGGCTGATTCCTTAATTTCTTTGGGCAGAGTTAATGAACATTCCTTTAGTTGCAAAGCACTGTAAAAAGTAACTTACAACCGTTTTTCACACTTGCGACCATTGACTGTGGTCATGTGATCAAAATTTAGGCGCTTGGGAACAGCTTCATATTTCAGAATCGGAATAGAGCTGGAAGGGACCTTGGAGGTCTACTAGTCCAGCCCCCTGCTAAAGCAGGAGACCCGTACCATTTCAGACAAAGGTCCGTCCAGTCTCTTCTTAAAAAACCTCCAGTGATGGAGCACCCACAACTTCTGAAGGCAACTTCTGTTCCACTGGTTAATTGTCCTCACAAGTTTCTCCTCAGTTCCAGCTTGCTTCTCTCCTTGCTTAGTTTCCATCTGTTGTTTTTTGTCTTGCCTTTTGGTGCTTGTTGTGGCCCGTCAGCAGCCTGTGCAGATTGTAGCTGATTCCAACAACGAGGAGGCTGGTGTGGTGTTGCGCCACCAGTCTGTGCAGCTGGCGCTCGAGTCAGACAGTGAGGAGGCTGGAGAAGATGTGGTGCCAGAGGCAGGGATTCAGCCAGGGCCTTCAGAACCTCCAGAAGCTCCTTTAAGTGAAGAGGATGAAGAGGAGGAGCCTCTTCTTGATGCACGGGCGTGCAGAGCTGCCAAAAGGCAGGAATGGCTCCTCAGGAGGAGGTCTCCTCGAGAGTAAGGCTTGGAGCTAATTGGCCACTCCCTTAGCCTATTTAAGAAGGAACACCACTTGCAGCAAGCTGTAGGGAATAACTTTAGTTCAATCCCCTTCGCGTCTGGATTCTCTGCAAAATTGTTTCTGGGCTGTCTGCCAACTCTAGTAAGACTGTGGTTACCTTGTCTTAGAATTCTGATAGGCTGTTAAGACAGTTTATTAATAGCCTTTGGTTGATAAAGACTAAGTCATTTGAGTAAAATAAGCTTTGTATAGAGTTTGTGTGTGCTGCGTTCTTTGGGGTCCATAGCTGGGGCAGAACAGTGCTTTGGAAAATAAGTTGAATCCCCTCCTCTTTATGACAGCCCGGCAAATATTGCAAGGTCATGTTATTACTTTTTGCAACTTTCTGACAAGCAAAGTCAATGGGGATGCCAGACTGACTTAACCACCCTGTCACTAATTTAACAACTGCCCAGATTCACTTAATAACTGTGGCAAGAAACATGGGGCAAAACTCACCTAAAAACTGTCTTGCTTAGCAATTGGAATTCTGGGCTTAATTATGGTTGAAAACTGACATCTAGAGGGACGCGGTAGCTCAGTGGTTAAGACGCTGAGCTACTCGATCTAAAAGATCGGCAGTTCAGAAGTTCAAATCCCTAGTGCCGCGTAACGGGGTGAGCTCCTGTTACTCGTCCCAGCTTCTGCCAACCTAGCAATTCAAAAGCACGTAAAAAATGCAAGTAGAAAAAATAGGGACCACCTTTGGTGGGAAGATAACAGCATTCCATGTGCCTTTGGCGTTGAATCATGCCAGCCACATGACCACAGAGACGTCTTCGGACAGTGCTGGCTCTTTGGCTTTGAAACGGAGATGAGCACCACCCCCTAGAGTCAGGAACGACTAAGAGGGAACCTTTACCTTTACATAATATGATTGAAGGAAAATTATGCTTGCATTCCATGGTTTAAATCAGGGGTTTCAACTGATGTCTACCTGTACTGAGATTTCTTTCTTGTTAGGGATCACACAGAGGCTACTGTAGGTGCTGATGCTTTGTACGACATGCCTTTCTGATTCTGATTCCTCCCTCTCCTCACGTCTTTGTCTACAAAACCCCCGTGGAAGCAGATTCCTTGTGAGATTTAATTGCTGTGTTGAAAACCAAGGTGGATGGAGGCTGCTGTAGAGAAGGCTGGGCAATGAAAGATGGGAGCTTCCCCCAATGATGTTGCAAAGCTTCAATTTGGAATTGTGATCCGAAGGTAACTCAACTGACTTTTCTGAACTGATGTGATGATTTTTTTTTAAAAAAAAGAAATCAATTGAAATGACTTTTCAAATGGAATTGACCCGAGTCGATTGTCTCATAATCGGAAGGGTTAAAACAAATCAATTTGATTTTCTGAACCACATCAATGTGAATCTGATCAAAGCCAATTCATGCGCTCCTAATGCACATGTACGCTCGGAATGCCATTGTGAGAAGTACATCAACATTTTCTTCTGCTTTGAAATAAATTGCCATGAAAATGTGATACATATTTTTTCCCGCAAGGCATTATCTAGTTCTATGGGCAGATGTCCCAAGAACTGCATAACTCCTTGGATATGTTCAGTTTTCTGAAGAGCAAATTTTTACCTCCATCCTTTACTAACCTAAACATAACCATTTTGTTGGGCTTATTAGTAAATCCTATTCAACCACCTTCCTTAAGGAATGGAAATCTGTAATTACCTGATGCCAGCAAGCAATTGGTCAATCTCTAAAGATTATGGAGTTTTTTTTAATGTGTGTGTGCACGCTTTTGGGGCAGGGGGTATGCATTCTAATGCAATATATTGGAGGGAAAAGACTAAGGTATGCAATTTACAGGTGGGCTGGATTCATTTAACATGCCTCTCCAAATCTTTTATGATGTAAAAAAAAGATGTTGAGACTCTAGAAAGAGTGCAGAGAAGAGCAACAAAGAGGATTAGGGGACTGGAGGCTAAAACACATGAAGAACGGGTGCAGGAACTGGGTATGTCTAGTTTGATGAAAAGAAGGATTAGGGGAGACATGATAGCAGTGTTCCAGTATCTCAGGGGCTGCCACGAAGAAGAGGGAGTCAAACTATTCTCCAAAGCACCTGAGGGCAGGACAAGAAACAACGGGTGGAAACTAATCAAGGAGAGAAACAACTTAGAATTAAGGAGAAATTTCCTGACAGTAAGAACAATTAATCAGTGGAACAACTTGCCTTCAGAAGTTGTGAATGCTCCAACACTGGAAGTTTTCAAGAAGAGATTGGATGACCATTTATCTGAAGTGATTGGATGACCATTTATCTGAAGTGGTGTAGGGTTTCCTGCCTAACCAGGGGATTGGACTAGAAGACCTCCAAGGTCCCTTCCAACTCTATTATTCTATTCTATTCTTTATCTTGAGTCTGCATTCAATTTTCTTCCTGTGACGTAGCATGTTTTGCAAAGCTGCTTGAGTTGCTCTATCTGTGAATTCATGGCTTCATTCATTAACCAAGTTAAGGTGACTGTGTGAATACAACTGTTGAGAAAACTGCTGGGGCCAAATTTCTAGGGACTGCAATTTTAAAAGTCAATCTTGCTTTGCAAGTTTCGATTGGTATGTTATATGGGGCAGAAATGAATGTTGACATTCTTCATTCCATTTCTGAGAAAACAATGTTGCATTTTGTGGATTAAATTTGATGATACTCCATTTATTGATTTTAGTTACTTCAACATACACATACACATACACACACAAATACATGGGGAAGACTTATCTCCTAATGTTGTCTTTTGGGATTGAATGGAAGATTAGAAAGCTAATTATTGATTACAAAACATAAGACTGCTGGCTATTGGATTAGTAAAGCAGAAGGCAGGATATTTACACCTAGTCCTTAGCCGCCTCTTAACTTAACACAACTTAACTTAACATAAAATGACACATACAAGAACAACATGCTTAAAGCCTGAGACTTTCGTTGAAATTCTTTCCTTCTGCGAAAGACATTTTGAACCCCAAATGTCTTTTATCAGATTGAACGAAAACTGATGGGGGAAAAAATATACAAGACAATGCTTTCTTTCTAGCATTGTGGATATCGTAGTCAAACAAGGAGAGGCACCACCAATTTCTTTAAAATCTATAGTTCCTGCTAACGAAAAGTCAACCAGTCATTCTGGATGACTGATAAGTTCAGGGAAAAGCCGTAGCAAGTTCTGTACACTGAACTTAATCTACTTTATCCTCACAGAGACCACATGTGATACCTTCAAAGAGATTCCGGTGATACTCAGCCTGCACACCCAGGGATTAAAAATTTGTGGGGGGGGGGGGGGGGGGGGAGTGAAGGCATCTAAAACCCAGAGAAAACTAAACTAAACTAGGTAAACCCTAGTTTACCAAGCTTCTCCAAAAACAAAAATGTGCATTGATACAGCAGAGGTCCTAACCATAGGGACATTTCCAATACTCTTCAACCAAATGGGAATACAACTTTCTATGCAAATTTTATTATTTAGGATCTTAGTTCTTCAGAACTGAAGAAGCTTCTTGGGTGAGAAGCGAAACACCTTCAAGGAAATACAAAAGTCTAGTTGCATTTTGAAAAAGCACTTTTGGGACAACCATCACCAAATCTCACTGGCTCATGGTTGACTCACTCTTCCATCCTTCCGAGGTGGGGAAAATGAAGACCCAGATTGTTGGGGGCAATATGCTATTTAGTATACTGTCTTTGGTGTAAGCCGCCCAGAGTCCTCGGAGAGTGGGCGGCATAGAAATATGACTAATAAAATAAATAAAACAATAAATGACCTGGATGACTGAGAATCTCCATAAACATCTCTCAACTAATACCACCATTATTTGGCTTTGACATCATAATGGCATTTGCTCGCCTGACCCAAAGTAGAAGACATGCAATTTTAGCTCCAGAGTACAAAATGAAACAAACGACTGTAGACAAATATGCCCCATTTATAGAGCAATTATAATTGTGTGAATTGTATGGGGAATAGGAATGCTTAGACTACTGTAAATGATTCCTTCTCGCCTTATCTGACCGTATTCTGATCCAGCTGTTTTTATTAATTATTAGTGAACTGTGCAGAGTTTTTAACCACTTATATTCCCCTTAGTCACTCACTAATTCTGAGAAAAGCTGTGCACGTAAAAAAAAAGTGAATGGAAAAGTTGCCTTTTGATTAAAAAGTTACAAGACTTTAGTGAACTCTCTCGCCCCACACTTGCTGTCTTTTGAATATCTGCAGCGTTTGCAATCTTTGTGTGTTTCTACTAGGTTTCCTGCCAGTAGAAGACAAATGGTTGTGGTTTTGTATGGAAATATGCAGGTGTCACATGGGTCTATTGACTTTGCGTAGCCGTTTCCATGATTTATATTAGCTGTTTATAAAGTTGGTCCAATCCCAAATTACATAATTTCTACAGTCTAAGATTTGAGAATGGCAGGAATGTTTCTCCGTCAGCAATTTGGGAATGCAGACAGCCAATGCTACTTTAAAGCAGTAAAGTTTAGATTGATTTGCTCAAAACTAGAAAATAGAACCCCAGGACCGTTTCTTTCTTATAAAACATTAACTTGCACCCTGCCCTGAGAACATCTGGGCTGCTGGCGTTGTAATTTATCCAGTCTTTGCACTCATATTAAAAAAAAACAACCTATGACTATAGGCCTCTCTGGAGTGCATCTTTGTGCTTTCCTGAGGTAAAAATGGCTCAAAATGTTTAGCCTTTCTTCATTGCTCTGATCTCCTGATAGGGTGGTGGGTTTTTTTTTTTTTTTTGGCAATGTTTCTGCAATTTTCTCGTCGCTGTGACATTCTTTTTGTGATAGATGCAAGCGACAGACCAAACTTAATCTAATTTCTCCCTCATTTCATCTCCCAAATTCCCCAAACTGTGGGTGACTTCTGTGCACTTGGCTATAGATCGAGATTGATGTAAGAGTGTTACGGAACATCTCCATGGATTTTTTTTTCTCTTTTCAGACCAAATACGTATTTTTCAAGGGCCTTTTCTTCTTTCTCCAGAAACTTAACATTTCTCACTAGGGTTTATGTTAGATAGATAGATTAACAGAGTTGGAAGGGATCTTGTGGGTCATCTAGTCCAACCTCCCGCCCAGGCAGGAGACCCTACACCATTTCTGACAGAGGGCAGTCCAGTCTCTTCATGAAAGCTTCCAGTGGTGAAGCTCCCACAACTTCCGATGGCAACTTCTGTTCCATGGATTGATTGTTCTCACTGTCAGAAAATTCCTCTTTATTTCCAGGGTGAATCTCTCCTTGATCAGTTTCCATCCATTATTATTCCTTGCCTGGCCTTCAGGTGCTTTGGAAAATAGCTTGACCCCCTCCTCTCTGTGGCAGCCCCTCAAATATTGGAAGACTGCTATCATGTCTCCCCTAGTCCTTCTCTTCACTAGCCATGCCCAGTTCCTGTTAAGGAAGTTTATGTGTCTTTGCAATATAAGGATACACACAGAGAGTGTGTATCCTTAAAATACATATTAAAAGCTTAAAGGATCCTTTTTGGAACATTCAAGAATGGCAACTGCTTGCAAAATGGCGCACAACGGCTTCTGAAGGACCTGGCAGATGGGGAGGGGGCCCAAGGCCTGTGGGACCCTGTAGGTCCTGTGGCCAGCTGAAGAGTCTGAGTCTTCGGAGAGGGGAGGCATATAAATTGAATTAATTAAATTAAATTAAATTAATTAAGATGCCTCTGGACCTCCCCACACCTTAAGAATCCTGCTCTCCATTTAACAACGGTAGGCACGCTGGTCCGCTTATGCACGCCCCCTTACAGACCTCTTAGAAATTGGGTGAGGTCAACAGTAGACAGTCTTAGGTTAAAATTTTGGGGGTTTGGGGATGAAACCATACAGTCAGGTAGTGCATTCCAGGCCTTGACCACTCTGTTGCTGAAGTCATATTTTTTGCAATCGAGTTTGGAGCGGTTCACTTTAAGTTTGTATCTATTGTATGCTTGTGTATTGTTGTGGTTGAAGCTGAAGTAGTCATTGACAGGTAGGACATTGTGGCAGATAATTTTATGTACTACACTTAGGTCATACCGAAGGTGGCATAGTTCTATGTTTTCTAGGCCCAGAATTTCAAATCTGGTGGCATAAGGTATTTTGTTGTGAGCAGAGGAGTGGAGGACTCTTCTTGTGAAATATTTCTGGACACGTTCGATTGTATTCATGACCGATATGCAGTGCAGATTCCAGACAGATGAGCTGTATTCGAGAATTGGTCTAGCAAAGGTTTTGTATGCTCTGGTTAGTAGTACAATATTACCAGAGAATAAGCTACACAAGATTAGGTTTACAACTCTTAATGCCTTTTTGGCAATGTTGTTACAGTGGGCTTTGGCACTTAGATCATTAGACATGAGTACTCCAAGGTCCTTGACAGAGTGAGGGTCATCTACAAGGTTGTGTGTTTCAAGATAGAGGACTCTACTCTCCAAAGAAAAGATCTGCTTTTCTTTCCAAGCCACCAGACGAACAGAAAAAGATGTCCGCTCCATCCCAGCACATCACCCCTTTTAATTACCTAGCCAGCACGCGTCTTTCCAAGCGAGCTGTTCTTTTCACTTTACCCAGGCTTGTTGTAAGTGGTGGTAAATGAAAGAAGGAAGAAAGAATCTCATAAACAATTCAGGGCCGACATAAAAAGACTCAATCAAAATAAATAAAGCTGAGCGAAATGGCTAAGGGGAAACAATTTTGTGTTGCTGCAGATTTGGAAACCAAAGACTTATTTTAAATTAAACCAAAGCCTGCCCAAGGGCAGAGAGTAGAATAAGGTTAACATCCTTTTGTTGCAAAGGTTCACCCTGGCTATGAAGAAGGCAGTTTCAGCTGTTCTGGTAGAAATGCCCCAGGTCTTTAGTGGAACAAAGGCTTCATTTAAGAATGAGTTACTAAAGACGTAGATGTTTTGGCATGCAATTCTTTATTATTTCAATAGGTCTTTGTAGTGTAGAAAAGTGCCTTGTCTTATCATACTTCCCTCACTGACATGAATACGTAATGTAAGTTTATACTGAGCTGGACTTTTTCATACATTGGGGAAAATGTGCACGGAGATTTACATATGCATTTTTATGGCTAGGCTTTCCAAGAGCAGGTTTGGAAATGAATGCAGAGAGGCTAGAAGTTGGGGGCGCCGGGAAAGGAAATTATAAGAGTTAGATCTGGCTAGCAGGGTTATCAATCCTGGTTACCGGTTGAGATGGGGATGTGCTCTAATTAACCTATTATCACTATCTATCTTTCCATTTATCACCTGTCTGTCTGTCTGTCTGTCTCTCGCCATACACACACACACAGAGTTATGGATAGACAGATATAGATATAAAAGGTAAAGGTTCCCCTCGCACATATGTGCTAGTCGTTCCCAACTCTAGGGGGTGGCACTCATCTCTGTTTCAAAGCCGAAGAGCCAGCGCTGTCCAAAGACGTCTCCGTGGTCAAGTGGTCGGCATGACTAAATGCCAAAGGTGCACGGAACACTGTTAACTTCCCACCAAAGGTGGTCCCTATTTTTCTACTTGCATTTTTTGTGTGCTTTCAAACTGCTAGGGACAAGTAATGGGAGCTCAACCTGTTACGGGACACTAGGGATTTGAACTGCTGAACTGCCAACCTTTCGATCAACAAGCTCAAGATCTTAGCTACTGAGCCACCACGTCCCTGATATAGATATAGATAGATATATAATCTATCTATATCTATATCTGTTTATCCATGTCTGCCTGCCTGCCTGCCTATCATCTATCTATCTATCTATCTATCTATCTATCTATCTATCTATCTATCATCTAGCTATCTACCATCCACATCTATGGAGCAAATACATTATCTGGATTTTTTTCCTGCCAGTTTTCTTTCAGTTTGATTAAAGAATATTTGAGTTAGAAATTATTGCAGAAGAGAAGGGGAATTCAGAGAAATTGTCAAGGTGAAGTATTGTTCATTGCTTTACATGGTGGCCCATCTTTCATGGTGGAGTCAAAACTACATGGTCGGAAGCTTCTCTGAATTCTGTTAGATCCTGTGGGGGGTAGGGGGGAGGATATAATCATGGGAATTCTCCTTGGATAGTCCCATTGACATTTGGAGGTCAATATCGATCACTTATGCAAACAATGATTTTTTTAATTTTTAATATATATGTTTCTTAAAAGTTTTTTAAAAGGAAGATAAAAAGTAATACAAACTAATACAAAATAGTAAAAAGAAAAGAACAGGGAGGGAGGGAGGGAAGGAAGGAAGGGGGAGGGGAGGGGAGGGGAGGGGAGGGGAGGGGAGGGGAGGGGAGGGAAGGGAAGGGAAGGGAAGGGAAGGGAAGGGAAGGGAAGGGAAGGGAAGGGAAGGG
>WNWU01000043.1:13048079-13058313 GCA_012654045.1 Ptyas mucosa | reverse complement strand
TTTTTTCTTTGTGATGCAATTGTGCCTGATCTGGATATTTTAATCAGACACAAAGCTTCTTTTGGTCTAATTGACACTCAGCTACTTTTGGCACACAGAAAAACAAAACAGTTTAAGACCATTATATCTTTCCAGGTTCCTAAGGTAACTCTCCAGCATAGGATATAGTGATCATATACTATTTCAGTATATAGTTTCAAAGGGATATTAGACAAATGCATGGGGGTGAAGACCAGTGATGGGTTCCTCCCGGTTCGGCCCGGTTCAGCTGAGCCAGTAGCGGTGACAATATGACGTCACCGAACCGGTTCTCTTTGTTCGGGAGCTGGGTCCTCCCACCCACCCCCCGCATTCTTACCTTTTATTTGGCCCTGCCCCCAATCTATTCGCTGCCTCCCAAGTCCCAGCTGATCGGCTAGAAAGAAAAAAACTGTTTAAACTCTTGCTGCGGGGCTTCAAAGGGCCGCCCTACAGCTGATCAGTGTTAAAAGGCAGTGTGGTCATAGACCAGAGTGCTCAAAAAACAAATGGGTAGACGGTGCCTCCAAAAACAAATGAGTAGACCGATGCCTCCAAAAACAAATGGGTAGACTGGAACGCTCCAAGAACAAATGGGTAGACCGGTACAGCTCAGCAAGCAGTTAAAAGCCTGGTAGACTAGTACCTCTGGTAAATCCTAAAGAATTGTCACATGACCATCAAACCACGCCCATAAAATAAGCCACGCCCACAGAACTGGTAGTAAAAAAATTTAGAACCCACCCCTGGTGAAGACTAATAATAGCAAGAATAGCCAAATAAATCTACTAAGCAGCACTGCTGCCTTGTTTGATAGTATATGAGCCAAATTGAAAATCAAAGCCACAAACTATGCTTTCCCTAAAATTATGTATTCTCATTTATTTAAACAATTTAAATGCAGAATGGGCATTTTAACAAGTTACACAATAGCGATGAAAAATAAACCCAACTTTCCAGATAGTTAGTACAATCATAGCCTTGGGTCCCCACATGAATATATCAATGTTTATTCCAAAGGGTGTTTCAGTTGAAGAGGCTGGCTTCTTACTAAAAATAAAATAAAATAATGAGATTTCCCCCTTTCTAGCCAAGTAGCACACACCTTATACAAGCATCTGCCTGCAGCAATGTATTTTTATATTTTTAAAAAACTGCCAGGAACATGTTAATGGATATGGAAGAAATACGTGATCTGCCATGGGAGAAGATGAAAGGAAGGGAAAGAGTGGATTTCTAAAGTCATCACTGAAATACTTTTGATGGGGTTATCCCTGTTCAGCTCTCAGCTTTTCCAATCCCTTTCTATCAGTTTCCCCTCCATTCTATCTTTTGAAACAATTGTACAATTCAAAATTAATGTGTACATTAATATGCACATAATTCAGAGATGTCTTGCTCATGAATATGTTTAGCAATGCTTTCTTTCTGTGCCAGGATGTATTGCAGCCAGGTATATTGTTTTGGGTTTATTTGGAACGACAACAAACAAGAACCAATAACATGAGTCATTTAAAGAGAATTTTCAGACTCAAAAACAAATATCTGCTTCTTAATTACTATGTTCTAGTCATTTTTTAAAACATTTCTATTATTACTTGTATTACTGTTTCATAAACATCTACAAAACATGATCATGCAGGTGGTTTCATTGTTGTGTAACTATGATAAATGCAGCTTTGTTTAGCAGATTTTAATCTAAACTAGACGATGAAAGGTCAAAGAAAATTTCAGCCATAGATTTATTGGATGGGAAAAATCACTTCCCTGAGAATAAGCAGTACCTGAGTATATCGTGAAGGAAATTTTCTTGAGAGTAAGTCCCATTGCATTCAATGGAATATATTTCTGAGTTCAGACATGTACCAGATTTCTTTATTTAGTTCCCATTTTATGGGGCCATTTGTATGGGATGTCTACTTTCAGGGGATTATCATCACCTTGACATGGTAGAAGGAGTCATTCTGAGGATTATGCCATCAGAATTGTGAACCATTGGTTGGTTACTGAAAAAAGAAAAAAATGTAGTTGTTATTTAGGGTTTGATAAGTAGAAAGGTTAGATGGAAAGAAGGAAATAAAATTGTAACCTTAGAGAAAGAGAGTAAAATATAGATGTATTTGTAACTGCTGTTAAGATTGGAAGCTGCTTTGCTCTATTGTTTTCTTTTCTTTTCCTTCTCTATTTATTTGTTTGCACTTTTCTTCTCATTGCATTTCTTTATTTCCTTCTTTCAAAATTTGTATGTTTATTCTCTTAATATTATTTAATAACATGATATACATAATAGCAAAGGAAGACGAAAGCCAAGAAACATGCCACTAGTGCTCGGTAGAGCAGCCATGAAAACCTTGGAAAAATTAAGATGTATCTATACCTACAAAGTTTAGAATAGTGCAAGCAGCAGTATTCCCTGTGATGCTCTATGGAGATGAAAGTGGACTTTGAAGAAGAAGGATAGGAAGAGTATTGATGCTTTTAAATTTTGGTGCTGAAGAAGATTCCTGAGAATATTATCGATAGCCAAGAAAACAGACAAATGGATCGGCAAACAAATCAACTTAGAGTTCTCACTCAAGGCACAAATTGAGCCTTAGATTTATGCATGTGGAAACAGCTGTCTGACAGATAGCTGATTAACTGGGGTCACCAAAGGCACATTTCTAAATGTCCATCAAAAGGTAGCGAATAGATACAGAAAACTCAAACTCTTTACTGACAACTAATGGTCACTGAATGATTGCAGTCCAAATCTGATTGCTCTAAATTAAGTCTGCCTTGCTAGAGTGTATTTGGAAGATATGTAATGAAACTTGGTGAAATTACCCATCACTGTTTTGTGTCATGTTCTTTAGGAGAGAATTAAGAGTTCCAAATATGACTTAAAATGTATGTCTCACAGAAAGGAGAGAATTAGTAAATAAATTTGATATAAACACTCAGATACACATGCAACTTCAGTGATTTAGAATTTCATTTGTGAAAGAAACATAAACTGAAACTCAATATTCTATTGATTTTTAAAACTGTGGATATTTGAATACTATAAGAAATAATCCCAGAATTTACAGTTTACATCTGGAGAAATAAATTCCAATTATTTTCTTCAGTTTTACAGGGAAGATGAAAATTAATTTGATCTTCATAACAGACATGAAATACTAATTCAGATATGCCATTTGAAAGCTGTACTCCAAATATAGTTTAAGGGGTTAAATATCTTGTCTAGTTACAAATGATCGGGTAATAAAAAACATGATTAACATTCAATTGTTTGCACAAATAAGGTCAGCATTCTAAAAAAAAACTCTTCCAGTTTGCACTTTTAAAATTTTGATGCGTTAGAAGGAAATATTAAATTAATTCTTTATTATTTAAACTCAGTAAGGATGGGTCCTGGCTTTGCCATGAGAAATGTATTTGCCCTTTCTCAATAACTCATATATCTTTTCTATATTTCCCCCCTAGCCCCCTCCCACCTATCACCGACTTAAAGCTAGCCAAAGTGATTGGTGCCAAAATAGAAACAAAATTCTTGCACAAATCCATAAATTGCATGACCATATGGTACCAAATTGCTTGTTGCCTTAGATTGTTATTTGCAAATTTGCAGCTGCTGTTATAAATCCTTCACTATATGAAAGGATGGTGTACAAGAATGGCTAAATGGTAAAAAAAAAATGTTGCTTCACAAAAGATGATGGCTCCTGAAGAAAGAAAAAGCTACCGAAAATGAACATTCATTTGTCTTACTACTAATTACCCTTTATTTCAATCTTAACTGGAAGGTTTGCATCCAGTGTCGGGACACTGGATCACCTTGTATTGAAGACATTCTCCACAGACTTAAAAGAAAAACTGATCTAGCCAAGGCTAAATAGGTGGAACAATATAGTAACTGGGGACTGAAAATACATCTGATTTCATCTTGTTTTTCTAGCTGCAATTTATACTCCCAGGAAGGAAATTAAAAATATACGAGCTTAACTAATCACTGGAAAACAAAGTGCTCCTTTCTTATTTGTTCCTTTCTTGCAATTGCAATGAACAATGCATAGGAAAAGCTCACATCCTTCATTCACACTTGCAGCCAAAATAATGTGTTTTGTTCTAATGTTACCCGTTGGGAAAGTAATTGGGTTTTCCCTTTTTAAAATTTATGATCTCTTGGAAAGAGAGGTTTAGATTGTGGAAATGATAACCGTGCTCATGTATGTTTTCCAGCTCCTGTTTTCTCCTCTTATATTTGAAAGCATGGCTTCCATCCAGCAACACCTGAACTTCATTCTCTCCTAGGAACAACTCAATCTGGGTACAAGCCATGATCTGGAAATTCTTCCATGTTCTCTCATGTGTTGCCCCTAAGGGTGAAATCCAAAGTAACAAAGAATGCACTGCTGGAAGGGGTTAGAATGGGAAAGTCGTGTTTTTCTTTCTACATCTACATTTTTTCTCCATCTACACCTTTCTACATACTACATCTACACCTTTCTTTCTATACATCCTGCCAGCAGAGCAGAGCAGAGCAGAACAGAAGAGGATGCTGTCTGAATTGCTAAAAAAAAGAGGCAGGGAAGGTGGGAGGAGGCAGATTACACCCTCTCCCAGCCCCATCCGGGTTAAGGAGATGGTCATGATGCTATAAGTGCTCACAGAGTTAATCAGACTTAGTTCTGATCAATTTGAAAATATTAGTGTTGTTCACACATAATGTTGTGTTTGCTTTGGTCTTAGTATAGTGTGAACCCAACCTCTATGTTTATACATTATAATTTAATGTGTTGTAATAAGCAAACCAACTATGGCTAGATGATTATAGCACAATGCATGAACCAGCCACTTTAATCCAAAAGAAATTCAAAAAGAAATTCATGTGATTTTGATGTAGCACAGATAAATCCAGCCTCATGTTAGCTCAGTTGAGTCATAGCTGTTTCTGTTATTTACATTTCAGAAAATATCACCGCTCCAAGCTCCAAACTTAAAAAAACAAATCTAAATGAGCTTCTTTATAACTACACTGATAGATTTTATCACTTTATTTACTAAGTAAACTTTTCTGTACTTTGAGTGCTTTGTACTATAAAAAAAAAAGATGGTATTCTAAAGTTTAAACATATGTTTCGGTTTATTCTAATTTTGTACTTTGTATAGATTTAGAGATGAGTCTGTCAGTTAGTCTGTCTGTCCATCTGTCTTCTAATGAACCCAATACGTTGCTCTAAGTGATAAAGTTTGAGTCCCTGAAATTTTTAGAAATTGCAAGGAAGAAAAGAAGATCCATTAGCAGCTTAAAATTGAGGTGTTTTCTTTTTGCTGAAATGGATTTCCTTTTATTATTATTAACTTCCGGCAAATGTATTATAATATCATATGTAAAATTCTTTATAAATACCAATATCTTTTCTCCCCACTTTTGGACATTGCAGATAGAACTGTCTGGCTTCTCTGGAGCATGTGGAGAAATCTGATGAATGTTACAATTGTTTTGCAGACGGGAAGTGATCGCATTATTAACACTATCCAGAAGTGAGCAGTGATAAACTTTGGCATGGCTACAAACAGAAAAGCTGGGCAGAATGACACAGTTCTATAGAATATATTTGCAACTCAAGAAAATCCACATGAATTTACAAAGCACCCTGATCAAATAAACTTCATCCTTTGCAGACTAGGAATATGAGACCACAAGTGCATGCACACAATACATACATACATGCATACATATATACATACCACACACACATTGTGCATAGGTATGATATGTCAAAGTGATAAAATGAAATAATTTTGCTGAATAAATTTGTACTTGAAGTTTAATCTGTCCTAATAAATGAGTTACAGTTACCATCTTGAATTTATCTTCATATAATTTCCTGTCATTATTATCTCAAGATTTTGACAATTTAATTGAATATAACGTAGAAAGAAAATAAGGAGGAGGGCCTTTTAGGTGTTCTTTCATTTTAACTTAAAATGAGATAGGAATACATTATTTTCTGTGTTTCCTAACGTGCAAATTAGTATGTAAAATGAATAATTACCGGCATCCTGTGGTTTTTTTTAATTTCAAAAAAGTAGTTAGTTTAATTTTTTTGTATTTTAACTTTTTAAAAAAATAAAATAAAAATCAAATTAAAAAATGATTAGTTGATGAAATTCTCTGGTTTTGCTTCCCTGAAATGACCCACCTATTTTCCTCCAATCAAATGGATGCAGAAACAGATAAAAATAGTATGACTTAATCTATCAATTATTAAATATTAAAATAGGATGTTTTTTGTTTTTGTTTTTGTTTTTTTGTTCTTGGAAGGAACTTTAGAATCATAGCTGATCTTGTTAATATAACAGAAACTTAAATTTTCTCTGCCTTAAGAAATATTTTCTCTAAATTGGGTCAGCAGAGTCAGAATATTTGATTTGGCATTTTCAGTCTTTTTACTTCTTAAATTTAGCCCATGCAGGGATAATCAACATCAGGAGATGTCATTAAATTTCTCCCATATTCCTCAGTCAGCAAGTTAGCTAGCCATAAGCAGCCTTAAGTGAGCTCCATGCATTAGCTTATGTAATTCAGACAATTTTGGTAAGAATAACCAAACTGGATAACTTGTTACAATACATATGAAATGTGTTACTGGTGAAATCTGTGCACATTTATTTTGGGGAGAAAAGTTCAATAGAATTCCAACATATGGATCTTTTTTTAAAAAAAAATGCAATTAAAACTTTTTGCTGGTCAACAAAAATGTGCATGTGTTTATAGAAATTGTATTTGTATGTGCATTCTTTGTTAACGTACTCATACAAAATAACAAATATACTTTGTAGAATTTGGATGCTGAATGTATGTTCATTTTACCATGTTTTCTGTTTATTTATTACTTTTTGCCTTCAGTTTGAATAAAGAACTAGTAATTGCTCCTTTAGAATAAGCTCTTCCAAGATAACATTTGCAGAAAACTCATTATTGTATTGAGAAACAACATGTGTGCCTGTGTACAACATGTACACACACAAACAGATTTGGAAAAAAGTTAAACTTCTTAATCAGGCACCTAATTTCTGAAGTGGGTGTTTGTTTTTTGCATCTTAATAAGTGTGGGCAGGCTGTTGGGCAAAAATAAGTGTCTAGGAAAAAGAAAGACTTGTATCCATTGAAGGAAAGGATTCTATGCTTCCAAGGAGCTAAATCAGGAATCAGAATGCTATAAAAGAAACAAAGCAGTATAGTAACACATAGATTAACACTTATAAAACCAATACATTTTCATAAACAATCCTAATAGGCTTGTTTGTTTAGGCCAGTGTAAGCCTCGCATGACTCAAGTGGTTAAGATGCTGGACTTGTCATCTGGAACACTGACAGACTGGGTTCAAGACATGCAATAGAGTGCGCTCCCGTTACTTGCCCAGCTCCTACCCACCTAACAGTTTGATGACATGCAAATGTGACTAGATAAATAAGTACCATTTTGGTGGGAAAGGTAACAGACTCAGTGTGTAATCATGCTGGTCACATGACCATAGAAATGTTTATGGACAACTCTGCTAAAGAACGGAAATGAGCACAGACCCTTAAAACTGGACACCACTGTAGAGGGGAACCTTTTATCTTTACCTTAAAGTCCTAATGAATGAACTGATTCAATGAAATATTTTGTTGTGAAAAAATATGAATAGAATTTTATTTTATTAAGTTATGAAACATCAAAATTTAAGAATAGGTCACCAAGCAGATGAAATTTCAGGAAAGCTCACACTTGACTCAAAGTAGATAAGTCTGAATTAGCTGTCCAGGGAACAAGAAGCAGACATTCCATTATAAACCTCTTAATGTTACTGAAATAAGTCAAATTATATTAGTTTCCCAAAAAAGTATACACTAAGCATATTGATTTGTGCAAAGAGAAACATTGAGACAAATTAAGTTGGATGTACGTCAAACTCTTGTTGGCACATTGTCCATCTTAGGTGGAATCAGAAACTCATACAGCTGCACATATAAAAGTCTTGTCCCCTCAATTGTCTAATTTTGTGGACATTCTGTGGAAACCAACATTGTTTGTTTGTTTGTTTTTTGTTTGTTTGTTTGATAAGCATCAGTGGTAGACATATGTCTGGCTGTGACCTTTCTATGTCATACAACTATAACAAAATGGAGTAGGACTCTGCCAAAGAATTCACATTATGGGATTGTTTTTATGGCAAAATGCTCTGTGTTCTTTGGTCATTCCAGATATGCTGCTTCAGAGGAAAGCCTTGTATTGCTAACAAAGCTATAAGAGAGAGCTCATAGCTACTTTGCACATTTCCAAAAACAATCCCATTTAAAAAGACATTAACCAGACCAGACATATATCTGCCAAAGCAACAATGCAAAGAAAATTGGATTTTCGCCAATCTGTACATCCTTCACAAAAGAGGGCACTTACTAGGAAATCTTGAGTGAGCTTCTCGTTTAGTTCATGGACACCTGAAAAAGCTTCAAGGCAATTGAAAGAGTCAAATTATTTTTATAAATACTATATTTGGTGGGATGTTAGGTGTGTTTAAATTCACTCATTTTAAAGGTCTGTCCTGAACATGGCTTTATGACTAAGTCTGTAATCAACTACTGCTATCCATTCACTTATTAGTTATTATTTCAACCTACAGTCATCGTGCAAATAGTCCTCACTTCATGTTGATTTGTTCAGTGACCTTTCAAAGTTAAGACAATGCTGAATGAGAGGGAGTAATAACAGATCCTTGTATTTGTGGCCTTGCAGGATCCCCACGGTCACACAATTGTGATTTGTGTGCTTGGCAAGCAACTTGCAATTCTAATCGTTGCAGCATCCCATGGTGATATGATCATCATTTGCAACCTTCACTGCTGGCTTCCAACAACAAACAAAGCCAATGAGCAAGTTGGCAGGAAGTTGCAAATGGTGATTGAGATGCTGCGCCAGTGCAGGATTTGCCTAATGACAGCAACTGAGATTGCAAGAACTGTGTTGTTGTTGTTTATTTAAATTTAATTTTGTTTAAATTTAATACATAATAACATGTGACAAGAAAACATTGTCAAAAGGTTTTTTCACCATCAGGCAGTTTTTAAGTAAAGGTAGTATTGCCTTCCTTCACAACAACACAAAGAAATGCATGCCCATATAGTTCCTCTTCACATTTAATGGCTGGTGGTTCAGAAAGCTAAAACTAGAGCCAAGAAGAAATTTTGCAATTTAAAACAACAACACATTTTTAGCCTATGAACAGTATTAAGGTCTACAGCGTGAGGGTGTTTGCTTCCTTTTGTGTTTGTTGCATAAACTAGAAAACACAACCTGTCAGACTAAATGAAGGTCTCCCATTGTCCTGAGGAAACATTCTTTTGCTGCTTTCCGGCTTAAAGAAAGCATTATATAGATTAAAGCATACACTGTAAGAAAAGCCGGATTCATAAAACAAATTGAAGGAGTGCAATGATTACTACATGAAATTAACGCCTACATTAGATAATATTTTATTTCAAACTACAGTCACCCATTGTGAACATTTGTCAGCCCTGTAGTCTCACACACTCTTTGTACCATTACAATAACCTGTGCAATAACTGGACAGAAGTTCATTTGCTGGGACACTATTCTGGAATTTACAATTCTACCTAACCCCAGCCTGCCTTCAGATCTTTCCTTGCTCCATCATAATATTTATCTTGATTTGCAGATTTGCTTTATTTCCTTTGTGAGGTTCCTCGTGTGCCTTTTTAAAAAGGTATTAAATTTAATTGTTGCAGGAAATGCTTTAGGCCTGTCTTTCAGAACCAGAATGGTTTCTGCATCAATAAGTCACCACTGGCTCATTAAAAACAAAGGCATTTATAATACGATTGCCTAAAAAATAAGAGGCACTAAGCAGATCAAAGGAGAAGGTAGAAATCTGTTTTAAAAAGGCTCCTGTGGATGCCTTCTGTCAATTTGTTTTGCGGAAACAATTCTGATCAGAGCATTTTTAGAAGGCATCATGCAGAAGCAAGTGAGTGAGCCACATGACAGGGTCTGAAACAAGGTGAATAACTATTGCAGGAATGAAAACTTCCAGACCACAGGCCATTGGGAACCGGATATTTAATGATACCCAAAACACAGAGACCAGAATCCACATTTCTAATAGTAACAGTCAAAAGAGAGAGAGAGAGAGAGAGAGAGAGAGAGAGAGAGAGAGAGAGAGA
>WNWU01000043.1:13013434-13047094 GCA_012654045.1 Ptyas mucosa | reverse complement strand
ATAAATAAATAAATAAATAAATAAATAAATAAATAAATAAATAAATAAATAAATAAATAAATAAATAACCAACCAACCAACCAACCAACCAACCAACCCCGTAAGACTTGGAGGACTGCTTATTTTCAAGCTATAGTGCTGTTCTTCATTAGCCTGACCCTGAAGGTGTAAATAATCTGAAGCTGAGTTTACTCAATTGCTTCTGTTGAAGGTTATTTGAAAGATCAAAAGTGGTTGTGATCTTGATCTATCCCTTACCTTCTTACTTTCATAATACTGCACTACATGATAAAGTCCTGTACTTGAAGCCCATTTTTTGTACAATGGTCTCTTCTAAAAAAAAGAAGAGTAGGATAACATTATATGAGCAGCATGGCCTGAATGCACATAGTACTATCATTATGTTTGATAATTCTCTTCTCAATTTATATGATCTAAACTTGAAAAATCTGTAAGCCATGATCAGCATATACTCTGTTACACTGGTAGAAAAAGCCTCTGCTATTTCAAGAACCTTTGGTCAAGACTTTTAAGATAAAACATTTGAAGAGGAGATTTCCTTAGTCTATTCTCCAGAATTACACTTTCGTAGTACACTTTCTTTCCTATCCTTGATTCTGGCTAGGATTAATTGAAACTGTAGTCTTCAGTATCTAAAGGGAAAAAGTTGAAGAAAAACTCTTGAAACAGAATAGTATAAGCTTAAAAAGGCAGCCTTTAAAGTAGTGTTGTTTTTTAAAAAAAAAATACAGTGTGTTAATGCTGTTGGACAGTTTGGAGAATTCTTTTCAGTTTCTCATACCTAAGATTAACTAAAGCAAAGTAAATTTTTGCTGTAGTGTAGCAATAATAAATGTTTTGGAATAAACCATTTTTCATATTGAATAAATTACCCATCCCACAGCAAAGTAAGCCATAAATCATTTTGCCATGATTTAAAGCAAGCAGAAAGTACCTCATGAATTTGGAGTTGTTCAAAATTAGGAAAAGAGATCAGAAAACTGAAAGCTTTGCAGACTGAAAAGTAGCTGTCATCTAGCTTCAGTCAATTAGCTTTCAACGTTGCTGTTAACAGGCATCTTACAATCTCTCTGATTTTGATTTTTTTAAAAAAAAAAATACAGATCACTTCTGATGTTCTCATCTGTCTGGAAAAATCCACATCGGTTGCAGCACTTCGAGAGGCCTCTTTGTGGATTCGGCATTTACCACACTGAAAAATTTATTTTCTGTGTGGTCAAAAGAGGAAAGGAACCAATCCTCTAAGATTCCCCCATGTGCTTCCTTTTAAAATGATGCTTCCCTGCAGAAAAGATTTTCAGTGTGGGCGAAACCATCTCCATCACACACAAGCAATTCCAAACAACCTTGAACTTTGTTTTTCAAGAGGGTGCCACAGTGAAAGATCTTTCACTCCTGTTCCAGTGACAGGAGCTTATGCCTCATGCAAACTCTGGTTTCAGTGTCTCTAAGTATTTGTCTTTAGCTAACCACAAAGGCTCATGGAATTCCTGTAGTTTTCCATGTTCCTAGAGCTCAATATGCTTTCAATTATTTTTCTGGCAGAGTTGAAGAAAGGGGTTTTTGATAGTCTAAGGTCCTTATGTCGGGAACATATAAATGTGTCTTTTAGATTGATAGGACTGCCTTATTCTTACTGACAGCTTGTAGTCATTTTTAAAATAAAAAGCCAGGCCTTCTTCTGACAGTCTGCCCCTTATTTTGGTATGCATGCTCAATATTCCTTAGCTTCTTCCGCCACCTTCCATGGAAGGAGTCAACATGAGTTAAAATGGGACTAAATCTTTATTTATTCTTGAGCCATAAGACAAAGGGGAATCATATAATAATGAGAAAAGTAGCAAAAAAAGTTGAGTGATATTCTTATGAATTCTAACTAACTGAACGACGAGCCTATTGAAACAATATCAGGAAAAACATTTAAAATATATGTAATCTGGTATTCTGATAATTATGATACAAGATTGAAGGCTGTTTCTTTCAAAATGTAATATACTCTATATATTGTATAGGTGCTTGTATATTCTAGCCTTTGGGCTCCTATTAAATTTCTGATTTGAAACTTTTGTGCCTAGCGTTTAGTCAGCTTTTAGATCACACATGCCTCACAATTCATTTTCATATAAATACAACATAAAGACTATGTATACACCATCAACTAACGTCAAAACCTTTGATAAACCTGGATTCTGCTGGTCCAGAAACAATCAATTCTCCCTGCAGTTGACCAATAAGGCAATTCAAAATTATTATTCCGAACTTTCACAGTCCCAGAGTTAAAATAAATAAATAAAAACCTTTCCCTCACTCCATACAATAGAAAAATATTGATTCAGGTTTCCAAATGTACCCACATAATAGAGATAGGGAAGCCCTGGGCTGATCCATCCTTGGTAAAAGTGTAGGAGGAGATCCAAGGGAATTGTCAATGTAATGGGTGTGAAGATTTTCTCTGTGTATGGGTGTTGTGAAAGTCTACACACAGCAACACACACAAACACATATATGTATTTGTGTGTGTGTCTGTGTGTGTGTGTGTGTGTATTCCAGTGTTGTTTTTAAGAGTAAAGCTGATAACAGCATCCATACGTTATATCTTTCTGTGAGAAACTACCACAAACTGCCTACAACCTTAATTTTATATATTCTGAACTAAATGCTGTAGAATAAGAAGCGTCTGTGTGAAACCCACCCTCAGATATTTATTCAAAGATCACATTAAAAAAGAAAAACCAACAACGGCATTAAATAATGCCAATCCTACTTCCTCCCATTTCTCTCAGAATCATTTCTCCCTTTCAGCCTCTTTGGTTTCCCTTATTTTGTCCTGCTACGCAAAAAAGAGAATTTCAGTATCCGCATTAGTGAGAAAAGCAGAATCTCTATGCAAACATTGAAAGTACAGAATATCTTGGAAATAAAAAGAACCTTGATTGGTTTGCAATCTTATGCTCAAGGAAGAATCAGAGCAGCTGACGTAAGGGAGTTCTGAGGCTTAACACAAAAAAGAAGGAACTGCAAAGTGGATTTAAAAAATAATCTAACTGTTTGGATTATTATGCTTCCAAATACAAGGCAAGAGCTTGGGAAATTGCTTTCAGGTATCGTGTTTACTAAAATTGCTTTCCTGTATCATGTTTACTGAAATGCACAGTTATTATCACCTAGTTGAGGTAACTCGAGATAGACTGAGGAGTCTGTAACATTAGAATTATTGATGGAACAGTGAGTAAAACGCAGAACATAGATGTTTTCTGATTCACAGGTGCATGCCAGCATCCATCCTGCAGACTGATTATACTCTTAATTGCACAATGTGGATGTCTCTGCCATAAGTATCAAGATTAGAGTAGTTTATTAAGTATCAAAACAAATCAATGCCACCAAATCTATTTTACGTTCCAATTGAGGAGTTGCAGGGTTCCATTTCCATTTAAAAAGAATCTTCAATACTACCAATTTTGTAGCATCCGTTTTGTTCCTCTGTAAAAAAAACAAACGCATACAGTATTTGATTCAAACATCTTCTAAGCCAAATATGGGAGCATTTTAATAATCTTTTTTTTTTTGAGGAGGAGGAGGAGGAGGAGGAGGAGGAGGAGGAGGAGGAGGAGAAGAAGAAGAAGAAGAAGAAGAAGAAGAAGAAACAACAATAAATGATGCCATATCTCGCATATATTTTTCCTTATGCATTCCTAATTTAACTTACTTAATCAAAGATGATGTTTGGTGATGCAAATACAGAATTTTGGAACAGATGTGCTGAAAGGTAATTGGTTCTAAACCTTTGCAGCCCTTCTCTAATAAGGTCAACTAGTTATTTCATCACTACAGCCAAACTAGAAATATCCAAGTGATTTAATACTATAGTTTTGAGTCCTTTTAAAAGCTTTTTATAATTTTCTATTTTATGACAACCTCAGAGTTGTTTTTTGCATTATAATTGCCAAATCCTGTATTACTCTGTCAGACAAAATTAACTATAGCTGACCATTCATCCTTTGTCTGCTTGCAACTTCCCCTCTACAAACAATGCATTGTTTTCACTATATCCAGACCATTCTCAACAATTTAGACTTAATTATAAGTTTATAATGTGACTCAATTTGACACAACACAGAACTGCTACCAAATTATGAGGATGGCTCAATCTCCAACCACTTTTGAATGTGCTCTGACATTGTGCATGATTGCAAAAGTGCCATTTCTTTGATCCCACGTGATACTTGTGCATATGCTCAGAATTGTCATTTAAACTCTGGAATTGGTTGAACCAGCTGGCTTACCAAAAGAATATATTGATCTCCTTCTCTTAGACATGATCACAGTTTTTCTTTGGAACAATAAAGCAATCAATACAAAAAAAGAGAAGAAAACAGCATGGTGAGAGTAGGCTTCATGTGAAATTTTCTTTTGTTTCTATTGTAAAAAAATAAAGATACAAAATTATTTATTGATTGAATTTATACTCTATTTCAATACCAGGATGCTTGATAATATAAGAGTTATGAAAAGAAAACAACTAAACAAGGCATTCATGGTAACTAATACAAAACAACCTAGAGAACAAAAATATACAAAATAAAATGGCAACCACAATTACCCCAAAACAATAAAAATAAAAAGTAAAAGGTGGAATGATCTTTGGAAAAGCTCAATTTTAGTAACCTGCTGAAAGTCACCAAGGAAGGGACTAGACTGATCTCCCCAGGAACACCAGCATCATCACTGAGATGCAGGACTTTCTATGTTTGGTTCCCTTTTGATGTATACGCCTATGAAGAATTTCTGCCTTGGTGCTCCAGTAGGCCAAAGTGGGTTTGGAAGAGATAGTCCAGCAGGTATCCAGATGCCATCCAAAAAGGGCTTTATGGGTAAAAATCAGCCCTTGTACCCGGAACTGCAATAGTGGGACTGACCCAAAGTTCCCCAGTTGGTTTTCATTCCTGGGCAAGCATAATAGTGGAATGTAAATTGCAACCCACAACTCTTTCATTCTAATGGCTGCAAAATATCCAAATAGGTTTTTAGTGTTGAGGGAATTTAAAGAACAGGGACAGACTGTTACTGTTTCTCAACTAATTTTGAAAAAGATTGGGCACAAGCCCCTGAAACGAATGAGGCATCAATAGAACATTGCTTCTGATAAGAAATTGTGCCTCTTCCAAGCGGTATATTATGTTTCCATTTGCTACTCAATCATTCCAGCCTATCAGTTAATTAAGATACTTTCTTAAAGGAATATTTACTGGCATTTCAAAGTTGAAAGACTGTTTAATCATTCACAGTCCAATTTGGAACTGGCTCACCTATATCCAATGTACCTAATGGAGAGGTTGAAATCACTGAAATTATAAATGTGCCTCCGAGAGAAACCTGAGCCAAGCAAAGGATATGATGCCTGTAGGATAAGGAATAAAACCATTCTTGGTTTCAAGTATGTCTTGGGTAAAAATCATGCCACACTAGCCTTTTACATTTTTTTGCAGATTATTAATATGGATGTGGAAGGAGATGATTTATGGCAGAATTGATAAAAATTTAGACAGATTTAGGAGAAATCAAATCTGCTTTCAAGGTTGTTTAAGCGAACTAAACAATGAGGGGGAGGAGGGATAACAGGCAAGGAGGCAAAATTAGTTAAAGAGCAGAAAACAGACCCTTGGAATAAATAGGTGGGACTTGCACTGGAGAATTGTACACAATGGAATCGTGTACAAACTAGAATTAAGGAGAAACTTCCTAACTGTAAGGACAATTAACCAGTGGAACAGCTTGCCTTCAGAAGTTGTAGGTGCTTCATCACTGGAGGTTTTTAAGAAGGGACTGGACAGCCACTTGTCTGAAATGGTATAGGATCTCCTGCTTGAGCAAGAGGCTGGAGTACAAGACCTCCAAGGTCCCTTCCTTCTAGCTCTATTCTGATTCTATGGTTCATTCCACAGAACTGCCTTGAGCTATGAGTTCGAGACAAAAGTTACATGTGTTAATTAAAACAAGAAGCAACAGAAAAGAGCTATAAAAGAATATTTCTAAGAGTTGTTCAGCATGAACAAACTTAACTGATGCACGGTGGGGTAAACACTTCAACACTGCATATGTGTTGATGGAGACTATCTAGTTCCGTGATGGCAAACCTATGGCACGCGTGCCACAGGTGGCACATGGAGCCATATCTGTGGGCACACAAGCATTGCCCTAGCTCAGCTCCAGTGTGCATGCGCACGCTGGCCAGCTGATTTTTGGGCCTACCGGGCCCACTGGAAGTTGGGAAACAGGCCATTTCTCCAAAGGGCCTCTGGGGGGGAGGTCGTTTTCACCCTTCCCAGGCTCCAAGAAAGCCTCTGGAGCCTGGGGAGGGTGAAAAATGGGCCTACCGGACCCACCATGCCGTCACATGCCAAAAGCGGGAGGAGTGCGGGAGGTCGCACATGTATGCATGGGGGGGGTTACATTGAATTATGGGTGTGGGCACGCAAACACACAACCCCCCCCCCCACGCTCCCCATGCTTTTGGCACGCGACGGCAAAAAGGTTAGCCATCACTGATCTAGTTGATCCATATTTTTATTGATCAGGAAAAAAGACAATTAGAGTTGGACAGAAGAAAACGTTTAATTTATTTATTTTTTTAAATTAAGAGGGAAAAATTCATTCAACTGGTATGTTTGCCACTTAACATCCTTTTTTGTTTCTTCCCAGATTGGGTAATGAAAGCTTTCCAACCATCAATCTCTATGATTCAATGTGACTGTATGACTATGGGACTTTTGCTTTCCTCCTTTTCCTGTCATCTTTAAGTTGAACATTAAGCACACATTTCTAATGTGTTTCTATGTAGCCGAAGGATGCACTTCCACCTTGCTAGAGGGAGATATGAATAATATGGGACAATGTGCACTTCTCTAATATTCTGTCTAAGTAGTGTCTGTCATAGTGTTTTCATTGAAGAAAACAATATCCTAATCAAGGAATTACCAAGCAGAAAATCATACCCCCCATAAAAACTGACAAAGGAAGCTACCATATACAAACAAGGAAAAAAACTCACATTTGCTTGTACTGAAGATGATACCTAGTTGGATAATGAAATATCTGCAAGCAAACATCCAAGTACAGAGAGCACCAAGGATCCCACAGTTTAACCCTGAGTTACTTATATTCTATTCTGTTAGAATCTAGTAAGGCTTAGCTGTTAAGGTTGTGTAGCTATTTGTTAGTCTGGAAATTAAAAGTTGGAGAAGACATTTCATCACTGAGTGAAGTGCCATGCTTCACCGGTTACCACTGATTCTTTTTGTCTGATGCACTGAAATTAATTACATGGCCTGTACAGAGAATTAAACTAGAAAAATAATTTAAAAGACATGTCTTGGAACAGAACGAAGAACTATGTGCCCAAAAATGACAGACAAAGAAAGAGACAATGCTTGGGTGGGAAGCTGTGTTGTACAGAACTTCAGAATCCTGGAAGATTAACAAAAAAATTAAAGATGTGAGACATCAAGCCAAAATGAACTTTTTAAAAGGGAATTATCCAGCGGGGATATGCAGTGTTGCACATTTAAAGATTAAAGGTGCCTCGGAACACAAGAAGTGCTCATATAGCAGCTGTAGGTAATTCCTCAAAGCAGAACTTTCTTTTGCAGGAATCTGAAATTGCGTTACATTTCTGTTTCTGAATGTATTTTATGAAAGGGAATAGTTCACCAATTTAAAGCCCGTAGAAGAAAAAAAAATAGAATAGGACTAATAGGCATTCAAACCCTACTGCTTTGTTCTCAGATAAAAATGACACTGAGAAAGGAAGGATGGGAAAAATTGACTTGCTAGTTTCATCTGTTTTGGATAAAATTAACATGTGCATTTCCCCCATCATTTCTTTCTCAATGTACCGTTCCTTGGAGAACACCTACTGGGCATCATACTTAGACAAGAAATAATTAAAATTAACAGAATAACAAAATAACAGCATTGGAAGGGACCTTGGAGGTCTTCTAATCCAACTTCCTGCTCAAGCAGGACACTCTATAGCATTCAAACAAATGGTTGTCCAATCTCTTCTTAAAAACATCCAGTGTTGGAGCACCCACAACTTCTGGAGGCAAGTCATTCCACTGATTAATTGTACTATCAGGAAATTCTAGTTCTAGGTTGCATCTCTCCTTGATTAGTTTCTATCCAATAGAATATCCAATATTCTCTATCCAAAAGAGAATAGTATTCTATTCTCTTTTTAGCATGTTTCTTGTCCTTTCTTGTCCTTAAAGTCCTTTCATATGTATTTAGGTATTATTCAGTTCTGCATGCCAACTTGCAAAAGTATAGTCACACAACAGGTTAGCTAAAGAGATATATCTTATACCAAGCAACATTGTTTAGCTATGTTTATGGAGATTCTCAGTCATCCAGGTCATGGTTGTTCCAAAGGTGTTTGTTCAAGAGCCAACTGGACTTTGTGGTTTTTCTTTGAAGATGTTTCGCTTCTCATCCAAGAAGCTTCTTCAGCTCAAGAAAGTCCGGTTGCCTCTTGAAAAAAGAGCCTTGGTAGTACAGTGGTCTAAAGCACCCTGTTATTAACACCATCTGCCTGCAATTATTGCAGGCTTGAATCTCACCAGGCTCAAGGTTGACTCAGCCTTCCATCCTTTCTAAGGTAGGTAAACTGAGAACCCAGTTTGTGGGGGCAATAAGCTGACTTTGTATAAATATACAAAAGTATGAAGGCTATTGCTTAGCGCATTGTAAGCCACCCTGAGTCTCCGGAGAAGTGCGGCATATAAATCAATTTTTTTAAAAAAAGCACCATTGGGATTGTTTAGCCATATTGTTCAACAGAATCTGCTCTAACTCTTAAATTCTTATAGCTTCCTGTTGGTGATGAGCTTGTTCCCGGGTTTTCCATTGCTACCACTTGACATCTAGACACCATTCAAGTAATCGGGCTACAGAAGACTGTTGCAGTATTGAGGAAAGGAAAATGAAGTAAAAATGAATCCACAATGATTCAGTGATTTTTCTTTTTCTTCTTTTTTTAAGGAAATGAAAATTCCTACTGATTCTTAAAACAGTAGTAGCAAAAGGCCTTTCATAATGAAACTATTCGACAACAGAAATGACAACAGCAGAAAGCAACTCTCCAGCCCATGTATAAACTTAATAGTTTAGTTTGGAGTTGGGGGATTTTTCTTCCCCTCCAACCTTGATATTTTCAAGCAGCATGCCCCCTGCCAAGATGTTACATTTTTTCCCTCTTTTTAAAATAAGCAGTGAGGGCAATGGCATGATGAACAAATTTCATTTCTTCTGCGCAGTTTTTTCCATCTTTAATAGCGCTTCCAGCAGGCCAGATGGCACCAGCACAATTGCTAGTAAGTCAATACATCTGGCCACATTCCTGAAATGACAAATCTGATGGATAGAACTCCCGCTCCTATACAAAGCCTCTTTTCAGCATGCTCTCCCTGGTACATGCCTGCTCAAAGCAAAACCTAATGTATGAAAAACAAAATAAAAACTGGATTATTTCACCAGCCACTGCTAACATTTAATTTATTCTTGTTGTTATTATTACTACAGTTCTGCATTGCACTTCAGAGTAGTCAACGCTAAATGCAAAAAAAATCTCCAAATGAGTCCAAACTGGCCCTTATAATAAGGATTGCTTTCATTCACTAAAAGGATGGGGGGGGGGAATCATCTTGTGAAAATAGGGGCGATGAGAAATTCATTTTACCTTTCAGCCTTGATGATTTTCACCACACAAATTATGAATTAAACATCGAACAGACATATGGGGGCTAAGCTTTCAGGCAGTAACAGGGGTTTGTGCTAGTAAGGATTAGATGAATGCCTGCAGAGACATAAGGAATCCATTGATTAATCAGCATCATTTGCATTTTTACTGTATATGATTTGTATTAATAAAAAGGTTGGCACTAACAGTTACTGACCTGGATTTTGAAAATTGCTTTCATTCGTAAAGATCTTTCTAAACCTTAAGACTTGCTTTTTGGCCGTTTGCTACAGAAAATATTTTGTGAGCAGGCCCTTTTCATTATTAGCGCATTTACAAAGAACAAAGGAGACACATGACATCATAAGCAAGCTTTTCCCCCTTTGTAAGTGGGTACAATATGAATAATTAGTATTATTACAAGGCACATCCCATACATTCCTCTGGCAGGGTCTGCAAAGTGACTATGAATATCTCATGCTTATGTAGTTTATGTTAAGAGAGAGTTATTCGATGTTGTAATGATGTTACCATTGACCTTGCTTTGTATTATTATTGTTGCATTGTATAAACTTTATAATAAGATTGTATTATTTAAATAAATATTTATCTGTTGCAAGTTACTTTGAATGAATCTGATGTAGAAAAGTCGTATCTGCATAAACACACACACACAGCTTGATAACATCCTTATGTTCTTCCCATTTGTAAGAAATGCTTCACATTTTATTCCCTGGGATCTCAAGACAGCATATGGTGAATTCCTTTACAAATATGCAAATAAAGTTTATTATCCATTATTATCCATTTAATATAAAGTCAATTTAGAGGCTTTCCCTTTAAAAAATATGAATTGTCACTGTCATCAGAACAGTTCTAAAAACATGCCGGGAAAGTCCACTGAAACTCAAGCACTATTTCAAGCTCTTACAGAGCAAAGTAATAGAATTTCCACAAACATACTTCAAAGCTAAACAGCAGCGGTCATTCTTCCAAACAAAGCATTTTTTCCACCATGTTTATTACCTAACAATGCTTTGGGGCTTATATTTCGTTTTGCAGCATGCCAGTTTCCTCTTTCCTAATTTCCCATTTATTTACTTTTTTATTAGATTTCTTTTTAAATCAACTTGGATAAAAAGCAATGCTGATACCAAGGAAAGTATCCAGAAGCTTGTTGATAGCCACAGGTTCCAGGTTGCCTGGCTCCAATCCAATGCAAGAGGACATTGGTCAATTCTATTCAAACTATTGAACAGTTATCTTGCAAACTTACAAATGCAGGTCATTTTTAAATAAAATGCAGAGATTGGAACCCATGAATATACACACAAAGACATGATCCACCTGTAATTTAGTCTGTTGGTGCTAGACAATCTCCTTTTTAAAAATTTTAGGACAGTAAAAACAACGTGAGTGTTAATTTAGTAACTAATGCTTTGTCATATGTGGTAGAAATACATATTAACAACAAGTGAAATACATAATGTGCACACACAATGTATTTACATATATACACATATATACTGACAATGGATTTGAATGGATAGTAAATTTCAAGCAGAAAAAAAGTGTGCTCTTAAATTTACCCCCCAAATGGTTTTATTCCCGAATATTTCTCTCTATTGAATTATTGACAAACTGAGACACAAAACTTGCCAATTTAATGTTAATCAAACAAATTGTATTGTACACCAACACAGGGTCACCTCAAACAGCAAGATGGGAAGCATATTAATTTAATATTTAAATTTTAATAAATATTCAATTCAATAAATAATTAAATGATTTAATAATAAAAATGCAAACTAATATCCTGCATGTGCCTTAAAGGAAAAAGGATTTCTGAAAAGATATAGACATATATTTTGATCTATCCCACACCTTAGCAGACATTAGCCTAAGAGTGATCAAATGTGCCTGTGATAAGAAAGCCACATAGGGTTTTTCCATTTTCAACTCATCAATTCTTTGCCTCTATAAAAGATCCAGCATATGGTTTCCTGCATTTTTGAGATCAAAGACTAGCTGACACAGGTCTTTGGAGGACACAAAATCCTGAGCTGCTCCTAATAGTGCAACCTCAGAGGCTTTTCAATGTTGGAATTGTAACAAGGCAGTTGGATGCTTACCAACTGATGACCTTAGGTATAATTTTCTATTGTCATAATAATGAGTGAAGGGAGAGTGAGAACATTAGTGATTAACAATTGTTGGGAACAAATTAAACACCAGTATTTGCATTCTCCTATTGTCCCTATTTGTGTTCTCAGTGTTTCACAAATGGAGGAAATAAAAATGCTTTCAAGTTGTTCTCAGATTGATTTGGAGGTATTGGGGAATAGAAAGATTGATGATATGGGAATATTCCTGGACATTTTTCCATGATTTCAAGGAAGATAAATAATATATTTAAAATAGTAGCAAAAATATCAAGAATGGATAGAGAGCTCAGAGAATTGATCCAGTTCTAAATTTGTATTCCCTGAGGAAACAGAGACAGTTTGTTAAGGCACCAGACTAGAAAGCTGGAGACTGAGTTATAGTCCCACATTACCTCACAGGGGTTGTTGCAGGAAAAAGAAGAGGAAGGCGCGTTGGACATTTTCACCACCTTATTTGTACAAATAATAAACATGAGATACGAAGAAATAAATAAAAGGTGAAGGTGAAGTCAATAAATGTAAGATCAGCAAGTCCTTGATGTAGATTCAATGTTTCTCAACCTTTGTAGTTTGAAGATGGGTGGACTTCTAGAATTCATCAGCTGGCATGAGAAATACTGGTCTATAGAGTAAAAGACTGGTGCTTTCAAACTTTGGTCTTAAAAACTTTGGTCTTTTTTCCACCTTTTCTATCTTAGCCAGCCTTCTTAGTAATTACTGTTGCCTCCATTCATCTTCTAGAGAGATTGTTGTCTTTCACCTTATGTTGCCCAAATACAGATTGGTATTAGTAATTGGTAAAATTGATCATTCCTTTTTTTAAAAAAAAATTGGAAATGTAATAAACAGGATGTGTCATTGTTCCATGTTCAATGGCAATTATTGCAAACCCCAGCAATTTTGGAAAAAATATTTACATTGGAATGAAATCATTCCTAAAAATTGCATTTTTTTTCCATTTGCCATCTATCCACTAATTATCATCGCATCTCACATTTCTACCAAATACACCAAGTTAGTGTATTCTCTATATTTAAAAAAGCTGTATTAACACTTAACATTTGGATAATCTGATAAATTACTTATTGATTAAATAGAAATTACTGGCTTTTCCCCACTTTGTACCTCATACTACTGTGCTGATTGCTGTCATTGATACTTGTATGTTCATTTGATTTTAACAGTGTCTATAGTTCTAAAATGATTTATGATATTTAACTATGTAAACCGATACTGCAGTTTTACAAACTTCATTCCATTTTATCCAACTATATGCAGTGGTGGGATTCAAATAAGTTAACAACCAGTTTTCTACCCTAATGATTTCTTCCAACAACCAGTTCATCAAACTGCTTAGAAAGTTAACAACCAGTTCTCCCGAAGTGGTACGAACTGGCTGAATCCCACCACTGACTATATGATACTTGTAAATCTCATGTAATGTGTGGATTTATGTTTCTTCTTGTTTCCTTTTTATTGTGTTTCTTTTTAAATGTTTAATTAAAACAAGCAGAATTAAAGGGGGAAATGCAGGATCCAAGCACAGCACTCTGCATTCTATTTATACATTTGTTCTTAAGGGGCTGTGCTTATACCTTTTTTTCCCCTTTTCCTAAAATTGCTGCACACAGCATTAAAAAATGAAGAAAGAAACCAAACCAACTGAAAATAATATCATTTTGGAGAAGGATCTGCTTCCTCCTGTCTTCCCCACATCTCCCCTTACAATTAAAGAGACATTACTATGAAACTGTGCCAGAAAGCCAGCAGACAGAATTTGGATCCATTCATGCACTTCCCTGGAAAAATCTGTTCAGACCGCATGAATTTTAACAGTTAATTGACCTCATCTAAGAACACCAGTGAGGAACAGATGCAGTATTCCTATTTATTTCATTTGCTTGTTTGCTGAATGTGCTAGATTTCCATTCCCCTGCTAAAAAAAAAGGTGGAAGAAAATGGATGACTTACAGTATTTCTATCTGCTCCTTCCTTTTTCACCCGTTCATTTAAAAAAGTGTCATGTGTGATGACGTTTCTACCTAAACTGAAAATTATATTAAAATATTAGAACCAGCCAAGGTCCAATGCCAATAATATAATACTGTCCTCATGCAAGGGAAAGTTTGTCTTTTTCTGTAGCTTTCTTATAGAAAGATAGTCATGAAGGAGAAAATGGTGATTCCACATGGATTTTGTCTATCACTTTCTCAAATTCTGGCATGAGAAATTTCAAGGAATAAAGTCTTTGTGGAACACATTTTCGTAAGTTTCCTTTTTTGGATGTTGCCTATATTTTATAGCCACAAAGTAGTGCTGGCATAAGTGTTCCAGTGGATAATTTAAAAAGAAAGATCTAGAAGGTATGATGTTGGATAACCATCTTCCCCCTGTCTTTCCACCACCTCCACTACTTAGAGCACTTTCCAACACCACCTCTACTTAGAACAAAGTTCCATGCTTGCAGTTATTTTTTAATGTTTGGTGATGTTCCATCTTTTATAGGAGAGTTATGTCCCAAAATAACATAGATTGATCAACTCAAAGAACAAAAGACCACATGGGTTTACATCGGGGTGGGTTCTACCTACCTTTACTACTGGTTCGCAACGGGGCTGTGTGCACACGCGCGCACTTCTGCGCATGCGCAGAAGTGTTCTGATGACATTGGGGTCAGTAGGTGGAACTTCCCGCCAGTTTTACTACCAGTTCTATAGAACTGGTCCAAACCGGGGGCAACCCACCACTGGTTTACATATGTATTGGCATGTACTAAGCTCTATATTTAGATGCATATTTCAACATAAGTAAAGATACAGAGTTATTTCTATTAGAGAAAGAAGACCTCCAAGATCCCTTCCAACTCTATTATTCTATTCTATTCTACTAGAGAATGTATTGCAATGATTGGATATGGAAAAGGACATTTAATTTCAGTGCAAATGGGAATTTTAAAGTTCCTTGCCTTCCTTTGTTGGAATTCTTAAAGTAGATTTACAATGTATAATCTTTCACATTAAAGGACCATTAACTGTAGACTAGTCCTAGACAAACTGCTGTCCTCCATAAACTATATTGATTATATTCAAAATGTTATATGAACATTTTCTATTTGCTGAATGGGATCTTTCCAATGAAAAATCACTTTTTGGGGGGGGTTCCCATTAAATGGATTTGCACTCTTAAAATCATTTCTGATACACAGGAAAAATACAAAAATCATATTTTACCTTTCTTAGCTCTTTGTCACTGCTATCACCCCATTCCCCGCACATAAATACGAATGAAAATCTAACAGATTTTGCACATCTTAAATTGCCCTTGAACAATGTTGAAGTAACAATTTAACATCTGCACAGTTGTGACAGGCTAGGGATGACATGAAGGCACCATCATGGGCATGTTGCAGAAAAACATTGCCATAGTATGTGCAGTTAAGATAATGATGCCAAAAGAACAACATGCACACAGTAATTTAATCACACAAAAAACCACCCGCACTTATTTTCACATCTGATGCAAGTACACAAGTGAAGACATTTGCATTTGGTGATATCATCAGACAAGTGCCATCATTCGCTCTCACTCTACCACCACTTTTAAACATATGAACATGTTTATGCTTTGAGTAGATACAATCTAATCAAAGAAAAATCATACTTCATGTATTTTTGTTCTTTCAAAATTGTTTTAAAGCATGAAATATATTAAAGATGAATATTATACATAAGGAAAGAAGAAGGAAGTACCTTTTTTTCCCTGCAAAAATGAAGCATACAAAAAATGTAGCATATTTTGTATAACATGAGTGAGCAGAACATAACTCTGTATTTACTAGTATTAAAATCCTCCTGCCCACATTGATAATATTAGAAAATTGAATTAAGCAGAAGAAATTAAGAATTCTGTTTATTTTGCTATTTATATATTCTTCTGAACTGGAAATTCTTGAATTTTTAAATCATTATTTATGCACTGGGCTTTGGGTCATGAATTTGGGAAGTAAAATAAAGCAAAGCTGATCTCCCAAAGCTAAAAATCTCTTCAGTCTGATAACTTCTGTTTTCTTTCCTCTAAATAGTTCTCATCCTTTCATTCTTTCCTTAGTCCCAGTTGCCAGACAAGCGACTTTTTGCACCCCACAGATAGGGTTCAAAAGAGATATTTGACAAGTTGCTTGTTTTTGGTAGGGAGGGGTAGGCAACTCCCAGTTACACAGATGTAACAACCAATCATATGATTTTGAATCTTGGCTACCAGGGTTCCTCATTCAAAACTGCAAAGATAAAGCACCATCTTGTTGATTTTAAAGGCTTTGGTTTATTTGTAAAAGAAGGTGTAACTGCCTTTAGAAAGACATTCATCAAATAAAGACAACATATAACTTTTCCATTACCTAGTAGGTGCGGCTTGAAACCAGCACTATAGAGTTTGCAATAGTAACAACAACAACAAATGCTACAACTCAGCTTGCAATTTGGCTCTCATGCCCATTAAAACTGAATCTAAATATAATGTAGGCTGCCATTCCAGCATTTATAATGTACCATTCAGTTTTTCATGTAAGCTCATAAAAGTTCTTTGTGGCGTATGGCAAGAGAAACCTAAAAAGGGCCAATGTGTTACCTTAAGATGGTTTTATGCTTCAAGATAATGTAAATAGCAAACAAAGAGCACTTTAAGAACAGATTGGCTTACCTACTAACTGACTTGAATGACAAAACGAGTTTGGATATTTATAACAAGTGTCTTTCTTGATTTATCTCAGTAGCGTTCAGGTTCTAACTGATTTTGGTCATAAAGCAGAAATTCATCAGTCAGGGAAAAAAAGTTAATGGAAGGCAAACCTTTTTAACATTCCAACAAATTTAGATAGGAAAATGGGGGAGGGAGGGAGCATCCACAGTTAAAACATTTTGCAGCCAAAGGGACCATCAGATGGAAAATCTGAGTTATCATATCATTTCTATAGTCCTGTATCTAGTTACCGGTGCATATGAAGCAAAATGTATAGCACAAAAAGCTATAGCAAGAGTACCGGACAACATCTCTCAGCATCCCTTTTCATTTTGGTCATGCTTTCAAGACATTGTAATATATTAAAATAAGGGTGGTTGCAGATTCCTCACTCTTCTGCACAGGACTGTAGGAAAGCCAGAAATCAATTACATTTGACAATCATACGTTTTTCCAGTTTCAAGTTACTGTTTTGTTAGAGATAGCAAAGCAGTACACTGTACACTTTTGAACAAGTTATTGTGCTTATAACTTTCTGTTTTAGGCCTAGTAGCTATTTTGATGGGAGTGGGAGAAGGGGCAGCAGTTCTGGTCCTAGGACAAGGAGATAACTTTTATTGTCTGTTATGTTTCCAGAAGTAAAATCGTGGGTGGATGAATGGATGGATGGATGGATGGATGGATAGTACCTGCTTGTGCACGGATCACCAACCTTGGCAACTTTAAGACTTGTGGACTTCAACTCCCAGAATTCCTCAGCCAGCCATGGGAATTGAAGTGTACTCATCTTAAAGTTGCCAAGGTTGGAGACACCTGTGCTTATGGAATGCAGTTCTCCTTTTTATTTAAATAATCCTGAAAGAAAGCAACTAATCAGTCCAATCTGATGACATGCCTAAGGTTGTCCAGGGTCTCACTCTGAGTCAAACAAGAAAGAAAGAAAGAAAGAAAGAAAGAAAGAAAGAAAGAAAGAAAGAAAGAAAGAAAGAAAGAAAGAAAGAAAGAAAGAAAGAAAGAAAGAGGATTTTCCCCACAATGCCAGAGGTCACAAAATTCTGTTAAATAGCCTAAGAAGGTAAGAGAGTAGCTCAATAACTATGTGTTTTTGTCATACCTGAGGTTTTTAATGAGCATTTACTGCAAAATACTTTTTAAAACACAAATGAGCAAGCCCTGATGTCCATACATGTTCAGCTAGGGGAGATAATTGCTTGAATGGAGTGTTGGATTTCAGTGCACATACAGAGACGTTAGCAAAGAAACTGATCTTAAATGAAGTATTCTTGGTTTGATGCTTGGATGCTACTAAGATTCTCACATGAAAAGTTATACAAATTCCTTTACGAAGCAAGTTAAATTAAATTAATATTTTTTTAAAAAAGTGTGGTGCTTTACTAATTCATAGAAAATTGTATTTATTAAAAGTGGATAGCTTAGTCACATAACAGTTGCAAAATTTAGAAGGGCCTTATCCTTGGCCTGATTCAGTGCCCTCCCAATTGCTGTTACTGAAGGGAGATCCTGAGAGATCCATTTTGAACAGAGACTGTGTCCAAGGAGTGAAGGAATAATTGAAACAATGATACATCTTATTTTGTATTGTCCCCTCTGAGCAGACACTTGACAGAAATTATGATCACCATTCGTTATTAAGTAAGCATCCTAGTAGTTCCAACGTTTTTATCTTAAGTTATTATCAGATCAATCTGGTTTCACTTCTTTGATCATAGCTAAGTTCAATAGTTGTAGAGTTCATTGTAGTATCTTTCTAATCCTTCTTAGATATTTCAGAACAATGTTTTTTTTTCTTTCTATCTTAATCAATTGTGATATTCTTGCTTTATTTGCTACTCAAGGAACAAATAAAATGTGTTAAAATTTAATAAAAGTGGTTTTCTGATATAAAAATTAATACTTTTATTAATCTTTGTATTGTGAGGGGATAAAACAACCAATCAAAAATGTATTTGCTTCCATTCTTGTATTCTGAATCAAAGAACTGCATGAAAATGGCTTAAATTTAGTGCTTAGCAATATAGGACAAGTCCTTTAAGTAAATATTAATTGACAAACATATCTAGATGAAAATAATATTGTCTTCTTAAAAGGCAATAATATTATTTTTTAAATCTGTATCTTAAATATTTCTCCAGGAGTTGTATGTTAAAGCGTTCTTCATGCATATATAGAGGATATGTTCTTTGGGGCTACAGTTAGTCCTATAAATTAAGTTAAAGAAATTGGTCCCTTAGCCAACCTCCAAAAATTTGATCCTGCTAATGAATATTTGGAAAATTTTGCAATAAACTCTATATGCAGACAAGGGATATAAAAAAGGAAGAATAATTCATCGCAAAGCATTGAAGAGGCACACAAGAAAATTATATTCGTTAAACTTCCAGCGGTTATAAATGAGATAAAAAAAAATATATGGGACTATTTTAATAAAGTAAAATGAAATGAGAGAGATCATGTAGAAAAATTTGATTAGATAACAAGGAAGACTTAAAAGGGAATGTCATGCTTCATAAGGCTAGTGGAATTCATGGATGGGATCCAGCAGCTACGGGAAAAGACTTTAGAAAGTCCATCCAACAACATGAATTAAAATTCAGTTTGTCCCCAAAGTTTAAGAGTAAGCAAAAGCCCCCCCACACACACACACCATTTTACCACTCTGACATGTTCATGGTACAATTCTGCAAGCTTCCCCTGGGTTTAATAAGACTGACAATCAGGTAAATAAATGTAAGGTTACAGGATTAACTACCAGTAGTCAAAGACAGTCTTTGTTTAGAACAAGAAGATATAATTACATGCAGGTTTTTCAGAATTATTCCATCAATCTCCATATATTTTCATTGCAATACAAGCAGAATATCTAGATGGAAATAATTCCTTCTTAACTTTAGCCAGTCGACTATTAAGCACAAAAAACAAACAAGTATTCGCAATGTGCTGATGGACTTTCTCCCCATCTCCTGCAAATTATTTGGGCTTTTTCAAGCAATGTTAAATGCTACTGGAAATCTCCCTTGCCTGAAACATGTGCATCCTTTTTCTATCTTTATTTTTTTTAATTTTAATTTTAAAGGTCTAATCGGATAATAGTTGAAATCTTTTCTTTATTACTTGTGCACCAAATAGATTCACAATTAGTTAGATAAGCATGTCAGCTAAACAATGCCAGCTGGCGGGCCCGCAGGGCAGGGCCTTCTCTGTGGCTGCCCCAGCTCTCTGGAACCAGTTACCTCCTGAGGTCTGGACCATCCCCACCCTACCCTATTGGCCTTCCGAAAAGCGGTGAAGACCTGGCTTTTCCGGCAGGCCTGGGGCCATTGATCTCGCTCTTGTGATCTGGCGAGATCCGGCCATCAATGGCGTGAATGAGTTTTTAATGTTTTTAATTTTTAAATGTTTTTTATAATGATTTTTTACAATGTATTGTGAGCCGCCCTGAGTCTTCAGAGAGGGGCAGCATATAAATTGAATTAATTAAATTAAATTTAATTAATTAAATGTTTTATTCCCACCCCTACCATCCTGCCCTATATTTACAATACTTCTAATTTTCTCCTACTTTGGCCCAAGTATAATTTATTTTATTTATTTATTTTGATTTTTATACCGCTCTTCTCCAGCAGGACTCAGGGCGGTGAACAGCCGAGATAAAACATAACATATCAAATTTAAAAAACAGTTTAAAAGACATTAAATAATTTCGGCCCAACAATTTAAAACAACTCAATTTCAAATTAAAACCGAAAGGATGGGATCAAGCCAGTGCTTAATGCATTGTAAGCCGCCCTGAGTCTCCAGAGAAGGGCGGCATATAAATAATTTAAAAAAAAAAAAGCCAGTCCCAATAATATTGGGACTTGCAGTCATTCCGTTTTTATAGGTTACATATTCAATGTTTACCTCATTGAACATGTATTATCAAAGATCATTAGCTCAGCAATAGTTAAAAGTGAACCATACTTAAATTCTTTTTAAGGAGGGGGATTTATTTCATGCAGTCTTAGACATAATAAAATATATTTGAACATTCAGAAAGATTCATTCATGCAGCTATTTCATAATACCATTGCCATCATAACATTTAATGGTCCCCCCCCCCATATTTATAGCCTCCTTGCTAGAAGGATCTTGGGGTATGTAATAATTTATAAGCTACACCAGATAAAAACTAAACTAAAATAAAAATAAATATTACTTTGAATATTAACATAGCAGTAAGACAATACAATAATGAACACAGATTCTTAACAAGAGACAAAATATTAACCATTCTGAGCTTGTTAAATTTCACCTTGCATCACAAGCAAAAATGTTCGTGCCAACCTGATATTCAAAAGCTAGGATGCTACAGCAGAGAGACACTTTTAAATTCAATGGATTTCCTTTTTCTTTTCAAATCCAACAAATGAATGCATATAAAATAAAGCATTAATTAAAGATAGTGTCAACCGTCCCATTTGCTGAGACAGCAAAGGAGATTCCTCGAACATCTTTTTACCAAGAGTATAACTTTACTGACAATCCCATGTGGCTCCAGAAGTGGAAAAGCCAAATCTAACATTTTCGTGTGCAAACAGCATAGAAAAACTTTCCCCTTTCTCCTAATCCTCCCACTGTCCACTGTCTAGCCAATCAATTACAATTGCGTTGTTTTGGGAACTGTCTCTCCGCCTCAAACTTTCCCAACCAATGACCTTGTGTGCTGGATCTGTTTCAGGCTCCAGGTTGGCACATTTGCATTCCTTTAACCTTACCCATACCTCCCCTTGCATTCTAATACCTTCCCTTCCCATTGTTGATGTCTGGTTGCGAGCAGGGTTTGATTAGCAAGCCGACCATGACAGGCAGTCTTTGGGGTTCAGGGACCATTCAAAATTATGATGGTGCTGAACGAGAGCAACTAATGACCATTCTTCCTCGTTGCAGCTGTTGCAATGTCCCCATGGCCATGTGATCATGATTTCAGCCCAGTGGTGCTCCTGTTCTTTTGGGATTGTACTCAAGATGTTTATTGGTTAATACCAATACCTTTGCTTTCTTTCACTGCAATCGATCTACGTCTATTTGCAGGTCTTTGTATTTTGTTTTCTTCCCCAGTTCTTTCTCTTCTATTATGTGCTTCCAGATTGATAACTATGAGGTGCATGTTTGTTTGAATTCTAAAATCCCAGGGGACTTTAGCTTCCTAATTTTCTATTACTTTGTTTATTTTGAAGTCCTATCAATTCTTGCTTGCGGGCAAATGGTATTTCTTGAAGATATATTCCAATGCACCATTGTTGCTACTTTGTTGTTTGTAATCAGTCTTTGTGATCTTCTTGGAGGTGCTAACTAAGTGATCCTCGGTTGCTTCAGCTTTTTTGCAGATGCAGCATTTGCAGTCTATTGCTATGGCTTGTATGCGTTTGTCCTTAAGGCTTAGTCTTGTGCAGACAGAATTATCCCATCTCTTCCATTCTTCAATTTTCATGCTTGCCATATCTTGCTGTTATCTGCTTTGCCTGCTTTTTTTTTTTAATGTACTGGTGATGTAATTCTTTGCTTTGCCATGTCTCTTTTCTGCTTTTGCTGCCATCTTTCTCATAGGACAGTTTAGCCTCTTTGGTATTTAGTAAGAATTCATTATGCACTAGCTTTGGTGCATCATCTTCACCGTCTTTCAGATATCCTTCCAGTGCTATTTTTTCTTCTTCTTCAGGTGTCCGGTGTAGTTGCAGCATTCCATGTCAACCTATTTTCATTGGTAAGTAGAGTTTGTCAACATTGCTGTGGATGAACAGCATGATCTTTGTCATTATTTTCCTGGGCTTCCTATCCAGACCTTTTAGTTCTGCTTCAAAATACCACCAAGTTCTATATTATTTCTTCATTTCTGTAATGAATCAAAAGCTACCCTGGCTGGAAAATAATTTCCCTGCTATTTGAACAGGCAAAAAACATACTGAGGGTGAAATAATGCTAAATAAAGGCTGAAGACTAACAAATGTATTATTATACTAATGTAAAAATGTATTATTATATTAATGTAAGAGACTACAATTATTTTATCATATGTCAATAGTGTTGCCCAGAAAAAGTACACAAGATTTTTTTAAAAAATCATCATCAGCAAATGAAAATCCACATGTCTTCTAAACTGACCAATAGCTTTGACATGTATGCGCATTCCTCAAGTGGATTACAACTATTATTTATTTATTTATTTATTTATTTATTAGTCCAATTTATATGCCGCCCTTCTCTGTAGACTCGGGTGGCTTACAATACATTATAGCAATAGCCTGCATACTTTTTTATGCTTATTAGTGCTTTGCCCTCCCTCCCCCCCAAAAGCGGTGTTGTTCTATACAAAGCTGGCTTATTGCCCCACAATCCGGGTCCTCAATTTACCTACCTCAAAAGGATGGAAGGCTGAATCAACCTTGAGCCTGGTGAGATTTGAACTCACACTAATTGCAGGCAGCTGGCAGCTAAGTGCTAGCACTTAGTCCGTTGCACTACCGAGGCTCTTCACATTCCACATTCCTGAGCAGATAACTGATAGGATCAGGCTGACATACATACTTATTTCCTTTATACAAGTATATGCATTTTGTATATTACTTAACTAGTGGTTTAGGAAAGTAATAGACTAATTCCACTATTGTTAGTGGAACTTGACTATTAAGATCATAATCCCTATATACTTATTAGTGATTAGTGTATTGATTTTAAATGGATATACTTTGATTACAAGTATAGTTAAAATTAAACCATGTCTCTAAATAGTGACATGGAAGGAAATTCTGTACAATTTTTGTACTTATTTTTAAACTTATGATTTCCAGGCCCTTTGGCTAACTTAATCAGGCTTAGCTTATTATTTGGTAGAAAAGGAACTAAAAATAAAACAACTTTTCTTTCCCTACCTTTTGCCTAGAAATGCCAAAGCAATCTGCCTGAGACCTATCAGAATCAAACTTTTAAAATACAGGGCTTTTTTCCCCTAACTTGCTCACTCTTTGGGTCAAAGAATTCATGGCATGCATTCTTCTGCAGCTCCCATAGCATCCTATTGCTTGTTTATGGTATCTGTCAGCTTGGAGTTCAAGATATTCTCTATTGAAGACTACTTGCCAGCTACCACTGATATAATGGATACACATGAGAATAATTGAGAGACCAGAAGGTATAAAGGACCTTATCTTCACCTCTCTAGGGCTATGATTACTTCCTATTTGCCATGTCACTAGAATGAGCAATAGAGTAGTTCTAAGTCTATCTGTTCCTTGAGAAGGAGGAGGTTACAGCGAGTTACAAATGACATATGCGAAACCTTCTAGATTTAATTTATGACTAAGCAATTAAATGTGTTAGCTAAACTGAAATCTCTCCAATTCTCCAGAGGTGTAAGTGCCAATGAAGTCACTTGGGATTGTGGTTGCATGAAAAGCCAATTTAAAATACAGCATGTGGGGTCTCAGCTTTCTCCCAGCTCATAACAGCCCCGTAGTTGCCAAAATAGCATTTTATCTGTAAATTTATATGCTGGTATAGGAATGTTGAAACATCTCTGGTCATCTAAAAATAAAACCTTTTCTTCATTGGCATTTGTATATCTCGTTAAATAATGTTCAACTCTTGGGACACATCCTGTGGCATACAATTTTATGTTTGCAATAATTCACTAAGTTTTGAAGGACTGGGAATCTTGATGAAGAATTGTAAGCAGATTGTCCAAATTATAGTACCAGTAGGAATACTAATATTTGGCCTCGGTGTGATAATCTGAACATTCAAAATTTTTCAGAGTATTTGTCAGTAATTTTCAGTTATTGGAGAAATATGGACACATTTTAATTACAGAAACTTTTATATAGAAACCATTTTCCAACCATCTGCAAAAATGAAGGTGTGGATATCTTAGTGAGGAATGCCAGTCTGGATTAACGGACAGGAGATTTTCCAAGTTTTTAGAAAGGGCTAATTTGAATCCTTTTACATGTTTGACTCTTTTTGTGTTTTAAATGTGACAATTTTATATAGGTTATCAATGACTCCCAAGTACTCCAACTATTTCTAGAGTCTGTAGTTATAGGAGTTGAAACAGAGAGATCATGATTTTTTTTAGAGATCAGAAATTTCAAATTTCAAAAGTAATTTGAAAGGGAAAAAAACTATTGGTGATGCTCAGGAATAAAACTAACCTCATTTCCTGCCAAAGCTTTGCCAAGCTCTTCTGCCTCTCAGTAGACTGCTTTTACTGACTATTTTAATAGATATTAATTTAATAGGCATTATGTCTACAATGGTGCATCCGGTCAAGCTCCTTGGAAATTCTTATTATTAAGGAAGCTACCAAGCAATAAATAGAGTTGGTATTGTGAAACAACAGCCATGTTTGCTTCTGATATTAAACTTTCTGTGAAAATTATACAATGGAATGCTATGCACACTTATTTGAAAGTAACTCTCAGTTGGTCACTATAATTTAGTGTCAGCATGCAACTGTTGCTGTATAAAATTTCCAGTATTATTTACATTGTCCATGGTTCACCCAATATTAAGTGCAAAAAACATATCAATTTACATAAACTCCGGTCTGCGGAAATTACCATGAAGAAGCCGGAAGGCAAATTTATCTCATGTGTCATGCTAAAAAATAAGAATATAAACACACACACACACAAACACTTAATAGGGATGTGCAGTGCTTCAGATCCGAAATCAAAAATGGATTTGGAGAATGTGAAAGCTTGAATGTTCTGTCTGCCAGTTGAACCAAATGCACCCAAGACAATCTGAAGAATTTTTTGTTGCAAATCCAATCTTGATTAGTTCTAAAGTTTAATATTCAGGTCTTCCTTTCTTTCATTGTAAGCTTCTCTCTCTTTCTGTATATACAGTAGAAATGCTTCTCTTTTCTTTTGCCTTTAAAAATATTTTTCCAAGCAGTCAGGCATGCTATGAAGGAAACTACATTTTCATATCTCTGGTTGATCTCAAAGCAGTCAACAAAGCATCCAAAGATTCTTGGAGAAATTGAGATGCTGGATGCAACTGCAATTTTGCCCTACAGCACACAGAAGTTTTTCTAAACATTTGAAGGGAAAGGAAAAGAAAGGACAGCTTTGCAAGCAAGAAGGACTGAAAAAGGCAGAGGATGGAGATAAAAGAGATAACCAGAGAAAGAATTTGTCAGAATGACCACAAGAGATTATTGAAACTAGGATGGTGATAGCAATTCCAAAAGTGTATACAATATTCTTAATTTTCAAGAGCATTGCATTTGTGTGAAGATTTCTACATTTAAAATGCTTTTATACTAAACATCATAATTTATTTCTCATGGTGTTGTACTAGTTGAAAATAAACTTTATACATTTAAAAGTAAACCAAAGTATATTGAGTAATTGAATTAATTAAAAGTTATTGGGTAAAGTGAAAACATTAAAATCAATGACTGTGGATAATGGAACATTGTGCCCAGATAAATCATTTGCCTAACAGATATAAGGATAAAAAAGACTTTATGTCTAAAATGCCATTCTTCTCTAATGGCCAAGTGCTCAGATTGGCACCACTACAGAAAAGAAATACTTAAGGGTGAAGTCAAAGGATGATGACACAGATTGGCAGACTTCTATGGGGAACATATCCTCATAGCTAGTCTGGTTTCACATTGTTGAAGCAAGATATTTGGTAATACCAAAACCTTAAGAAGGCCCAATAACAAATCAACCAATGCAGTTCTTTCAACGATAGCGTTATGTGTCAATGGCTGGCCCAGTGTTTTTCAAACTTAGCAACTTTAAGATCTGTGAACCTCAACTCTTAGAATTTTAGGAGTTGAAGTTCATATATCCTAAGGTTGCCAAGTTTGCATAACACTGGGCTAAACTAACAGTGAATTGCAGCAACAGGTACTAAACATGGTTTACCATTAACAAACTATGCATACTCAGGAATCGCCAAATCTAACATACTGACAATGATGGTTTTATGAGCACCCCTGGCCACATTTTCTTTCATATAAGAAAACAACAAAATTTGAGAGTAAACTGTTTTCTACTTCTGGGAATCACCCCTGCCTTATAATGAACTGTAAATTAAGATAACTCTAGCAATTTTAAGGGGTAGCAGGAATCGTCTGGGTAATGCACTTGTCTTTAAAACATTTCTCAGCACTCAGAAGAGAGAGAGCTGTGAGCTCAGATTTTGAATAAAAAGCTACTATCACTTGGTTTCAGTTTATTCACAAATACATGGAAGGATGCTTTCTTATAGACATCAACATACTTTATAAATCAAATACATTTTCTGTAGGGAACTGTAGCAACGTTTACTGATTAGTATGGTTAAATAACCTGATCCAAGTTAGCAGCTGAGTTTTCAGTTTGAGGTTGGGTAAGGTGGGGCTTGGTAGGTACAGAAACAAGACACAGGGCACATAAGATACAACCAAGAATAGAATAGAATAGAATAGAATAGAATAGAATAGAATAGAATAGAACAGAACAGAACAGAACAGAACAGAATTCAATTCTTTATTGGCCAAGTGTGATTGGCACACAAGGAATTTGTCTTTGGTGCATATGCTCTCAGTATACATAAAAAGAAAAGATACATTCATCAAGAATTATAAGGTACAACACTTAGTGATAGTCATAGGGTACAAATAAGCAATCAAATCCTATTAGGAAACAGTCAATATAAATCGTAAGAATACCAACAACAAAGTTATAGTCATACAGTCATAAGTGGGAGGGGAGGGTGATAGGAACAATGAGAAGATTAATAGTAATAGTCATGCGGACTTAGTAAATAGTTTGACAGTGTTGAGGGAATTATTTGTTTAGCAGAGTGATGGCGTTCGGGAAAAACTGTTCTTGTGTCTACTTATTCTGGTGTGCAGTACTCTCTAGTGTCGTCTTGAGGGTAGGAGTTGAAACAATTTATGTCCAGGATGCGAGGGGTCTGTAAATATTTTCATCAAGTGATTAAATGATATCAAATGATGCAATAGACAGAAACTTATAGTTTGATCTTGGTCAAAACAAATGACAAATTAGGGAGACAAAGCAGCAAGAACAGTTGGCGTTCAGGTCAACAAATCAAAATCATGAAGCTGTTGTTTTTAAATGGATGAATGATGGGCAACTGAGTGAAAGCTGAATCTAAGTGGAACAGATGATGAACATCTTGATAAGAGGCAAGGCTGAGGCAGTTGAGATTTACTTATCTTGTAGACAATAGAAGATTACCAAATCTCTCCAGAGATTACTCACATTTTAAACAAGAAAAAACAGTTCAAAACATTAAATAAGTGAATGCTTTTCAGCATTTGCAAAGGAAGCATGTTTTACCAAAAATGTTACAGTAAAAATCAAAATAAGTTGCACAAAGGAAAAGGAAACTGCAAAAATGTTATATGTATTTTTAAAAGTCAGTTGCTAACATGCAAAGAAGTCATAAAAATCTTGTTAAGTAATGTAATACAAACTATTTGATGAAATAATTATGGTAGGCAAAGGCAATGGTAAGCCAAATGAGCAAATTGATTTTACACAATTTTGTGATTCTAGCACTATCTAACTTTAACTAGTCCAACTTTCTATATTTTAGTTTTATTCTAAAATGGAAAAGACAATCCTTGTTGTTCACCCAATCCATAATAGACATCTTAGAGATAGATGAATGAACTTAATGAACATTGAAATGGTGCAGCCAATCCATGTAAATAAATAAATATCATTGAAAGGAACCAGTCAAGAAATATTTTATCAAGAAATTGAACGTGCAGCAGAGAATTGCAAAGAAAAAGAAAGGTTAAGGTATGAATGAATTCTGTGTTTAGATGAGGTATGTTCCAATACACGAGTGTCAAACTCACTGCGTCAGGTTGCCATCACATGACGTTTCATGACTTTTTTTCCATTTGTGGAGCTGGGGTGGACATGGCCTGCATGTGCTGCATCCGGCCTGCGGGCCGCCAGTTTGATAGCCATAACTTTCTTGACTTCTGATTGAACTTTCTCCTACTACAATATTTGCTTCTTTTAGGAGACTTGGTTAATGACTTGTCTGAAGCAAATTTGCTGAAGAAAGAGCTTTCCCCTGTTTTACTTGGTCTGGCATATTTTCCAAGGTCATCAGTATCCAAAGTACGTTAATATCAATGACATCCATCTATAACTTCTTTACAGCATTGATCCACCATCTTGATTCATGTTTTTGTTCTATCAGCAAATATATTTTCAGCCTTTTTCACACTCAGAGCTAAGGCAGATGCTTGGTTCAATCTTATTCCATTCTCAAGTTTCTTTGAAAAGGGCTTTGAGCAATGCAAGAACAGGTACACTGGGGTAAATACATCAGTATCAAGACCTGAGTGAAGTATCCATAGAGTGAAAATAAAAATAATTTGCCCTTCTAAGTTATTGTACAACTATGGAAACTTATTTTCTTTTAAGAAAATAAAACATAAATACTTTTCTTGCTACCAGGTGTCTCTGAACTACTTTGGCAGCCTGATGTTTGGTATCCATCCTTTACTTCAGATGTCAGACAAAAATAGATATCTATTCCTTTGCCATACACACATAGAGATAAAGAAAGAGATTTTCACAAATGAAAATAGGGACTACTGTTGCAATCACAACCATAAAAGACATGTTTGGAGGGAAAAAGAGACAGAGAAAAGACATTGAGGGGTGATACAGTATTCCAGTATTTGAGAGGCTGCCATAAAGACTCAGCCATCCTGAGTCTTCGGAGAAAGGCGGCATATAAATTGAACTAATAAAAGAGGAGTTCAACTTGTTTTCCAGAGCACCAGAAGGCAAGACAAGAAACAATGGATGGAAACTAATCAAGGAAAGAAGCAATCTGAAGTTAAATCTGAAGAAGCCTTCTGAAGTTGTGGGTGCTCCATCATTGGAGGTTTTTAAGAAGAGACTGATATCCATTTGTCTCAAATTGTGTAGGGTCTCCTGCTTGAACACTGGATTGGACTAGAAGACCTCCAAGGTCCCTTCCGGCTCTATTCTGATTGATTGAAGGGGTAAAGTTATTTTCATACATAGTCATGTGGCATTGCAAAACCTGTAAAATATCATCTTAGAAGGACTTAAAGGAAATCTGTCTCTCAAGGGAATGAATTGCTGCTTCATAAAATCTAAATATTTAGTATCGGATTTACTGCTGAACAGAACACAATGGAATTTATTGAGTGACCATTAATGTCTGACGATTCCAGACTGATCTAGGTATGTTCTCTGCCTTCAGGTCTCTGGTTAGCCTGTCTGCTCCCAAAACAGTTGGGTTGTAATCTTCTAAAACTGCACACTCATGAAAGAGTTATTATACTGAAATAATTGTAAGCAATATAATTCTATGGCCTTTATGCCTTTAGTGCAAGTTTTAAATTCCAAAATGTTGGAAAGATGGATCCAATATTTTCACATATTGCCTATGAAAGAGAGCTTTCAGGACCTGAATATTAACACATTTATTTTTTACTTGTTTATTAAATTTATATGCTGCCCATCTCATTGTTAAGCGATTCTAGGCAGCCTAGACCATTGTACAAGCAAAAGTAAAAATATTAAAACATTGAATATGGATGTTTGTATATATAAAGTACCATATATCCCAAATCAATAAATATTCAAGGGAATGTGAATGTTGACAATAAGTGCCATATTGCCTCCTATGGGCCGGGGGGGGGGGAATTCTTAATTAAAATGACTTCTGACTCAGCTGTTTTTGAGATTCTGATATACATTTATTTTTGAAATGGTAATTGGCTTTGATTATACTGGTTTCTAGAAAGTAGAGCTCCAGAAAGAGCAAAGAATATTAGTTGAGCTCTTTCTCATGGCTTCTGCAATATGCTGACATAAATTGTTTTGTCACAATATGCGTATATTATTCTGCCCTAATAATGAAGTCACAGAATGGTGTCATCCTCTCTGTTCTGATACTGGGACAACTTAAGAAGAATAATTGGTGGGTTTCATGATGTTTACTGTAGGTGGGTGGGTGGGATGACACAATGAAGAAGGGGGACAAATTTTATGCCACTGTATAGCTTTACATAATTCAAAATGGTGGATAACATTTTTACACAGCAGGAAGGAAATCCCTTACTCTAATACTGCCATGTCATCACACTGGCATTTAATGCCATCCATGAGTGATTCAAATTCAATCATTTAGTAAATATAGATTGCACATAAGGCCAGCAATTATTGTGAGTGTTAAGTTTGCATAAACTCCCTCATGTAAAAACATGTTTACTTGTACTTAACTATATATTCCACAAGTGGACATATCTTTGGAGCTGAAAACACATTTAGAGTTTTAAAGACACAAGGTAGTATAGCTGCCATGTGGGAGACGTGCCTAGTCATAAAATACTTTGCTTTGCAGCATGCCAAACAGATTTGCCTGTTGACAGCAGCCTTCCTGTCACTAAACTGGTATGAACAATTCCTTATATGATTGTGTCTAGATGCTTGCTCACCAGGTCTGAGTGTGCCTTGGCATACACTAGTATGTGATGGTTATGGAGTTCAAAAGAACAACAGCCGGTATTCATATAGTGGAAAAATTGGAGCTTGGTAGAGTTTTCTTCAGTTTTATTGTCCACATCTGGGTCAGCCAGAGAAATCTTTCAGGCAATTAGATAGTGGTTCCACCTATATGGGTCAGAGAGAGAAATTGCCCTTTGAGAATTGCTATGCTATGAGGTGACAAAAACATTTTGCAAACGAAATTATTTGTACAGAATATCACTAGAGTACCTGTTGCTTTTCAATAGAATTCTTGTTCATAATCCAGCAAATAGCATAATGCCAGAAGCTTCAATGCTGCCAGCAAGCTTCAATGTAGCATCATCAACTTGCTGATTGCCTGACTTATTTTTATTTCTTCCATGGTACCCCATATCAAAAAAAGTTATGTTTTTCTACAAAAATCAAAGTTACAGGACCATCCTTGCCATCCACCAGAAAGTTAAACAACTCACAATGTGTGGCATAAATCCTCTTTCTAAGCTATTGAGACTTCACAGAAGTTAGCTTTCAAGGAACTAGGCAAATAGTTCCAAAGCCTTGAATTCAAAGTTTGCTTCCTAGTTCACCACCAATTCTGAAAACATTTTCTTAAGACATCCCAAAGGTGCTTTTTTTCAAGAGGCAACTGGACTTTTTGGTTTACATTTCGCTTCTCATCTTGGCTGAAGAAGCTTCTTGGATGAAAAGTGAAACCTCTTCAAAGGAAAACCAAAAAGTCCAGTTGCTTCTTGAAAAAAGCATCTTTGGGACAACCATGACCTGGATCACTGAGAATCCCCCTAGACATTTTCTTAAGACATTACAAAATCTTTAAAGTACTATGAACTGATATTCTTATTCCTTCATAGATTCCAAACAAAAATCATTCCATTGGCATATCATCATCTCTGACAAAACTCTTCCCTGTCTACATTCATTACCCTTGAAAGAGAACATGTTCTCTACCATCTAAAAGCTGAATGATACTGCCACACATAGTGTGATGCTACCTTTAGTAAAGAATAAGACGGTTTGCTTGTTTTCAACAGGGTTGCTGACAGAAAAAAAACCTGCTTTTCTAAATTTGGCCGAACTGTATCATTTTCTTATTCCCTTCTCAAATGTTGGAATTTTTCCTTCAGAGTTAAGTCCCTTCATGTTTTTCTAAACCCCACGATAGTTTGAGAGAAATATGATTATTCTTTGAGTCAGTTCTTGTTTATTGTGGGGATATTTGAGTACTGCCTTACAATTATTCAGAAGTAAATTAAAATTGAACTTTTTTAGTAAAGCACCCTGTTGTTAGTTACAAGAAAGTTATTTCTGGATCTCATTTTACTGCTGGAATTTTATGGAACATGTAGTGGCTGACCATTTATTTAAACAATTTTATGAAGTAGATTTTTTATTTTAGTTATTGGTTTTAAAATGGTTTCATGGCTATTGAAATTTCTGATTGTCTGAAATTCCATCAATGGACGGAACACTTGCAAGCTGGGAAATAATCAATATATGTAGTCATAAACTTACAACAATAATTGTGGCCACAATTTCATTTTCTAAGAAGGTGGTTGTTAAATAAGTCCTGCCTGATTTTATGACCTTTTTTTTGCCATGGTTGTTAAATGAATCATTATCACATCTCAGTCAGCTAATCTAGCTTCTCCCATAGACTTTGCTTGTCAGAAGCCAGCTGAGAAGGTCACGAATGGCCACCTTCACATAAATTACATGACACCAAGATCCTGCTACCATTATAAATACATGCCAGCTCCAAGCATCCATATTTTGATCACGTGGGGGATGCTCTGATGATCGTAAGACTGAGGAGATGTTGTAAGCCACTTTTTTCAATGCCGTTGTAACTTCAAATGGTCGCTAAATGAATGGCTATAAGTTGAGGACTGCCTGTAAAGGATTGGCTGGTACCAAAATCTGTTTTATGCCAAATAGCAATAGCACCTAGACTTATATACCGTTTTTACAGTGTTTTGCAGCCCTCTCCAATCAGTTTACAGAGTCAGCATATTGCCCCCAACAATCTGGGCCATCATTTTACTGATCTAGGAAGGATGGAATGATGAGTCAACCTTGGGCCGTTGAGAATCGAACTACTCAACTGCTGACAGTCGGCAGTCAGCAGAAATAGCCTGCAGTACTGCATTCTAACCACTACGCCACCACAGCTCTTATGAAGCAATGTGTAGATTGTTGCTCAAAGAAAGTGGTTGGCTTGTTTTTTCCAAAAAGCATGTAAACAATATAATTCCCCCTTTTACCAAATCAAATAAATTTGAATAAGAGAAAAAAAAAGAAGAAAGTAAAGAAGAAAATAAAAGAAAAAAGAGAAGGGAACGGAAGGGAACGGAACGGAACAGAAGGGAAGGGACAGAAAGAAGGAAAGGAAAGGAAAGGAAAGGAAAGGAAAGGAAAGGAAAGGAAA
>WNWU01000043.1:12922586-13005689 GCA_012654045.1 Ptyas mucosa | reverse complement strand
ATATATATATATATATATATATATATATATATATATATATATATATAACTCATTAGTATTTCTTAATGATAGTTAAACTATATAGAGACCACTAGTGAATTCTACCTAGCTTGCTTAATTTTCTGCTTGTTGTTTGTTTCCTAATACAATAATGAAAATATATCCAAACATAAAAAAATATTCTAATGGTAGATATCTTGGGGAAAGATTTTGATATATATTTGTGTTATGGAAGAATCTGGAGGTGGAGAAAGATGTTCAGGAAATATCAGATAAACATGATGTTGTATGAATCTCAACCAAATCATAAAAATATATAATGTTAATTCTGAAGACACTGCAGGGTTACTTGTATTGATTAGAAAGCACCAACCACATGTGCTGCAATTGGAGAACTTTGAAATATAAGATAAGATTGTGGTGCCCAATGCAGATATCTACCAGCCACCATAAATGGACTGACTGATGCAATCTAACATAATTTGGAGTTTATTTGTGCATCCCATATAATAATCCATTATGTAGAAACTTTTGAAATCACTGTTTAAAATACAATTTTTAAAAAAACCATAGGTGAATGAAATTTATTTTGCAATGTTAACATTAATGCCTGTGGAAAACTTCTAATTGTTAATACAAAAAGGAAATAACCTTTTTATATATATCCCTTTCTTTCCCTTGTTAAATAAGTCAGTTTGAACTGCATTCATATTGCAATGATTACACCAATCTAAAGTTGTCTCAAGTAGGAAAACATGTTCTTAATTCTGAAAAACATTTTTACAGGAATCTAATATTTCTGGCCAGACACCAATGTTTAAGACTGGATAAGTGGAATTATTTGTAATGATTTGTAATAAATAGACATAAAGTAACTCTCCAGAAAGATATTCCAATGAAGCTGCAAAGAGCCTGGTGGCGCAGCAGACTAAAGCAGTTATTAACATTCATTAACATTCAGCTGCCTGCAAGTACCGCAAGTTCAAATCTCACCAGGCTTGAGGTTGACTCAGCCTTCCATCCTTTCTAAGGTAGGTAAAATGAGGACCCAGATTGTGGGGGCAATAAGCTGACTTTGTATAAATATACAAAAAGTATGAAGGCTATTGTTTAACGCACTGTAAGCTGTCCTGAGTCTCTGGAGAAGGGCAGCATATAAATCAATTTTTTTAAAAAAAGTTCCGAAATTGCCACTTGCAACTTTCTCGATTTCGTTATACGAAGATATTTTTTAAAAAACAGTGTTACATCAAAACAGCCAGGAAGCAATGATAGACATTTAGTACAGGTAGTCCTAGAATTACAACAGTCATTTAGTGACCATTCGAAGTTACAAGAGCACAGAAAAAGGGACTGATGACAATTTTTCACACTTATGACCGTTGCAGCATCCCCATGGTGATCAAAAGTCTGATGCTTGGCAACTGACTCATATTTAAGATGCAGTGTCCTGGGATCACATGATCACCTCTTGCGATCTGACAAGCAAAGTCAAAACCAGATTCATTGTGTTACTAATTTAACAACTGCAGTGATTCACTTAACAACTATGACAAGAAAAGTCATAAAATGGGGCAAAACTTACTTAACAAATGTCTCACTTAACAACAGAAATTTGGGACTCAATTGTGGTCGTAAGTTGAGGACTACCAGTAGTTTCTAGTCAAATGCATGACTGAGGACACTTTAAAATTGTAGCACATTTTAGACAAGTTAGAATACGCTCGTATTTTAAGTATGTCTAAAATATGTTCAGTGCCTGCTTGTGTTCATCCCACTAAACAATTTCCTAGATATAAATTGGAAAAACTTGAGAAGATTGCTTTTCTAAATGGCTATGTTTCTGCCTTGTTCTTTAAGAGTTATGATGTATAGGAGTCACAGTCTTGAAGTGTAACAATGCAAGCACTGAAGAGAGTAAGAAAAAGATACATTGTTGATAAAGGACACATTTTTATTTTTGAGAGTTTTGGTTTTAGTTAAAGCAACAGCCTCTCATTCAACGTTTGAAACCCAAGTTAATCAGAACTTTAATTTCCAGAATTAGTTATATACTGTAAATATTTCTCTCTTTAAAAAAATTGACAACTAGTAATTTTTGAACAATATATCTACTAGTTCTTTGTGCTGTCTGCATAGAAATGCCATTTAAATTACAACATAACACAACCCTATAAAAGATTAATTGTTTTGTACAATACCAATTAATTAATAAATTAATGATATACCATTTTCCCTGAAAGTAAAATATTTTTCACCTTTGGATTTGAAGGAAAAAAGGGAGGGAGGGAGCGAGGAGGAGGAGGATTGAAAAGAAAAGTCTTATGCAAGAAAAGTAGTTACAAATAGCTGTTTCTTTTTTTAAAAAAAAGATTAATTTCCTGGAAGTGGGAGATGCATTTTTAAATCAATACAAAAAAATAGTTCATTGTAAATATATAATATATATTTGTACATATTTGATTATATTTACATACATCCAGCACTTATATATTGCATTTGTGCTCTGTAAGTGTGTGTCAACATATATTTTCTCAAAATATTACAAAATAAACAAAGAAGGCTGGTCTGAAATTTGCCTCAAGTCCAACTTGTCCATTGACTTTAGAAAGGCTGTTTTGGCTTCAGAGCCAAAGAGCTAACTTGCTAAAATGGGTGTCCACAACTGGCCCATGAAAATTCTTCTCTTCATAATATTGGGTGATGTTCCAAGCTACTGCTTTTCCCCCCAATAATTGGGCCACTTTTTCCCAATTTTGGTTTTTCTTTGGTCCTTATATTTCTTATGTACAAGAAAATCTTGTGTGTCTAAAGCAAGAGACTCTTTTTCACGTGGTAGATAGATGCTCTGGTTTCATTCCATTGTGGAACGGCAGAAGTTCTTTTCATGTTTTGACACTTCCATTTATATGTTGGTACTTAGGGAGGCAAGGTTCATAAGACATGGGATCGGAAGAAAAAACAGAATCGTCTCCTGAAGAACAGGAACTCCTGGTATCTGGATAGCTAGGGGAATATTGTTCCAGTGGTCCACTAAGGTCTAGATATTCCTGAAATGAAAAATAAACAAGCAAGTCAATTTGTATTGCCTTAAGATGGTACCATGCTTCATATGGTTTAATAGACATACACAAAGTAAAAACAAACAAGTGGAAACCTTTCACATGAGTTACTGGTCACAAGCATCTCTTCTTTACAATGTACATCCCCTTTATGAAAATTACTGGATGATCTTGAGCTGCTTATTATCTCAAGGCTTAGACTGGTACCTAAACCTACACAAAGCTGCTTAAGCCCCAAAAGACGGCTACACGAGCTTTGCAAAAGTATTCACCATTAAGTTCAAATTATTTGGGAAGAAGAAAAGAAGGGGTGTTTTCAGAGATCTTTCTTTGCAGAATTTCATCCTACAAAATGTGCTGTCAACTGCCATGCTGGTTAACTTTAAGTGAGGTTAAATAGCTTTTTAAGCTGTTCTTACATAGATGCTATACTAGATGGTTTTAATTTTATGTTGATTTTTTTTTAAAAAAATGTAATAGATAATTGTTTCTGTGGGCTTTGGTCTTAATAAGCTTTTATTAAATGCATTCATAAATAAACAATACACCGGTCTCACAGGAATAGTGTGGAGGTAAGAGAAAGGCACTTTTGCTCTGCTCTCAGTCACCATTGGAAGAATGGGATAAAAATAAAATAGCAACTTCTCATAAAGCCAAGTATTTGCAGGGAGATACGAAAAAGGAGAACCAAAACAACAGCAAAAGGACTTCTGAGGCATATGTACTGTATATGTTCCAACATCAACTTCAACCACACTATTTGAAACACATACACTAACCACATCAAACGAAACTTTTTGCCATGATAAAAAAAACAAAAACAAATTTTCACCCTACAGAGAACTATTTTTGTCCAACACATGGAAATGATTTGCAGAAAGAAAGATCATTTCATTCAACTCAACTGACTGTTTTATAATACCTTGACATTTCAGTGAGGGTAAATGAGCTGCAGTACAATGTACTTTTTTATGTTTTGTTTTTGCTGCATGAATAATTGTGGGACCCAATCGACTGAGCCATTCTTTTAAGCAGGCATCAGTGAAATCAGCCAAAACCACGCAAGGAATTGAGAGTGTTCCTTGAAAAAAGCCATTTATATATATATATTAAAAATGGATGCAAAGGAACATCTACTGATGAACAGTGCCCACTGCATTTCTATGAAAGCAAAACCAGCCATTGGATCAACCAAATTGAAAGCTAGATTAAAACATTTCTAGAAATAACAGTTCTGGCAGGAGAATAAAGTTATTTTTCTCCTTGAATTGCCTCTTCTCTCTTTCAACTTCTGCAGAACAGCTGTTTTCATTTAAATGAAATCGTTTCATTTGCTAAACCATATTTTGGTTCCGAGATGAGAAAAACCAATTGTATAAAGCTAGGTTTTCAAACACTTTTCCTGTCCACCATTTAAAAAGTCAAAATAGTTAGGATAGTAATGATAAATTCACTGTAAAATAAATAAGAGCAAAACACATAGCAAAAAAGAAATTGCAGTGAACTTTTGACTTAACATTACTTCCGTATCTCATAAGCATTTTTTTCATGTCTGGTGTCTGTTATCTCTATGTTATCCAGAGACAAGATGAATCTCATCAGAACATATAGGGTTAAACTGTGGCGCCTCTGCCATCAATGGCAAAGCTCTCATTGACTTCAAAGAAGTAATAATTTTTTCATATGCATTGGAATGACAGCTTTGAGAAGTAAGATGGAGCAGGACACTTTTGGCACAAATGGAAGGAGGAAGCTATTAGAAGAAGATTGCATGCATGTGATTTCAGCAGATTCAACAGATTTATGCGGTCAATACAGGGCTAGAACCAATTTATGCAATAACTCTTATTCGGTTTCAACACTTGGGGTAGCCATTGGCATAGGCTCACATAATTTTTACTGTCACATTCCAGAATATCTTTTCCTTGTTATTATCCAAATGTATCCTACTTCCAAATAGCTTCCAAAAACTCTTTGGAAAAAACATATTTCAAATTAAATGTAATTTTCAGAACTTGTATATCTTAGCCATAACATATCTCTCACAGTTAAAATTCTAGTACAATATTCAGACTCCTATGTATAGTATGTACAAATACTAAAATTGTAGTGTATCATCTTGTGTTGGCAAAACCAAAGAAGTAGAGCAGAACTAAGATTAGTTTTGATTCTAAATTATTTGTGTGTGTGTGTGTGTGTGCATATACATACATACATACATACATACATACATACATGTCTGGGAAAGAGTTTTAGGGTTAGGGCTAAGATTAGCAAATACACATTGACGTGCTTTCTAGATTATCCACATCAGTCAATGTTGATGGTATTGTAAAGTTAGAAAATCCAAATTTTTGCAGCATAACCATCTAGAGTCAATTATCATTAGACAAGGATTCTTCAACACATCTATCTATTTGACTCTGCAAAGCTTAAAAAACACAGAACAAGATAAAAGTGTTCCTTTAGCTCATCATAAAATGCATTATGTGAGTGATATAATAGACAGTTCAACTAATTTTATTGGTACCTTGAAAGAGAATGTATTCGCAATCTAAATAAATCCATTCTGTCTGCCATTTATCCCAGCCTCCAGTTTCCCATTTGTAGTAAACCTGGGAAGAATAAGCCTTTAAATGTCTATTATCCCATCCCCAAATACATTTCTTTGCCAATTATCTTACCTTACACCTTGTAGGTTACTTTATTCTACTACAGATGTGGGGAACCATGGCCCTTTTATGACTGCTAGCTCAGGAATTCTGGGAGTTGAAGTCCACAAGTCATAAAGGGCCCATGGTTCCTACCTCTGTTCTACTAGATCCCAAAGGAATTACCCGTGCTCAGATTTTGTTTTGTCGCGTGAGTCCAAAAGTGCCATAAAGAAAATCCAGCATCTAGATTTTCTGTAATATGTTGGTTGCCAGTGAACTATCATATGATTACCTCAACAACTCTTATTGCCATTCTTTACTTAATTTTTAAGGAACAATTGTTTTACTCACCTCATTAGTTGTAAGTGTGAGGATACGATCTAAATCTTCCACAAGCTGTTTAAAAGTAGGTCTCTGTGAAGGCACTGCATGCCAACAATCTCTCATCATCATGTAGCTGTGGAAACCAGCATTTTATTATGTTAATTGATGTCTCTATGGCATATTCATAATATCTCACTGCTGTTCAGCAAGAAGTCAGTATGTATTCACATCTTACATATCTTTAAGTATTTTGCTCTTTAAGAAAATGTGCCTGTCATTGGAGAGGATTGGAGATGAATTTATTACTAGGCAAAATAATTCAGTATGTTTAAATACCATTTTTATGCAATTAGTTGAATTTGCAATTAGAAATTCTATCAACAGAAAAGAGATTGTGGACCATTCTTAAGGGTCAATGTGATGTTTTTGTAATTCAACACCATGATTTTTTCCACTTACATTAAAAACAAGGTAAAAGAACAGCAAGAAATTCTTCCTTGTGGGTGCTCAATTTAATACTCTGAGGGCATCTTGTCCCATTGCAGAATTTTAAAAATGTATCCCCCTAACCTCCTTGCTCACAAATTTGATGGGATGTAGAATTGATGAAGAAAACTCATTTGTGCTCAGCTCCAGGTAAGTTATACTGATTGTCATTCACTCTCTGTATTTGTCCTTACTGGTGTTATTATTAAACTTTAGATCAATGATTTCTATAGAAAAAAAAAAAGACGTTTCTCCAATTTTTGTTGAATTACAAGTTCCATTATATCTAGTGCTTGGCTACAGAAGCTGGAGTTATTGGGAATTGGATCCTTCCCTGGCTGTCAAAATCTTCCTTTGCCTAAAATAAATATTATTGCTTAAACATCTTCAGACTTAGAAGAGGTGAGCCTTGCTGAACAAGTCTGCCTTACTTATACTGTACTGTTTAATGCTTATATTCTAAAAAAGAAAGTATAAAAAGAAGTGAGTTTATCAATACTGTCCCCATCAATTCCAATCCCTGAATTATGCACAGGGAGGAATGGAACAATAAATCACCTAACTTTGTTCTCTGCTCCCCTTGTGTGATCATTATTTCTACCCTCTAGATAAATTAAGGTAAATTAAATGGGCATGGAATATCCCATTAATGGAATTCAGTTGGAGGTAATCCTAATGCTGCACTAAAAAGAAAAGGCTATTCAAATTGTCTGGAAATCTGTCCAGATTGTACTATAATTCCATACATAAGTAGAAGATAGAAAGCTTATTGCTGATTATATGAGAAATCTGCAAACCATATGCTAGGACTGCAGAGGTTCAAGGAAAGCAATTTGAGGGGGGGGGGTATAACCATGTGAGTTAGGTAAAAGCTTTAAATGCTTTTCAAATGCTTTTCTGGTCCTGAACAATTATTTAAACAAAATAAATTCTTGCTAATTCAAGCTAGATAATGGATTTCTGGTTGTTGTTTTTTCCTTCCTAAAAATACTTTCCTTTCATATACAGGGCAATCTCAATTTAGTGGGTGTTAATGCAATGGACTTCAGATGCAACAGATAATGCTCCCATTGTATTAGATGTTTTATCTCATTTCTGTAAAGATATATTTTCTACAAATGACTTAAAATAGCATAAATGTTTATCACTACAGGTGGTGTTTTCAAATTTAAGAGGCCCTTAGAAATAAAGGACAGACTTCCTCCAAATGAATAAAATTGAGGTTTCACTCTATTAAAAAAGTCGAGCCAGAGAAAAAAGCAACAAAAGAAAGCAACACAAAACCTACTCCATTACAGGTAGTCCTCGACTTATGACCATAATGGAGCCCGAAAATTTCTGTTCCTAAGCAAGGCATTTGTTAAGTGAGTTTTGCCCCATTTTATGACTTTTCTTGCCACAGTTGCTAAGTGAATCACTGCAGTTGTTAAGTTAGAAACAAGGTTGTTAAGTGAATCTGGCTACCCCGTTGACTTTACTTACTTACCGTATATACTCGAGTATAAGCCGACCCGAATATAAGCCGAGGAACCTAATTTTACTACAAAAAACTGGGAAAACTTTTTGACTCGAGTATAAGCCTAGGGTGGGAAATGCAACAGCTACTGGTAAATTTCAAAATAAAAATAGATACCAATAAAATTACATTAATTGAGGCATCAGTAGGTCAAATGTTTTTGAATATTTATTTTAAAGAAAAACAGTAAACTAGCTCTGTAAGTGCATAGTGTAAACTACACTATAACTAAATTACAAGAGAATATAGTATATATATCAAAAATAATTCAATAACAATTTAATCTGATACATTGGGTTAAGTGATGTAGGGCTTGATCTAATTTCAGGCAAGTTCAAGCCTCTGTTAAGAGATACCTGCATTCTCTCTCTCTCTCTCCCTTTCTTTTTTTCCTCTTTGTCTCTTTCTTTCTTTTCTCTCTTTCTTTTTGGCCTTAGCAAGCCTCCCTGCAGCCCCTGGAAGCCAAAATGGGTTGCAGGAAAAAAGGCATTTTTCCTCACTCGAATATAAGCCGAGGGGGGCTTTTTTCAGCATTAAAAATGTGCTGAAAAACTAGGCTTATACTCAAGTATATATAGTACTTACTTTACTTTATTGTCATTGCACCTCATACAACGAAATTAAATGCCATCTTCAGTGTACAGTATAATTATAAAAATAAAACACAAACACACATCCTTCACATTCTATACAATTGAATGAAAAACCAATATTGCATTGTATATTTGATATTTGTTTATCGAAAGGGGATCCCAAACACTGCAACAATCATAAACTGTCAGTCATCAAGTGTCTTGAATTTTGATCACGTGACCATGGGGATGCTGTAATGGTCGAAAAAGTGTGAAAAAGGCTCCTATGTCACTTTTTTCAGTGCCATTGTAACTTTGAACGGTCACTAAATGGACTGTTGTAATTTGAGGACTACCTGTGCATATAGTTAAAATAATTCAGATTTTCTTTTTTCTTTTTTTGCTATCAAAGAGTATTTTGACTCCAATTTCTATGAAGTTGAACGCACCATATTCAACACACACTCTGTTCATATATATACATGTAACAACACATTAGGCCAGTGGGTCTCAACCTTCCTAATGCCGCAACCCTTTAATACAGTTCTTCATGTTGTGGTGACCCCAACCATAAAATTATTTCTAAAACCATTGAAAATATGTATTTTCAGATGGTCTTAGGCGACCCCTGTGAAAGGGTTGTTTGACCCGCAAAGGGGTCCCGACCCACAGGTTGAGAACCACTGCTATAGGCACAATTAAAATGTCACTTTGTGACCCCCCCCCCCTCTGATATCATGGCAAGGCCTTGGCTTCATTTTTTAGCAATGCTTCACAGGTAAAATCCTTGACTTACAACAATTCACTTAGTGACAATTCAAAGTTACCACATCACTGAAAAAAGTGACTTACACTTATGACCATTGCAACATCTCCATGGTCACAAAATCAAAATTCAGAAGCTTGGGAACTGACTCATATTTATGAGGGTTGCAGTGTACCGGGGTGATGTGATCCCTTTGGCGACCTTCTGACAAGCAAAGTCAATGGAGAAACCAGATTCACTTAGCAAACATGTTTACTCCCCCTCACCTGATATTTGGTTCAGGAGGGGGGTGCGGAGCTGGTAGGTATTACGGAGACCTGGTTGGGCCAGGAGGGGGCGTTTCCCCTCGTTGAGATGTGCCCACCGGGTCTATGCATTCCATCAGCCGAGGGCCCAGGGGAGGGGTGGAGGGGTGGCGGTTCTTGTAAAGGAGGGTCTCGTTTCTAGGGAGGCCACCATACCTCAGATAGCCGGATATGAGTTCTCCTGTTGAAGTGGGGGCATGGGACGCAGATGGGCTTGCTGATGATGTACCTGGCTCCCTGCCACATGTCGGCTGCCCTGCCCGAGCTACTCAGCATGATTGCTGAGGTGGCGGTGGAAAACCCCAGGCTTATGGTCATGGGGGACTTCAACCTGCCATCTGTCGGCGAGACGTCTGAGGTGGCTCGGGAGTTCATGGCTTCCATGATGGCCATGGACCTGACCCAGCTAATTCATGAACCCACTCACACGGGAGGACACACTCTGGACTTGACTTTTGTCTCTGGGCAGTGGACGAATGATCTTGAGATAGGGGCATTGAGCCCTTGTCATGGTCAGATCATTCCCTTCTTAGGCTTGACTTTCTAACCGCCACACCCCACCTCAGGGAGGCAGAACAGACCAGATGGTTCCGCCCCAGGTGCCTGATGGATCCTGATAGGTTCCGGATGGAGCTTGGGCCATTTCCTGAGGCTCTGACTCATGACTCGGCCAAGGAGCTGGTGGCCGCCTGGGATAGGGTGGCCTCTGGCACTTTGGACCGAGTCGTGCCTTTGCGGCCTCTGACCCGTCGCCGAGACTACCTGGCTCCTTGGTTCTCTGAGGAGCTAAGGGGGATGAAGCACCAGAAAAGATGCCTAGAGAGCAGTTGGAGGTCTAGCTGTTCTGAATCCGACCAAACACGGGTAAGAGCTCATATTAAGACTTACCTAGTGGTGATAAAAGCGGAAAAATTTAAATATTTTTCAGCTCTTATCGCATCGGCAGACAATCGCCCAACTGCTCTCTTTAGGGTGACCTGCTCCCTCCTCCATCCAGGAGCGTGGGAGGATCCCTTGCAGGGTTGTGCTGCACGATAAAATCATTCAGATTCGGGAAGGCCTGTTCTCTGACTGGGTAGGCACAAATGGGATGATGGATGCCTGTCTTGAGAATGTCATTTGGGAGGAGTTCGATCCTGTTGCTCCCGAGGACATGGACAGGATACTGGGGCGGCTGAACGCGACCACATGTTTATTGGACCTGTGTCCCTCCTGTCTGGTACTGGCCTCCCGGGAAGTTACGTGAGGCTGGCTCCAGGGATTATCAACACTTCCTTGGGTGAGGGTGTCTTGCCACTCGCCTTGAAAGAGGCGGTGGTGAGGCCCCTCCTCAAGAAGCCTGCTCTGGATCTGGCTGTTTTGGCTAATTATTGTCTGGTCTCCAACCTTCCCTTCGTGGCGAAGGTTGTTGAGAGTGTGGTGGCGCAACAGCTTCCTGGGTACCTGGATGAAGCTGTCTATCTGGACCCACGCCAGTCCAGCTTCCGGCCTGGGCATAGCATGGAAACGGCATTGGTCGTGTTGGTGGATGATCTCTGGAGGGCTCGGGATAGGGGTTGTTCTTCTATCCTGGTCCTATTAGATCTCTCAGCAGCTTTTGATACCATCGACCATGGTATCATGCTGCGCCGGTTGGAGGGGCTGGGAGTGGGGGGCACCATTTTACGGTGCTTCTCCTCCTATCTCTCCGACCAGATGCAGTTGGTGTTGGCAGGGGGGCAGAGGTTGACCCCGAGGCACCTTGTGTGTGGGGTGCCGCAGGGATCGGTCCTCTCGCCCCTTCTGTTCAACATTTATGTGAAGCCGCTGAGCAAGATCATCCGTGGCTTTGGGATGGAATTCCATCAGTACGCTGATGATACTCAGCTGTACATTTCCACCCCAGGCCATCCCAACGATGCCCTTGAAGTGATGTCCCGGTGCTTGGAGGCCATGCGGATCTGGATGGGGAATAACAGGTTCCGACTCAACCCTTCCAAGACCAAGTGGCTGTGGCTTCCGGCGTCCCGATATAGCCAGCTGGTGCCATCGCTGGCTATTGGGGGCGAATTATTGGTCCCCACGGAGAGGGCTCGCAACTTGGGTGTCCTCCTGGATGCATGGCTGTCTTTAGAAGAGCATATGACGGCCATGGCCAGGGGGGCTTTTCATCAAGTTCACCTGATTCGCTAGTTGCGTCCCTTTCTGGATCAGGACTCCTTACGCACGGTCACTCAGGCACTTGTCACCTCCCGCCTGGACTACTGTAATGCTCTCTATATGGGGCTCACCTTGAGGTGCACCCAGAGGCTCTAACTGGTGCAGAATGTGGCCGGGCAGGGGATTATGGGAGCTCCTGCGTGAGCTGCATTGGCTCCCGGTGGACTTCCAGGTGTGCTTCAATGTGTTGGTTACCACCTTTAAAGCGCTCCATGGCATCGGACCTGGGTATCTGCAGGACCGCCTTCTGCCACCAATAGCCTCCCACCGGCCAGTACACTCCCACAGAGAGGGACTTCTCAGGGTGCCGTCAGCCAGGCAGTGTCAGGGGGAGGGCCTTCTCTGTGGCAGCACCTGCCTCTGGAACGATTTGCCCCTGGAGATTCGAAGGATATTAGATCTTCGGGCTTTTCGCCATGCCCTAAAAACTTTTCTTTTCCAACAAGCAGGGCTGGCGTAATCCCCCCCCCCCCGTTTTTGAGATATTAGACTTTTAATTGTATAAGGGGTTTTAATTGGAATATCTTAAAAATTTTTGGCCAAAGTGTATAATTCTTTTAAATTTCTTTTAAATTTTGTATTGGTATGTTTTTTACTTGGCTGTGCACCTCTCTGAGTCCAGTAGGAGAAGGGTATATAAATTTAATAAATAATAATAATATTAATAATAATACTAACAACTGCAATGATTCACTTAACAACTGTGGCAAGAAGGGTGTGAAAAAAGAAGAAAAATTCACTTAACAACAGAAATTTTTGGCTCAATTCTGGTCATAAGTTGAGGACTACTTGCATTAATGGTGAAATGCACAACTGGATGCTGTTTGGATAGAAATAAAATTTCAACTGTTGTTTACAATTGACAATCCCCATTTAAGAATTATAAACAAAGACTTTTTATAGTCATGATGAAATAGTTATTAATACTTCCTATCAGTGGTGGGATTCAGCCGGTTCGCACCACTTCGGGAGAACCGCTTGTTAACTTTCTGAGCAGTTTGGCAAACTGGTTGTTGGAAGAAATCATTAGGGCAGAGAACCAGTTGTTAAATTATTTGAATCCCACCACTGCTTCCTATCAACTTACTGTCAGTTAAGTTTTTAATCCATTTGAGTAATTGCAAGAGAAAATGTGAATTGTGTCCTGGTAAGCCATACACTGTGTTGATATCACATATATTTAGGGAATAAAAGGACAAAAATTGAATGAAATCACAAATGCATGTTAATCTATTCTATGTATATATGTCCAAAGAGCTCTTACAGTTCATTGGTGCAATTGGCAGGTTTGTCCATTCTGTGTCCTTCTTTAAGCAATTTGAAAAGCTCTTCCACTGGAATTCCTGGGTATGGTGACCCACCTAAAGTGAAGATCTCCCACATTAGGACACCAAATGACCACCTGAAAAAATTTAAAAAGGGAATAAAGGGTATGTGAATCAGATCAGTGCAAAATCTTATCCTATAATTAAATCTTCATGTGTCATCAAACATGCAGTATATCCTGAACATGCTAAATTTAGAAATAAATTGGAACACAATAAAATGCAGAATGCATAATTGTCATAAAATAATGTAATACATAATCCAGCCTATTCCATAGATGTACCTAAATCCTGTGAAATTCTTTACAGTTGAAAATTAAAGAGATACAATTAAAAAAACCCCAAAGGAATTGTTTTGTTGAGATTGGTTCGAAATATTGAACTGTTTAGATGTTTTTATCATGGTCTAACGACAATGTAAGAAGTCCTCCTGCCTAAATGAAACCCAGAACAATTTTTTGTTGACTTGAAATCTCTATAATTATAACTCAGACTCATAAACTCCATTCTTGGAGGATTGTTGAGAAAGGAGTAGCCTTCCAGCTCCAGGTGGATGCATTTGGATAAAATTCATAATCAGGTTCCATGTTTTATTGAGATTTCTTCTGGAGTATGGTATGGTACTGAGATTGGTCACCTTCATGGATTAGCTGACATTCTTGATGAAATTGTATTATCAACTATGATATCCTTCTGAGTGGTTTTGAGTGCACTGTTTATTTCATAGTTTTCACTTGGGCGGCATCACTATGCTAATATAATACAATTGTCATTCTTGAACATTATCTAAATGTAATCTAAATTTAATGGATGAGAATGGATGAGAGAGAACTAGCTGAAATTAGATTAAGAAAGAATGGGTTTGCAGATTGAAAGTGCTCCTTGATTTCTTTCCCTGGATTTCAGGCATCAGCTGTGATGAGGAATGTGTTTACCTAAGTAAAGCTAATATGCTAACTGAAGCTCTTTCTGAGCTGGTAGGGCCAGAGCATTGGCTAACTATATCTTGCTAAGAAGCCAACTATTGTAGTGTATTTTACATGTGGTTATCCTCATATATAAGGAATCGGGTGGGTCAGCTGAGATGCTGAGCTTGTTGATCGAAAGGTCAGCAGTTCAGCGATTCGAATCCCTAGTGCTGTGTAGGGGTGAGCTCCCATTACTTGTCCCAGCTTCTGCCAACCTAGCAGTTCAAAAGCACGTAAAAAATGCAAGTAGAAAAATAGGAACCACCTTTGGTGGGAAGGTAACAGTGTTCCGTGTGCCTTTGGCATTTAGTCATGCCGGCCACATGACCATGGAGACGTCTTTGGACAGCACTGGTTCTTCGGCTTTGAAACGGAGATGAATACCGCCCCCTAGAGTTAGGAACAGCTAGCACATATGTGCAAGGGGAACCTTTACCTTTACCTTATCTCAGAAAAGTATATGTAAATTGCAACTGGTAAAAAAAAATCTGGAGACAGATTGTTATCCAGTGCAAGAACAAATATCACATCATGTCTACATTGAAAAATCCTGCCAATTATCTTTTAGATCGAATTTAAGATGTTGACAGTGAATTTAAAGTCCAAATGGCTTGAGGATCTGATTATCTGCAATTTTTATTATGAATTTGCCAGGTTACTTCAATGAATAGGAGAGCCATTTCTGAAGATGCTCCCACTGCCAGAAATTCAGCTTCTGGGGCACGGGAAAAGGCTGTTGCCAGTAGAATTCCAATATTACAGAATATATCCATATGTTCACCTTTCTCTTCATTCAGGAAAGGAAATTGTTTTTTATTATTTTAAGTTGTCATGAAAGTTTCCATAAACAAACAGATAGGATATAAGCTTAATAATATGAAAAAATAGGACCATGCTGAAAAAGAATAATTAGTTATATGGATCAGATACTTAGGCTATTGCCTCATTCCATAGTTCTTTTGACAATCCTTAGAGAAATATATAAAAGTATTATTTTGTGACAAAAGTCATCTTGTACTGCACCATTCAAGATAAAGGAAGCCACAAATTACTTGGTTGAGAATATGCTGCAAGTCAAATAATTTAAAGCAATGCTTGGGCAGTGTGCATTTCTAAAAAGTGATTTAGTGGAAGAAACCTGTACCTCTGAGAAGATGTCAGATCATTCATGTGTTCTGAAGCTAACCAGATTAGTAACAGAGCAACATCTAAGACCATTTTTTTAAAAAAAAGTGGGGAGGGGAATGAAACAGCAATGAAGAGTTTCAGAAAAACCAGGCCGGAGAAACCTACTTAGAATAATATTGCTGAAAGAAAGAGTTCACACATCAGGAATGAAATTGAAAATATTCATTGTTTTCTTTGGCTTTTCAATCTAATGCGGTAAGGCCTTTTCTTATTCATTAAAGAGAGAGGAAAAAAGCCTCACTAAATTTCCTCAAGTATAGTATAAATAAGTCCAAATTACGCTACAGTAAGTAATTTCCCATGATGGTCTAAAGGTTGAAAGGAAAAATTATACGAGATATAATTAAATCGATTTAATATGTGTTTTATTATATGTAATTCCATTGCTTTGGCGGAAGCTGTAAATTCATTTGAAGAAGATAAAAGAAAGTTGTAAGATAAAATTACTTACACATCACTTTGATGTGTGTAAACTCTATCAAATAGCGCTTCTGGTGCCATCCACTTTACAGGCAGTCGGCCCTGTAAAGAAAATAAGAAAGGAAAGATTAACGAATGCATTAACAAATAGTGCAGCATACAGTGAATGTCGACAGGTTGGCAAAGATTCATTTTTTAAACTACACTAAAAAGAAGGGAGATGCCAAAGTAACTTCGTATGTACAACATACGAAAACAAAGTCTCTCTTTACAAGATCTTGTGACTCATTCATAGTTGGGAACAGAGATGTAAAGTATTCACGTCTGAAGCAGACAATAGAGCAGAGGTCTTCAAACTTGTAAGCTTTAAGACCAGTGGACTTCAACTCCCAGAATTGTCCAAGAATTGTGGGAGTTGAAGCTCCCAGGTCTTACAGGTCTTAAAGCTGCCAAGTTTGGGGACCCCTGCAATAGAGTTTCATAACAGCAGCTACAAAATATCTGCATCTTTCCTGGGTTTACCCTGTATAGATGGGTGGGTTCAGGAATATATTGGTCTAGGCCAGTGATGGCTAACCTTTTTGCCGTTGTGTGCCAAAAGCGGGGGAAGTGGGGGGGCGGTCGCGCACTCACGTGCCCACACCATTTAATGCCTCCCCGCCCCCATGCATGCGCACCCCCCCCCGCTTTTGGCACGCAATGACAAAAAAGGTTACCAGTGGGCCCGGTAGGCCTGTTTTTCACCCTCCCCAGGCTCCAGAGGCTTTCTTGGAGCCTGGGGAGGGCAAAAACAGCCTTCCCCATCCCCCTGGAGGCTCTCTGGAGGCCAGAAATAGCCCATTTCCTGACTTCTGGTGGGGCCAGAAGGCCTGAAAATCATCTGGCAGGTGCATGTATGCGTGCTGGAGCTGAGCTAGGGCAACGCTCGCGTGCCCACAGATATGGCTCCGCGTGCCACCTGTGGCACCCGTGCCATAGGTTCGCCATCACGGGTCTAGGCTCAGGAGGTATTATGGAGGCGATAACAGGATATCAGGAAACAGGACAACTCCTTTATGGAGCTGAGGACAGGTACAGAGAAAATGCTTGTGCTGGGGGTTCCCAGGGGTTCGGGAGAACCTCTAGCTAAGATTCTGTGCAGTTCAGAGAACCCCCAAATCCCACTCCTGGCTGCTCCCCCTCCCAGGAATCCCCACGTGGCTCATTTTGCAGGTAAGTACAGGGTGCACACGGAGGCTCAGGGAGGGCGAAAAACGGGCCTACCAGAAGTTCAGGAAGGTTGGAAACAGGCCCGTTTCTGGCTTCCAGAGGGCCTCTGGAGCCTGGGGAGACCATTTTCGCCCTCCCAGAGGCTCGAGGAAAGCATCCGGAGCCCGGGTAGGGCAAAAATGCCTCCCCCTGCTGTGATGCAGGAGGCCGACTAGGCCGTGTCCATCATGGCCACGACCAACCAGCAACTGGGCAGAGAACTCTTTGCTAAAATTTTTGAAGCCCATCCCTGGTCCCAAAGTACTTTTGCCAGCTTTGGATCTGAACACTGCACATCTTATGATTGTTAACTTCTATGGACCTGGAATTCAACACTAAAACATCCAGGGTTGAAAAGAAGAGAAGATAAAAGCTCATTATCTTTTATCTTGTATTAGATTCTAAATTTTCCAAAGAATTCATACAAGGAGTTTATTTGACCATGCATCCAGGAATAAGTAAACTAGCCTGCAGGCATTTGCAAATGCTTTTTCAATAGCAAAATCTTCTCTACTTAATTATTGAAATTAAAAAAAAATCCCAGATAGTTCCATATCTAATGGCAGTCATTACTACTCACAACCGTTCTAGAGTTGAAGACAGTTCCTGGATGGATAACCACCTACTCAATTCTGATTTTGGTCAATTATATAAAAAGATGAGATACAAATATGGTAAAAATAAACAAGCATTTATATTTTAGCAAGAGGCAAAATATAATGATTCGGAGTATCCATTCAAGGATTTGTCTAGACAAGTACAGTAATTTTCTAATATTATTCATACAGACAGTTTTCATACTGTCAACCTCTTTAGCTTTATGAATGTGATAAGCTGTCCTTATCACAGACAGCTACTTATATGAGGCTTTTTATATATTTGATTAAAGCTACATTCATAAAGCTAAAGAGGTTGACAGTATGAAAACTGTCTGTATGAATACAATATATAAATGAAGACGTTGTATACTTTAACCAGGAAAATGACAAGAACGCCATGAAGATTCCAGGAAGCTCAATTGAAACATGGCTAATCAGAGATATTTATAGAACGAAAATCAGATGTCATCAATTACATAAAGAATGTGTCCCACAAAATCATCCACTGAATGACCTCCAGAAAGCAGCATAGGCATGTATGTGTGTATGAGACCACAATTCTGTCCTTTCAAACAGATCCACAAATTGAGAGTGAAAGAATGTTCTGCAGTTTTAACAGACACCATAAAAAACAGAGCCACTAAAATTTATCCTTTATAAAGCATCATGTAACATGTACTCTTTCAGGCTATGTAAGCAGATAACCTTCCCTTCCTAGTAAAAAGGAGTTAGGAATCCTTACACACTTGCCTATTATTTTCATTCTTTGATAAAAAGTTAGGCTGCTGTACAAAAAGTCCATTAAGAATGCATTTGCCTTACTTAAAGGCACTGGAAAAAGAGAGTGGATCAAGTGATAAGACTGCCATTCACTTACATTAGTAGTCTTTTTATAATAATCTATATTGTTGATGTCTCTAGCTAACCCAAAGTCAGCTATTTTCATGACATTATTTTCAGTAACCAAAACATTCCTCGCTGCTAAATCTCGATGGATGCACTGAAAAAGAATACAATAAAACAAGATATAAAGAAATAAGAAACTCATCTGTAACATGATTCTCAGTTTGTTTGTTTTTTAAATGTTATTGCTTGAAACAGATACTTACATGAGACATTTACATCAATGTGAAAAAAGTACTTCAGGTAATTAAAATACAAGATATTCCCCATGATTCAAAAGATTCATATACACTGATATTCATATACACTGATATTTTCTTTTTGCCCAACCCACCCACAAACAATAAGGTTTCTCTTGAGGGAGCAAAAAATAAATAAACACCAATCAAGTTTTACAGATAACTGTAATGAAGAATCTGAAGAGCGATATGCTGAGAAAAAAGAAAGATCTTTAGGAAATTATGTTTTAAGAGATTGCTAGAAAAATAAAATTAAACATGGAGTAATAAAATAGAAGACATACTGATGTTTATTACTAGGATCTATTTAAAATGTTCAAGAAATCATTTATAAACTAGGTTTACATTTGACTTATCTATTTTTATTCAATATTTATTATTATTTTTTACTTGTGATTATTCTAATTTTATATTTGCAAAAATCTTTCTCCAAAGTTTTCCCAAGACTCTGACACTTGATTGCAAAGCAAATGGATAATTAAAAAAAAAATATAGAATAGATTATTAGTCTGTTAGTCTGCAGGGTAACAGAACTGCACAATTATGTATGCTGTGATTCTTTTTAATGTATGTCTAAATAAATGAAGTTTAAAATATTTTAAACTAGCTATAATATTAAAATATAATATTTTAAACTAGCTATGTGGGTGAAGAAAAGCCATTCTTGACCTGATTTATTTTTCTCTATTACATGTGGAACTACAGTATATCTTATGTAACTTATTGTAATGAAAATTAGAGTTTTTGAAATATAGAATAAGCAAGGAATCAAATGGTAGCCAATTGAAATATGGGGAGCCTGAATGAATTGAATCTTAATTTTTCCATGAATCTAGAATACTCTGGTTATATAGCTTGCAGTTCTTGGCCTTTTAAAATTAAGTTGACCTACTATTTTTCTACATTAGGCTTTGCATTTTCAGGTTTTCAAACCATCATGAACTATTCATTTGTTATATTCATCTCTTACTGTTGAGTATAAAACAAATGAATGCTAATAAAATATCTTTAGAACAATACAAGAGCTGAATTGAGAACCAAGAAGCAAAAACTTAGGGTCACATGGCCAGGTGTAAGGAATAATGTAAAGAATGGTCCCATATCTACTCCCAGTAATTGTTTGAATTGGTTCTCTTACACTGAAACACACTTTTATGCCAATAAAGTTGTTGTTAGGTGAAATTCAAGTGCAAAATTATGCTGTCACTGAAATAAGCAGTTTAAAAAGGGGGTATATAAATTTATCCAATTTAACTTTCAGATTGAGGCAAAGTTTCTTTTAAACTTAAACAATATCTTTCAGGAGGCATTTTAATAATTTCAAAGTTTCTCAGTAAAGTATTTATATCCTTAAAAGTATTCCAGTCAGATACGTCAAATGCTCTGAAAGCAGTTTTCTTAAAAGCTAGTCTAGATTCTTTGGCTACTTAAAACCTGTTGATTTTATCTTCTGCCACTGAAACACAGTACTATTGTACATGGAGATATAACATTAATTAGTTTCTGTTGTTGTAATGTGAATTTTTTTTAAAAAAGCAATCAAATGGGAGGTAGGGAAATTTTGTTGGATTGATACATGCTATAGTAAGAAATTCAAGAAATCTATACTTCAAGAGAAGGAACTACATACAAGCACACTTTACCTGCAGAAAAAACTCAGTGCAGCATAGATATTGAAACAGGTAGTGGAAAATTGTATGGAATGGCAAGCCAAAAGAATCTTTGTTCGAATCATCATCTTTCCATATTAGTTTTCCAGAATTACTATATAAATAATAATCATTATGTGCAATATAGCAGAGAGATTTGACAATGATGATATTGAAATGGTGGCTAGCTTCTGACTTTTAGGATCAACCATCCACAGTAAAGGAACAAGCAGCCCAGAAATATGCCACAGGCTGGCATTGGTTAAAAAGCTATGAGGGCCTTGGAAAAGGCCATGATGTATCTATATTTACAAAAATCAGAACTGCCATGGTATATTCTGTGACACTGTATGGAAGTGAAAATGAGCTTTAGAGAAGCAGCCTATGAAAAGTTTTTACACTTTTGAACGGTAATGTTCAGAATATCAGGGGCATCTAATAAAACAAGCTGAAGGATGATCAAACAAAGAACCCAGAATTCTCACTTACGGTACAAAGGACCAAGCTCAAATTATCCTACTTCAGACATATTATGCAAAGACCCAGCTCTCTGGAAAAAGCTCCAGTGCTGGAAAAGGTGGGAGGAAAGGAAAGAAGAGGATGACCAGCAACAAGATGGATGGATCCAGTTACACCATTGGGAGATTTGAAAGAACAGGTTAGAAACCCAAAGCAACTTCTTGGCATGTAATCAATCCATCCATCAATCAATTGCATAAAGATAAGAATTACTGAGACAATTAAACAAAGTGCCTGGAATTCTGGACAGCAGAAGATAAATGTTAACCCTGCTGTTTCAATGATTGTTACTTATAATACTGTGTTTCTCCAAAAAGATGACCTCTCTTGAAAAGAAGCCCTATCATGTTTTTGAGCGCATGCGATCAAATTAGGGCCCACCCACAAAATTAGCCCTCATTAATGCTCTCCCCCCCCCGGGGTGCAGGGGGTGGGGCGAGGCATACAGGTAAAAAATAAGTAGGGTGGGGATGGGCATGGAGCTTCCCTACTTACCAGGCCTCACACACCCCGACACCTGCCTCGCGTTCTTCTGCAGCTGCTTGCCGTCACTCGCACGCATCGCCCTGGCCTCCGTTTCGCTTTCAGATGCCTGCCGGAAGGCATCTGCAGCTGATAATAGAGCTTCAGATTGATCTGGAGCTGTGTTATTGGCTACAGATGACTTCCGGCAGCCATCTGAAGGTGAAATGGAGGCCAGGGTGATGCGTGTGAGTGGCGGCAAGCGGACGCAGAAGTGGGCCAGCAGCAGGCTCCTGCTGGGCGGGGCTGTTGGTGCCACTGCCACGAGATGAGTCAATAATTAGAACCTTCCAAAAGAAGGCCTAGCAGTTTTTTCAGGGGTCAAAAGAAAATAAGACCTGGCCTTCTTTTTGGAGAAATATGGTAATAATGGGACACAACCCCTTTCTGAGCATGTTTCCAGAATTTACAGGCAAACAGCTGTACTTTCACTCTATTTCTTACATTTTCTGATATTTTCAAATTCAAAATCATATCTTAATTCATTTATAGGATAGTATAACTATTAATTTTCAAAGGCAGATAATCTAATGCCTCAAAATTAAAATTAATGTTTATATAATATTTATTGCGCTAGGTTATAAACTCCTAGCAAATTCTAAAACTAAATTGAAATTCATTTTAAAAGGGTGTATTAATATTGACAAATTTAACAAAGCTAATTTAAATATTATTCCAAGCTGGAAATGATGCAGTCACTCAAATATACTATTTCACCTGTAAAACTGGACATGTGGATTGAATTTATTATAAATACTAACAATATTTTTCTAAAATTTTTATGTGGATTCCTTCTTGCTATTCTTATTCATTTACTTAGCAAGACTCCTTAACTGGCTATGATTAACTTCACAAAAGTATTTATATATGTCTACTGGACATTTACTGTATATTTTTTAAAATATAAGTTGATGGAGTCTGTAAATAGAGAAATTATACAAAATAAAAGATTATAATGTGGTCTTGTGATATAGTGGTTTCCTTTTTATTAAAAATAATTTTGTTTATTAATTTTGTAGCTTTTTGTAGCTCATCAGTCTTTTTAGAGTCTGTTTATTTTTAATTACTTACTAATAATTTAGTAATTAAATTAGGACAGTAGAAATGAATGTTGTTTTATGTTATGATCACAAAAAAAATTCTAAAAAATCTGAAGGCATTTTATACAATGTTCTGAAGGAACAGTTTCCCTTTTTATATCTATAAAAAGCATTTTATAATCAGAAATCTTGAAAAGATTTAAAAATCTGATTCTGAAAAGATTGTAATTAATTTCCCATTTTATTTAAAAATCAATACCTCTGCAATGGCAGCATTATGTGGTCATGAGCAGGTCATAACATCATTATGAAGCTATTTAAATTTAACTAAGCAAAAGTCACTAGATAGGCACGGAATATTTCAAAGCAATAATAATTATTATTTTAAAATTCTGGATTTTAAATAAAATTCCATAAATGACAGTAGATGTAGGAGTTCTATTCTTTCCGATAAGTTAATTGGAATCATTACACTGGAATTTAATATTAAGTCTGATGTATTTGTACAATTTGTACTAACTCTCCTGTGATACAAAATGTGGAATTTAATCTCTTTAATAGTTAGGATTCACCTAGTTTATCCATGCCAGTGGTTCTCAACCTGTGGGTCGGGACCCCTTTGGGGGTCGAACGACCCTTTCACAGGGGTCACCTAAAACCATCCAAAAACACATATTTTCAATGGTTTTAGGAATAATTTTATGGTTGGGGGTCACCACAACCTGAGGAACTGTATTAAAGGGTCCCGGCATTAGGAAAGTTGAGACCCACTGATCTATGCCTTTCTCATCTCTTCTAGTGATATAACAGGTTTAAGAGAAAAAAAGGAATTTATATAATTCTTGATTCAGTATTATTAAAGTTGTTTCTCCCTCATGTGATAGATATATCATCATACATAAATTATGTACACATTTTCCATCACTTTTCAGCCTATTAAGCAGCAGATTATCATATGCTGTTTACAGACCTGATTACCCAAGAAACTTAATTATCACTTAAATGGAATGAGATCAGCAATTTTTAAAGTAGTTGAATATAAGAATATAGAAGTGAATTTTAGAATTACATTGGTCAATAAAAAAATTCTATTCTATTCTATTCTATTCTATTCTATTCTATTCTATTCTATTCTATTCTATTCTATTCTATTCTATTCTATTCTATTCTATTCTATCTCTCTTGCCAGAATTCTATTCTATTATTGGCTCTCATTTCTCTGTATAAGTAAATGCAGAGGAAGAGGCAGTTGACTGAAGCTCTATCTTTCATGTCTATTGAAACCAAGCTGTACTGTTAATGTCTAGATACTGTTGTCCAAGTATCTAGACTTCTGTTTTTGGAAGAGGAATTTATAAAGACAGCCAATTTGATATAGTGATTCAGGTAGCATGCTAGAAACCAGGAGACTATGTGAAAGCTATCTATGGGCAAATGACTCTCTCTCCTCAGCGCTAGGAAGCAATGGCAAACAACTTCTGAAATATTGCTAATATTTTTTTGAGGGGGGAGGAGGAGACAGATATTCCTGTCTGCTAGAAAAATGTGCATGTGAAATAATATTGGGTTGCTAAATGTCCAAAAGTAATAGAATGACCAAATACACAGAGCTCTTAATTTATGAAGTACCAGCCTGATCAGTTTTTAATTCTCATTTTGAAGGTTTATATTCCATGACTATGTTCTCACAGACCTATTGCAACCATGTAAATGTAATCAGTTGTTTTGTTACATATATGTCCATATGTTTTGCATAAGAAAGTGCTGGGACTCTTTTGTATCATATGCTGATCTTATTCTTTAAATGTAAAAGGCTGTTCTTTCAGGCTGGAAAATAACATCCTGACATGACAATACCAAACTGCAATGAAAAACTTTTTTTAAAAAACAGCACTGGCTTACCTTTTGTGATGCTAAATATTCCATCCCTCTTGCCAACTGGTATGTACATGAGACTAAGTCTTTGAATGTCATCTGCTCTTCAGGGACCCTGTTAATATCAAATGAATATTCCATTCCTGGTGGACGCCGGGCTCGCAAGTATTCTCGCAAATTCCCTTTGGAAGCATATTCGACAAGCACATATAGAGGCCCTTTAAAATAAGCAAATGTACAGCATGAGGAGATATTGTTGTGATTCAACATATCTATAATACGACCACCCCAACTTGCGCAGAAAAGGCAAACCGGTTCTATTAAGAAAAATATTTTTTTGTGCTTCACTATTACATCATCTAAATAGTTGCAGTCAACGTGACGTATTGTGACATTCTTTCCCCTTCACGGAGCTGGAGTGGGCGTGGCCTGAATTTGACGCATCAGGCCCGCGGGCTGCCAGTTTGACACCACTGATCTAGATCATGATATACATAGTGAAAGATATACAGTGATCATTAGGATTCAAATGTTACTGAAAAATTGGGAGGAAATGTAATCCTTGCGTTTTCTTGTCATAGAAAGTAGATTAAGATATTAGAAAATGAATCTAAAAGCAAAGCAAAGCAAAGCAAAATTATTCCTCTGCATTTCTTTTTCTCTCCCTCTTCATTAAGAGAGAGTCTTTATGCAATTATCCATACTAATTGTACAGTTTAGTATTTCACGTAAGTACTATGCTTGCTCTCCTGAAACTTTTCTAGGAAACTAGAATAGAAAAATCCATCAGTGGAGTGAGTGAAGTTAATAACCTTTCGAACTTCTGGATTGGAGAGAATTACAGTGCACAGGTAGGGAAAGAAGGGCGGAGAGATTTATCTATCTATCTATCTATCTATCTATCTATCTATCTATCTATCTATCAATTAATCAATCATATTTCTATGCCGCCCACTCTCCGAGGACTCTGGGTGGCTTACACCAAAGACAGTATACTAAACAGCATATTGCCCCCAACAATCTGGGTCCTCATTTTACCCACCTCGGAAGTATGGAAGGCTGAGTCAAGCTTGAGCCAGTGAAATTTGATCTGCTGAACTAGCAGTCAGCTGATGTAGCTGCAGTACAGCACTCTAACCATTGCGCCACCTCGGCTCTTAGTATTCCTAATACTATAATACAGTTATGCACGCAAAGTGTGTGCATGAAGCAAACCGGTGGTAACACCGGTTGAAACCCACCGCTGGTCCAAGCACACTATTTCTGAGTTATGTTTTATTTTTCAAGCGAAGTGCAAGTATGCTATTCATCAGAGTGTCTCTACTGCCCCTCGGACTGCAATTTTCATTTAGCTTGTGCGGAGTGAAAAAAAAAGTTCCATGTTGCACAATAAAATGACATTGTTTCAGCACCTTTAGACTGTGAGACCCATTTAAAAAAAAAAAAAGATTGCAAGATTCAAATGACACTCACCATCCTGAGTGCATGCTCCCAGAAGATTGATGATATTTTTATGTTTCCCAATCATCTTCATCATCTCCATCTCAGACACCAGGTCAGACAAATCTTTCTCTGTGGCGTCGTCTTTGCAAGACAGAACAAGTGCCGTGCAGTTTTAAACAATGTACGAACTCAATTCAGTTTTCCATCAACTGATCTATTGAACAGCTCATCCAGCTAGTAAAACGGCAGTTCTATATTAAATCTTTAGTCCTTTCATTGATTTATACTGGCCAACCTCTTAGAAGAGCTAAAAGTAGCTTGTTTCCTTCCCAAGGAAATCAGACTATGGTCTATTAGGTAGTCTTCCTCCTTTGGTTTGTTTTTGCTACAGAGATCCAAGAGGGAAATCTAAACAATATTTCTGACCTTTCACCTTATAAAGAGAGACCAGGTATAAATTTTGATTATAAGAAGCTGGCTATGTATCTATATGACTATAAATGCATAATAGCAGAATAAGACTTAAATGCACTTCTATGAGCGATAAGGTATGGATTCTATTAAACCAGAGTAACTTCTTGTAAAGTTGCCTTGGCTTTGAAAAGATCTCCTTTACTGTATATCTTATTTTTATATATCTAATCAGAAGTAAACCCAGCTGAGATCAGGGAAACTATGGATGGGATTGTAATCTTGGTGTTATACAAGAAACTTAACAATTATTAGCAACAAATCTATTTTATTATCTCCAGTGTTTAAAGATTTGTATAAGCACATCCCCCCCCCCCCAGAGAGAGAGAGAGAGAGAGAGAGAGAGAGATGTTTTATAAGACTTGTATCTGAGAAAGTATGGGCCTATCACCCATGTTTGTACATGAGGGTCATTTATCAGTAAAGCTTCACATATATTAAGATGAAGTCTCAGGATCTCTCATCACCACACTTTCATGTGCTTTCTTTATAAACTTTTGTTCTTTTTTGTTTGTTTGTTTCAAAAAGTGTTGGATGATGTCCAAAAATGCATTTTGCTATGGATTCCTCAAATTAATGTTCAATAAACCAATGATCGCATACAGCAATGCGATTAATCAGCCATGAACATTTTTTTTGGCCTTGTTTGTAATTTTTGTGTGTGTGCCTTTGAATTAGTTCCTAAAATTTTCTTGGCAGCATTTTTCAGAAGCGGTTTGCCATTGCTTTCTTCCCAAGGCTGAAAGAGAGTGACTGGCCAACGCTCACTCAGCTGACTTTGTGCATAAGGCCGGACTAGAACTCACTGTCTCCTGCTTTCCAGCTTGATTACTACACAAATAGGCTCTCTTTGTAAATAGCAATTATTAAAATTAAATACACTGATTTATGATTTATTAGGAAAACTGCTGACACCCACAGTGAACGAAATGAATTTTGGGTTTCTACAGTTTATGAGTTCAGAGACCACGAGATCAAGAAATATGATTTGCAGAACTTGTCGCTTGATTCTTTACCTTTCAACATTTTCACTGCAACAGTAACCGCTTCTTTGGGCCTCTCTTTGTCAATGCCCATTGCTTCTGCCATGACAACTTGACCAAAGCATCCTTCCCCAAGAGGCTTCCCTAGCGTCAACCTGGGATGTAAATCAAGGATTAGCATAAAGCATCTGATGAACAGTTGAAATCAGTGAAATACAAGAGTGAAACATAAAAGAACCTTTCAGCAAATCGTTTTGACTTGGACATTTCTTACAAAGAACTAACAAGGGTATTAAAATACATCCAGACGTTTGGGCACGTTCCTCCATTCAGCTTTTGAAGTACGGATTCTGTGTGTAATTAATACTTATTGGCAACACTTTCTCATACACTTAGAAGTACCAAAACAGGATTTTTTTAGCTTGCTTGAATTCTGAAAAATGTCACTGTGATTTTATATCTTAAAAGCACAGAAAGTTTTGTCCCAAGATCAGGAATATAACTATGGGTTATGGAATGTCAACAGATCAAATGGCTATTTAAAGCTTGCAACTTTTTTTTTATTCTTGTGGAACGGACAATAATAACTACTGTTGGTATGTTTTCCAATCAGTGTGAATGCACAATGTTTTCTTTCATATAAAATTAAATGTCCATGCCATAAAACCACAGTTAAAGTAAACGTTCTTTAAAAATAAAGTTTTAACTGAAAAAGCTTTTAATTTAATCATGTTAATATTAATGAATATTTTAATATATATGTTATGAAAATGTCTGCTACTTCGACAATAGACAAAGACTAAAGGGTTGTATGCTTAGCTGAGATCATGCTGTGCTTGTTCTTGAAACTAAAATTGAATTTAAGATCTTGGCAGAAAGCAAACATTTGCATTGGAAAATGACTAATTTATGTGTTCTTGTGCTTCTCATATGAGTTTAAACAATGTTGTCTTTGTGAGCCTACAGCCCCCCAATCTAATAAACTTCGGTTTAAAGAGCTTCTTTCATTACAAATCTGGTCCACCAGCATTTATGCTGAATGCTGTTTTAAGTGTTTAATGCGTTAAGATTTTCCGCATTAAATGTTTCCCCTCAGGGAAAGGATGACAGAGTTATGCATACAACCCCCACTGTTGACCAGAATCTTGCAGGTGGCAAGTGAAATGTATGGCACTAGCTTTCATTCACCTAATTACGAGTATTTTCATAAATATACATGAAATGCCAAAGAGCAAACTGTTTAGGGATAAATTTTTAAAATGAGTTGTTTGAAGTTTTCAAAAAAAAAAATGAGGTGGATTCTAAAAACTGGATTACAAGCATCCAAAAGGTTTAACTTTGGTTAAGAATGAGGGCCAACCAGGGTTTTGTTTGAGGTCAGGACCACGCTTTCCTGGTTTATAATATACAACAGAAAAAGGGGAGAAATCCCTGTATACCATGATCAGTTTATTGCCCTGCTTTGTTACAGCATTAGTAAATACGTAAAATTCTTCTGGATGAGGGATATGAGAACTGAAAGACTGAAATTTTCTTTCATAATTACTTACTTATCTCTTGGGAATTCCCATTTTGGGTCTTCTGGTAGTTCATATTCTGAAACTCCAGCCAACATGGGAGCATCAGCATTGGAAGAAAGACGGGTAGTAATTCTCACCAATGGTGTGTTGGAGTTCATAGAAGAGCTCGATTCTGCAGACACCTGTTATTTGAATACAAGATGCAAAAAGGAGATGTAATTTGGGCCCAACTGTTGCAAACTGGCACTAGAAAAGAGGACAGCCAGCTCATGGGTACTAGTCAGTTTCTGAAAGGGAGTAAATGCACTACTCACAATTGTAATGTCCTGGTGGATATCTTACTATTAAAACACTTCTTTTAATTAACTTCATATTAAATTAATTATAAATCCAGACTTTCTTTAATGAATTCTGAATGGATGTTTATATTATTTGCTAACTATATTTGTAACAATTTTTCATCCTTATTGTCCCAAAACATATTTTTAAAATATGCTGTGATTATCCTCCTCCCCCCTCCTCCTGTTCCTCCTCCTCCTTTTTAAAAGAGAAAATAAAGCTCAGCAGACTAACTTTTCTATCCATTCATCTAATTTTAGAAATTTATTCAGACTTATTAAATTTGAACAAGAGACTTGTCAATAATTTACAAGAGGGGTACACTTTATGAATGTGACACTGATAAATTCATCCATTTCCATATTATAAGATGTAGGTAATTAATTTTGTATTTATTTTTATTTATTTAGGATTACTTTATTTTTACAAATCACTCAAGACTGCAAACATATCTAACATACCTTTCTCCTCCTACTGTGCCCACAACAACCCTGTGGGATAGGTTGGGCTGAGACAGAGCTGTTTTTCATGGCTAAGCAGGACTAGTAATCCTGGTTTTCTACTTTCTATCCTAGTGCCTCTATCGCTAGTTATGTTTGGATGTAACTTCAGTTGCATCATCTGTTTATATTGTGATTATATGCAGATGCACACCTCAATCCACTCACTTTTCAGTCTTACTCTCAGACATGCAAAAATAAAGTGGGTATTTATTATCCCCATATTCAATATTAAACATTCAACCAAAGCCAAAGGGAAAAAAAATGTTTTCTTAAACACAGTTGGATTATGACCCTGCAAACCTGCCATTCAAAATATGGAAACAAATATCATTTCTTGCAACATAATCTGAGAATCATTCTGGAATATAAAACCTCAGTGAATGTTTTTCATTTACGATCTGATATGACTGTTAGATGAACAGATTTTTTTATTCCTAATTCAAAAATAAAATTTAGCCTTCATTTACGAGCTGTTTAACAGTATTTATTCTATAAACATGCAATACAGTTTGAAACTTTTCTCTCCAAATCCTGTAATATATATACCCCAAAGAAGAGAGCAAACATAGCCTGTAAGAACCCATGTCACACAAATACCTCTTTTGGTGTCTTAGTTTCCTTATTCCAGCTGACACGATACTACGTGAAACTAGAACATGCTGTTAAATAAAGCAGTAGTCTCTAGTTTGAATCTGGTTGACAAGAATCTCTCTGGGCTCCATAGAGATTCCATATCAATTCTTAGAATATGAAAAAGGTAAGAGTTCGGTGCTTTGTTTTGAATAGTGCCATCTGCCTAGAAGAAAAGTTAATGGCATACCTGCCCAGAGTCACCCTGTTGAGGTGAGTGGCCATAGAATTTAAATAAAAATAAACAAAGTATACACATAAATAAAGAAGACCTGAGGCAAGACAGGACAGACATCAGGTAAACCTCATATGATGCTTTGTGCTTTAGTATCAATAACTAATTGTTCCCCTAACCACACATATTTAAGTATGTTAATTACATATTTAATCAGCTCACCTTGCATGTGTTATGTATTCCTGCTTGCCTGTTGCAAATACTATGCTTTGTGAAATGGTTTTGTCCACCATTCTTTCTTTTGGGGGGGGGCAGGGGCTGAGGGAGAAATAAACAGCTCCTCCATGGCAACTATTTAGTGAGATGTCTTAGATGTTAAAATATTTATGATTGCTTACCATTTTTAATTATCCTGGAATTTTACCATCATTGGGGGGGGGGAGCAGATTGTTATGGAAACTGGTAGTAAAATTAAAACAAATTTAGCTTAGGGCCATGTGAGAAATGATAGAAGACAGCTTGATGTAAAATATGCTGTAACTAAACAACAGGGATAATCACATGAAAAAACAAAGGGGGAATTATTTTAGTATGAATTCAAACTTGACAAAAAGTTATGCTCACATTAATTTGACCAAAAGACCAGGGCTATCCTCAGTTAAATAACAGAATAGTTATTCAGGCTACTATAGAAAAACATTTAGATTAAAAAATGTGTTTTTCCAAAGCCACTCCTTATTTTTAACAATACAGAACAATGATTGTTTTTAACGTAAGCTGAAATTCCTTATATGAGATACACATATACATTAGAAAAGGATTTGAAGATTGTTCATTGTATAAAATTGTTAACAATTACAATGCACAGCTCAAAAGTTTTATTTCTTTCAAAGCAGAAAGTGACCCTGGCTTTACATGGAAAAGTCTACTTAAAACTACTTAAAACTATATTACGCATAATGAAGTTCTAGAAAAGCTAGTGAAACTTTGTTAATCCCTTTTGAGATCAAATCTGTATAGTTGATTAAACTTTTAATTTAAATAAAATATACAAGGATTATAACAAAAACACATTTCCTTTATAGCAATTATTAATCTGTGTCTGAGACTGTGTGCATACATGTGATGATGATAGAAATGATAGATATGGCAGGCAGGCAGGCAGACATAGAACTAGATAGATGGACAGGCAGAAAGACAGACAGACAAATGGGCAGATAGATATAAAACAAGTGAATCTCAAAGATAAATACATCCTTTGATTATTTACGGAATAAAACTATTACAGAAGGTAAAGGACAATTAATGCCTATTTCTATGTAAAACAGTTGTGCAGGTTGGTTTCAGGTACAAGAAAGCCCTTTGAGTCTAGTTCATACTTGGTTTTCAGAAGGAAAAATGTATTTACGTTTAGACAGATTATTCTTTATTCTGTTAGAGCATTTTGTTTAGAAAAGGACTTCCTTCTCTTCCTCTTTTCTTTATATATTATATATCCATACATTCTGCACATAGTTACTTTTTCTTCAAAAATACCGTTAACTTTTATTTTTTGAAATTTAAATTTTTAACTGTCTGATAATCACTCCAACTGGTGAATGTAAAAAAAAAAAATTCTGATCCAATGGTATGATACATTGCTTTTGATTTGAAACAGTGTTTAGAACAAAGGGCTATAACCTTAATAAAAAAATTAGTAAATATAGCAAAAACTTGGTAAAGTTTATTACCTGAAGTTTGTGCTGTACTTTACCTGATAGATCTGTTATTAGCAAATTAATTTAGACTTGTAGTTTTCCTAATCACTTGGGATCTGGCAGTTCTCCTAAACAACCTGAGAGAATTAGCAAGTATAATCTTTGAATGTACTCTAGTTTCTGAATTATTATTAATGGAGGAAAATAATCAGCATTCCTTTTCTCCTGATTTAATTTTATTGGGGCAATTTGTTGAAGGGATAAAGAAAACTGAAAAAAAATAAGTTTTCATGAATTCATTGGAAGATCCACTAGGAATTCTTATTGACTTGGATAATCAATTCATTGCAACATATCTGCAGCAAAATAAAATCTCTGAAGTCTATATCACAAGCAGCACCTGGTATATTAATTCTGATAATTCTGATAATTTAGCTTGGGAAACCTGGAATGTTAGAAGCAATTTCCTATATATGGAACTATTTCACTTAAGTCCTAATTTGTCCAGTATGAATGATTTCTCACAGAAAAATTATCTCTAAAAATGTGAAAATCTAATTGCTGTATCACCAGGACTCCAAATGTTATTTAAACCCACTGCTAAATTCATGTATGATTGTTTCTACTAATGCTATGAACACCAAGAAGAAACCATACTGCATTTAGCTGTTTTAGTTTCTATTTAGCTGTGCTAGTATAAAAAGATTATTATTAAATCACTTCAAAAAAATTTTTTAATCAAATTTCAGAATAAAAGTAGTAGATGGCAAACATAAAAGGGTATTTTATGGATAGAAGCAATACAGCCTTCGGCATGTCATTCAGTAACACATGATTGTAAACCAAATATATTTGGATTTCTTTTTCCCTAACTACTTTGGATTTAGAGGAAAAAGTAGAAAAAAATAACCTTAAATATAATTCTGCAGGAACATTTAGGACTAGAAGAAACCACGTGTGTGTGTTTGTGTGTTTGTGTGTGTGTTTTGTGGGTATTGCTGTATGTATGCTATCTTTGTGTCTACAAATATAATTTCTTACAATATAAAGACTTACACTCTTGAATTGCCATTCAACTGCCATTATGGAAATAATGTTAAGTTTGAATAATTACTGTATGATTGCCAATAATTATTAGGAAATTAGCCACCAATTATTTTGGTAAACCTGCAACACAAACTATCTATTAGATCCGCTGTGTGGACTTCCATGTGCAAATCTGTGAGAGATAACAAAAGCAAAACATTCCAAAAACAAATCAATAGTTTGGGATAACTGGTATTGAGGAAAGACTAAGTTTATGGTGAACCATGGCCTAACTACTGATTTATGTTTTGTGCTCTATACCAATAATATTTTCTCTGATATCTAAATCAGGTCATCTAGATGTTTTTGTTTGAGTCCATTCCAATTATTTCCTTTTATCCAGGATTCAGATCACTATCTTTATGAAGGCTGAAAGGGAAAGTTCTGTTTAGCTGAAAGCAAGAGATTCAATTTTTCGTGTGTTTTCTTATATACACAAATATGAGTGTAAAGATGCAGTAGTAGGTCGTTACTCATTATTGGTTCCGAGAAGTACAATGAGCACCAAAAACGATGAATACCAAACAAAATTTCCCCACAAGGAATAAAATATTATGTTAATTTTTCATTTCATATTAGTTTTAATGGCAAGATGATGACCATGTAAATGAGAAATGATTTAATCATAATACCGTGTTTCCTGAAAATACAACCGACCCCGAAAGTAAGTCTTAGCATGATTTCACACATGCATGCAATATAAGCCCTACCCCCAAAATAACCCCTAATTAAGACCCCATCCACTCCAGGGTGCATGGGTAAAAATTAAGCTAGGGTGGGGATGGGGGCTAAAGCTGCCCTACTTACCATCAAACGGTTGCAGCCAGTTCGCACACCTTGACACCTGCCTTCTACAGCTGGCAAGGCTTTCCTGAAGGCCTCTGTAGCTGATAACAGAGCTCCAGATTGATCCAGAGCTCTGTTATCTTCAGCAAAGCCTTGCTGGCCTTAGAAGTTCCTGAAGGCCTCTGACAGTGGAAAGGAGGCTGGGGGTGACACACGCAAGTGAGTCAACGGACAACATCTCCCCCCAAAAATAAGACCTGGTACCTTTTTTTTTGTGGCCAAAAAAATATAAGACAGGGTCTTATTTTCGGGGAAACATGGATAATTTAGTTTTTTATAAATATTTTGATAAACTGATTTCCAGTGATGAGTTAATGCTACATATAAAATCATAAAATATCTTACGGGAAGTTTACTTTGAATATCACGAACATGAGATGATATGGAGCTTCAAAAATGCCATTTATAGTAACTTAGCATCAAATAGCACTAGAAACTATATCAATACACATCATCAATTTCTATTTGTTTTTAAAGATTCTTCTCTATCGGCACACATACATACACACACACACACACACACACACACACACAATTTCATACATGCAAATCTCTTTATCTCTCTATAGTAGAAATCAGACACAAGGAACAAAAAACATTTTTTTAAAAAACTTTTTCAATAAAAAAAACATTTTCAGGGATCAGAAATCACATTCCACCATGTGGACATATTACTGTATTGTGATGCTATAGTAAAGCAAAATTATTGCTCTTCAGATGAAGACTTCTGTGCCTATGGAATTTGCATCCTCCCCCCTAAAAAAATCTAGACTCGTGCTGATTTTCCTCTCCTCCTGTGCTAAATCTTTTCTATTTACTGTAGCTCGGTAAATATTTCTTTTTCCCCTAGAAACTTAATCTCTCTTTCTCAATATCACTCATTTCTGGCCTGACATTAAATAACTTACAACACTTTGAAAATCAGTTCTCTAATTGAATTTGTGAACTCAAAATGCGTTTCTGAAAATTATTCACTTCCTCAATGTGAATTCCTTGGATCAGAGTTTTAAAAATAACGACTTTCCTTTACATTTATATCCTGTATGAACACTCTCAGAGCTTATGCAGAGAACTGACCTATTATCCTAAATCATGACTACATTTTTGTGATTTAAACATGATTTAAATATTTGGAATCAGACTTTGCTGTCGGTTCCCCAAAAACTTTGAATTTATAGAACTACTGTTTTTTCAGCCATTAGACACTCCCTGAATTGGAATCCTTTTGCCCCCAAAGGATCTGCTGGCTTAAGGGAAGGGAAGTAGGTTTTTGTAACTCTTTATCTACTTTCTGTTACCTGTCTGCGCAAAGGAATGCGCTTTGTCAGTTTGTGTACCGCTGGTTGACTGCTGAAGTCTGATTTCTTGGTTGTAGATCTCATGCGGCACACGATGACGGCCACCACCATACAGACAATGATGAAGACTCCCGAGCAGTAGATGGAAATCTCCACGTAGTCTGGATATGTTGGGTAGGGTCTGTTTGTGACTGAAGCTACAGTGCAAGTGTGAAGGAGGAACAGGCAGGACAACAAATTAGGAGGCAGAAAAAAGTCAAGCTGAAGAGAAAAGAACATGTAGATAGATGGACCTCAAGTACAGGTAGTCGTCAACCTACAACAGTTCATTTAGTGACCATTCAAAGTTACAACGGCACTGGAAAAAGTGACTTATGACTGTTTTTCAAAGCTACAACCTCATGACCAACAGTCAGATGCTTGGCAATTGGTTCATACTTATGACCATTGATGTGTCCCAAGGTCATGTGATCACCTATTGTGGCCTTCTGAGAAGCAAAATCAATGAGGAAGCCAGATTCATTTAAAAGCCGGGTTACTAACTTAACAACCAAAGCGATTTAAAATGTGCCACATAAAATGTGGCAAAACTCACTTAACAGATGTCTCATTTAACAACAGAAATTTTGGACTCAATTGTGATCGAGAACTACCTGTACTACTGCACCAAGTTTATAAGACACCAAATGCCTAATATTTCCACAGTGTAGACCCAATTTAAAGGACAGGATATTTTAACATTTCAGTACTTAGCACATCTAATATTTTAGAATGTGACTGAAGCGGCTTTTTCTTTATTAAATGACCCTTTCAAGATAACTTGTGAATATGATCACTGTCAGGGTTATTAGCCAGCCTATTTATATTTAAAATTAAGACTACATATTATTGGAATTATGCGTATGATCACCTTTTCTTCTTACTCTATTTTTCTTTTTTTTAAGCCAAAATCCTTTAGATAGGAAAACAGGCACATAATTCATTCCAGATGAATAAACATTTATCCCAATCTCCCAGTATTTGGCCTGCAGCAAATGACAGGTTTAGTAAAATAATTTTAAGGAACGTTGTAGCTGACTCTGTGGGCCACCTGAACACACAACGAAAGCCAAACAAGGACTGAAAGCTAGTGGAAAAGCAAGGCTTATGAGAGAACAAAGCATAACAAAGATTATGCATCAACTAGCTTGGACTTCTGTACTTCTACTGAAAGTTGGCAGGAACTATGCATCAAGTATTTTGAATTAAGCTTTCTCATTCATGAATACTGCCAAATTGTGTTCAATACCAAACATTCATCAATTTTATCTTCCTATGCATCTCATATGGTAGTAAGTCCAATGAACAAGGTGATAGATACTTCTAAGAGATAAGCATAGGATCAGGGCTTTTAACATCGGAAGGAACCGAGCATATAAATTTTAGATCCTTTAAAAACTATAGCTATTAAAGCATTGCCATTCAGTGTCTTATGTTATTCACTTTAATGGCATTTAAGAGGATGTTAAGAGCACCTGAAACTCAGTCTTATATCCCAGCATTTTGGCAGATGAACTCATGAAATCTAATATAAGTTTTTATAAGGCCAGCAGGGAGCAAATTATTATTTTTAATAATTACTTTTTTAAAAAACATACCTTTTCTTCCCAAGGCTTCTGTTTTCTATAATTATTACAAGTACTATCTATTGTCCTACTTGAATAATGATAAGAGTATACCATGAAAATGGTACCCTAATTAGTTGGATATATTTTCCCTAGTAACAAATGCAGGAAGTTTAAATTTGTAATGACTGACAATTTAAAAAAATGATTTCAGCACTTCTCTCCATAATTCAATATTTGGATTATGCCTAGATACAAGTTAGCTTTAATATAAATACACTCACATATTTAGGTAGACAAGTACAGTATATAAGTAAGCTTACCAAGGGGATATTATGCTCATATTAGCTCTAGTCCATAAGTGGCACTGGACAATTACAATTCTAGTTTATAGTTACCTTCTACCAATGTTTATTTTGAGATCAACCTTTTCTAAACAGGTATATTTGAGATGTGTTGAATAGCAAACTTTCAATATTCCCAGCTATCACTACACTTCCAGGGGATGACCAATTTTATATCCAATTGTTTTGGGTAATATAATTATTTGCTGATATTCATGTTATTAAAATAAATTATGCAAGATTAAAATAAATATGACAAACAATATCTTAGCCTGCAGTGACTTTTGGGTTTATAACTTTTTGGGTATCTTTTTTTTTCATACTTTTTATTTGCATCTGTGAAAAAGCACTATTAGGAATATCAGTTTATGTAATATGTACTTAATCGTTTTATTTCAGTATTAAAACAGTAGCAATTCTACAAGTATAACTGGTCAGTATAAAAGCAATGCATATTAGAAGCTAATCTTCCATATCATCTGATGTTAATACTCCTTCACATAAATTGACCAAGTTGTGCTTGAGCAGTTGCAAATAGGGAAGTAATCTGGCAAGCAGAAGCAACAGCCACTTAAATCATAACCACCTGTTTAGTGATGGATGCAGCTTGGAGCTTCAAAATGTAATAAGTTAAAAATATAGTAATGTGGCTTTTCTTACATTAAGAGGAAAGAAAGAACCTTCGAAACCTTGAGAAAAATTTACAGCCATGTATAGCACAAGTGTAAACTATATGCTTTAGCAATACATGCATGCAGGAATCTTTATATAAAACTATAAACAGAAATACACACAAATGCACAGAGCAGCAAATTATTAACTACAACTTTCAACAACTTAATGTACAGTTCTGTAATAATAACAACATAAGGAAATAGGTTAAAGGGTTATAAAGCAAGCAGTTTTTATTCATCTAGATGTCCATTATTTTCTAATTAACATTTTCAGCTAGAAAAGTAAATTACTGTGCACTTCTACTCAAAACAGAAGCAACATCATTGCAAGCAAGACAAGGCACATTTTGCAAACAAGCAAATTACAGATAGTCCTCAACTTACAACAGTTCATTTAGTGACCATTCAATGTTACAACGGTACTGAAAAGAGTGACTTATTTTTCACACTTATGATCATTGCAGCATCCCAATGGTCATGTCATTTATATTCAGATGTTTGACAACTGATTCATATTTATGACGGTTGCAGTGTCAGGAGTCATTTTATTACCTTCTGACAAGCAAAGTCAATGGAGAATCCAGATTCACTTAACCACCATGTTTCTAATTTAACAACTGCAATTATTCACTTAAGAAATGTGGAAAGAAAAGTCATAAAATGGAACAAATTCACATAACCAATTTTTCACTTAGCAACATAATTTTTGGGCTCAACTATGGTCTTAAATTGAGGACTACCAGTAGTAGGCCGTTTACTTGGAGCATGCAGCATTTAAAAAGTACACCAAATCGATTGTAAAGTTATAGAAACACCGCTTCTGTATTCCCTCTTCTGTATAGCAAATTCTCATGGATATATATCCCAATTTGTTGGCGTTAAAACAGCTTTCCAAAAGTGCTCCTTCAAATTCACCCTCCGATTTGCTTTTGAATTTTAAACTTCCCAGAGAAACATAAACGGAAAAAGTTTATGATTGTCTTTAAAGTATTCTTCCATTATCTTTTAATGGGAAGTAGGGTAAAATAGTTAGAATTATTCAAATGAATTCCAAAACCACCCCAGTCCATCATTTTGAATAGTCATTGAATTTTTTGGGGGAAAGGAATTGAAAAGTCCTTGTCGAGACAGAAGCCGTGTTATTTAATAGCAATCAACAATGAAGCAGGAAAAGGAAGAAAACCATGAGAAGATAGCAGTATATACCTGGCAGGACGGTCAACCATGCAGAATGAAAGGATATCCCAATAGAATTACCCGCCAAGCATGTATATTCCCCAGCATCCTCAAAAGTTACATTCCGTATATAGAGAACCTCAATTTCTTTGTCCGTGGTGTTAACACCGGCAGCCTAGGAAAAAAATGGAGGCAAGAGAAAAGCTAGACATTTTAGGAAATTGTTGTGGATGGGAAATGGGACCACGGGAACTTGGCACTTCCGAAGAAGCAAAATTTCACCGCCGTGGGGAGATCCCATCCACAAATCCTCAACCAAAAGGCAATTACCAACAGATCCCAGCACACCTTAAGAGAGGAATAAATCATGGATACCCTTCACCAAACCTACACTCACCACCTAAGTATGCATGCAATCAAACAAACATGGAAAAATTCGACCACAAACTGTTTCCAGTTTTTAAAAATGGCACAGAAACATAGAAAGCACAAAAGAAAAATAAATTTAAAAAAAAGATTCTCCTTCAAATTAAAGAGGAGTATCAGAGGCATAGACGGAAGAGTTGAAAACTAAGAGATAATACTATCAAAAGGAAGTATGCTCATTATACTTTTGATAGAGGCCAAACAGTTATTTTAAAAAAAACCTCTCAGGCAAAATCATTAAATGTTATGCTAGTAGAACAGAACAGAACAACGTTGTGTCAAATAGAGATAAGAAGCCAAGATTGTTTGGTGTGCCTACACTATGTCCACTATTTGTCAGGGTTCCTCTTCCTGTCGGGAGCAAGTCAGGAAAACTTTGTGAATTGACATTATTACCCTGTTTTCCCCAAAATAAGACATTCCCTGATAATAAGTCCAATCGTGCTTTTGAGCACATGGCAATAAGGCCAAGCGCTTATTTCAGGGTTCAAAAAATATAAGACAGGGTCTTATTTTCGGGGAAACATGGTATAGTAAACATGTACAAATCAGTGTTCATTAAAATGATCTTATTGGTATAGACACCAAGTACAGTGAGATACAATGCCATTTTTCATACTAAATCTACTCTATTGGTTCAACCTTTCAAGGTAAACAATAGGATTGTTCAAAGGGCAAAATAAAGAATTTCAAATTAAACAATGTTCTAAAACAATCGACATGGTAGCTTTACTGTTCTATTGTGCACACGAACAATGGAATTAACAATAGAGGATTCATGTCCACTGACCCTCAGAGCAGGATGATTTTACATGGCTACCAAGTCTGTCGCTCTATTAACAAGAGCCACATGATCGTATATAGCTTTGTACAGCTCAAGTATTTAAATAATGTAATAAAAAGAATATAGTCAGCACTAGATTTCTAGGAAAATAGTTTATGCTGAACTGAATCTACAGGAATTCAGATTTGGTTTGATAGCATGGAGAAAAAGTCTAGTATATGCTACCCACATGATTACTCTTTAGCTCTTAAGTTTATTCCAAATACTAGTTGTGACTAATAGTATAGATATAGTCACCACATAATCTTGGAAAAGATATAGGACAAACCTGAAAAAATGGGAAATATGAAAGAGATTTATGAGGATAAAGAAGGTTTGTGTTTATAATGTTGTTTTACAAAGAAAAATTCAAGAGCAAAACCAAGAAAATAAATAATTAAGTTAAAGAAATCTGAAGGGCAGCTTCCTGAAACAAAGATCTGTCCCTTTAAAATAAAGGACATATGGCTTTTGTAAATATAGGGGTGTGGTAGACACACAGTCAAAGAATGAAACTACGGGAAAGTCAGAGGTTAGAGTCCTTCAGAGTATGCTGAGAAAAATATATATAGACAAATATATTTGAATGCTTCAAAGAAAAATGCAAAAGGGATCAGAAGCAGATAATTAAAAAGACATGTATACTGTTTGTGGGAATTTTTCCATGGCTACTGGAGTAAAACCAGTTGCATCTTCAAGACAGGATTATAAATGCACCAAGGTCATAGAGTTATCCTAGAAGCTGCCTGCAGAATCCCAAAGCACCACTTTTTCCAGCTTCTACATCCAGCTTTCTTTAACAGACATTTTTTACCTTTATCTGGCTGAACCATAAGCCAGGCAGACTGGTTGGCCTCCCCTATATAATTGGAGACCTTACAAATATATTCTCCAGCATCCTCCTCTGTCACATTGTACAGTTTCAGCACTTCAGCATTGGAACTATTTATCCCCGAATGCTAGAACAGACCAATAACACAGGAGAACAATGTAACAGCTACCCCAAATGTAGACACCACCATGGTCCCGCCACCAAAATACTGAAGATGTCTTCAATTAGCATATGAGTAGATAAATATTATACTTATTTTATTTTATTTTATTTTAAAAAAAGAGAATAGAATGGAAAAACTCCTGAGTAGACCAACTGTTGAGTGGTGCCAACACCTTAGATTCCGGGCTCTTATTATTTCATAGCAGAACAATATTTTATAAGGAAATCAGTGGCTGCCAACTTGAAAGTTCATTGCCCAGTAGAAGTTTCACAACAGGGTGGTGAAAAATTGACATTTCAGCATCTCTGACATTCGATAAAACCAGCACTGCCAACATTCTTTGGCAGCAAATATGACCATTTCAGAAGGCCACTTACTGTTCCCCTAACACTTGAATATTAAAGGCAGAGTATAGTTTTCTGTATTTATTTTGCATATTATTTGCAAAAAATAATAATAATCATAAGTAATACTAAGAAAAGGATATGGCAATTCTCTTAATAAATAATGAGATCTGAAAAATAAATCATTTTGCTAGTAAATAAAAGGATTTCTAGAGCAGTGTTTCTTAATCTTGACAACTTTAAGTTATGTGGACTTCAACTCCCAGAATTCCCTAGCCAGTATGCCTGTCCATAAATCTTAAAGTTGCTGAGGTTGAAAAATAGTGTCGTCTAGAGGGTAAATTGCCAAACAAATGTTTGCTTCTGTTTCTGTCAAGAGTGGATAGTATTGTTAAGTCACCAGATGACATCAAATGGTAAGTCCTGTCAGCACCAGCTCATCTTCACACAGGCAAACTGAAAAAGTTCTAGTGCATTCAAATGAATTTGATCCCTTGGTTCCATTTCACAATGACATTTGTAAAATAATTACTTATTGTGTCAAAAATGGACAATAATGATGATGATGATGATGATGATGATGATGATAATAATAATAATAATAATAATAATAATAATAATAATAATAATAATAATAAACTTACCTTTAAAACTTCCAAATGTGGTAATCCATCTGGTCCATATTTACTTCCATTCTTTTCTACGTGTTTTATCCATTGGATATGAGGCTGGGCATCACTGTAGACTTTGCAGACAAACTCAGCATCGCTCCCAACAACTGCAGAGGTATTGGCTGGTAGGCCAGCTTGCAGGATAGGTCTGTGTGGTGATCGCTCTATCAAGAAAGGGATTTGGAGGGGGATACAAAAGAGAGAAATGAGCATACAAAGATGCAGAATTAATCAATGTGGCCAAGATAAGTGTTAGTGAACATGAGACAATTTTTGGATGAATTAATATCACAACCAAACAGAGCAAAAGCTATACTTTCAAGATGTTGTTTACAAATTAACACTGGACTATTATTGAAACATTATCCTTAAAGGAGCAAAGAAAGAAGTTTCACAGGGCAAAGATTTATAGCAAAATTCATCAATTACAACTTTTTTAGTGACTGAGACTTTACCAGTGATGACTTATTTACCACTTATTAAATAAAAATGGAAGATTTTAATATGCATTGATTAAGTAGTATTTACATTCTACATTTGAAACCAGTGCAGACATTGAGATAAATGCATCAGTACAACAAGAAAAATGATGGATGGATTAATGGATGGATGGATGGATGGAAAGAAGGAAGGAAGGAAGGAAGGAAGGAAGAAAGAAAGGAAGGCAGGCTAATGTTAATATGTTAATAGCTAAATATGATGATAATCACTGAATGGTAATCAGGATTCCTGCTAAGTAGAGAGTACCCGTATTTATCGGCGTATAACACGCACAGGCGTATAACACGCACCTTCATTTTAAGAGGGAAATTTCAGGAAAAAACTACGCTCCGACGGCCGCGAGAATTAGACGTGAGGAAGGCGCGGGTTGCCGGTACTTGTTAATACTGTAAAAACATGGCTTCTTAACATTATATCAGCATATAACACGCACACATCATTTGCCCCCTATTTTCAGGGGGGGAAAGTGCGTGTTATACGCCAATAAATACGGTAGACAAGTATAGTATCATTTCAAATCTATCATAGTAAAACAAAATTATCTGTATAGTCCATGATAGCTTTATTCCATCTGGAATAATTCTGCATTGCAGAATTCTGCATGTTTCAGTTTCAGTTATAAAATACATCAGGTTATGGAAACCTTTTCTTTTTTCCATTTCTTGTTATTATGTAGTTATAAGCCTTGATACATCATTTCAATACAGTGATGTTTATAAATATTAATTGGAGATTATTAACATTCTATTATTTTACTTATTTATTATTTAGATCATTTAGATTATTGAAAATAGAGAAAAATGTTCTAACAATATTAATTTCAATTTAGAATATCAATATTATAAGCATAAAATTGATTTTTTTTCATCCAAAGTTATATTTAACACTGTAGAACTGCTGCAAAATGCATCAAAATATTTTATAAACACACCCACAAAATTTAACAAGGATCAAAATGCTCAAAAGTAAAAATTCATGTTTTACGATTTAAAAGATGTCAGTTTAGAAAAATCTTTCCTGAGAATCTTGGGTAGTCTCCAGTTAGACTGCTTTTGCAAGACAGCTGCACAAAAAACATTACATGCCCTAACTTATTGTACAACACAGTCTTCTAAGTCATGGTGGAGTGCTATTATTCCAAAAAACAAATATTCTTATTATTACTTCTTTGTGGTATTATCAACCCAACATATGGTTTTGAAAATCTCAAAACACATGACATCATCCTGTGGTTTGGAGCTACAAAGACTTGGTACCCAGGGTAAAAGGAATAGATTATTCACACCCATCTTCTGGTGTCACAATATGATATATGTTGGTATTTTTCCAAGAAACTTTTTTGGGAGAACACCAAACTGGCTTTTTTGAATCTAATTTTCTTTCTTTCTTTCTTTCTTTCTTTCTTTCTTTCTTTCTTTCTTTCTTTCTTTCTTTCTTTCTTTCTTTCTTTCTCAGAGTGAGACCCTGGACAACCTTAGGCATGTCATCAGATTGAACTGATTAATTGCTTTTTTGAATCTAATTTTCTTTCTTTCTTTCTTTCTTTCTTCCTTCCTTCCTTCCTTCCTTCCTTCCTTCCTTCCTTCCTTCCTTCCTCCCTCCCTCCCTCCCTCCCTCCCTGTTTCCCTGCTCCCTCCTTCTCATTCCCATCTCCTGCCTGCCTGCCTGCCTGCCTGCCTGCCTGCCTTCCTTGTTATTGTAAATTGGGGACTACCTGTAGTCAAAACAACGTGCCAAAACTGCCAAATAGTAAATATGTCCTTTCAGTGAGGACCCTCTTGTTCACTGGGAAGAAAAATGATTCCATATATATTTAATTCTCTAAATACTCAGGAGATTATATATATGTAAGTTTACCAGGGATTTTTTAATGGGAACAATTATCCTTAAAACTTTGGACTGAGAGGTACACCTCCTACGATAGAGATGAAATTGTAACATTCTTACTCGCAATAAAAGATCCCTTCCTAGGTTTTTTTTTTAAAATCTGATTGCGGAAGTCTGTAAAAATGAAAAGGATTTAATTTATTAATGGAACATCTATTTAACAGAAAAAATTAAGTAGTGTCCAAATGCCAAATGTTATACAACCTTTGGGGGGGTCCCTCAAAAGTAGAATCCCGAGTTTAAATAGCAAGCAACACCACTGCCAAACAATGAAATCTTTCATACAGTGGGCCCATCACAAATGCCTCCCGGGAATGTATTTGCTGATACAGCAATGGCACTGCAGTACAAAGCAGCTGTCTTCTTTAACTTGTGCCCCTTGGAAAGCTTGTTTTTAAATGATTTCACAGCTATATGTGGAATTGTGCTTAGGTCTTAACTCCGTGGAAGCAGAATTTCATGCCGGGCACTGACTACTTGAAAGAATCTCCATTAAAAATTAAGCTCGCTTCTTGCCCTCAAGGTTTCAAAGGCAAATCCTAAAGCTCATAAGCAATGAGTGTGAAATCTCAGATACAACTGGAAAGAAGATAGGAGCAGGTAATGGAAGACAAGAATGGGCGAATCCTGCAGTTTCGTATGTAATGTATTAATGCGTTTTGTATCTGTTGGCTTTCAGCAGGTATTTCCAGGACAGACTGAATTTGCTTAAGAGAGGACTAATGAAGCATTAAAACATGCTGCACAAAACATTCCATTCTTATTTGCGACATTTCTGTCTTTCTTAATGTATTTTAAACATGTATATCCTGCCTATCAGCATGCTGTCCTAATCACAAAGCAGTTTCAATAATATCCATAGAACACAATTGGGGGGGGGGGGAGAGAAATAGATAAAATCAAAACCATTTAAGGATGAGCGATCAAACCAGAGACCAGTCAGGAAACAATTAATCCTTTAACAACTATAATTGAGACTAGCGTTTGATCAATAAGCAAAGCAGTCACTACTAATTCTGGCTGTGCTTAGGATTTTACTTCAGGTCTGCAAAGATCATAAATGCAAGAACTGATCATAAAGTTACTTTCTTCATCATTGCAATGACTGTGAACGGTCCCTAAATTGGCAGTTGCTAAATGAGAACTCCCTCTAGGTCCAAAACAGGAGTCAAATCACACGATTCCTGCATGAAATGATACACGAGAAGAACTCCTAGATCTACTTCCACTGTTGGCTTTGAACAAATACCAGAAATAAAAAGGCATCCTTCCAAATTTTGCACTTATGATTCATGTTTTACCTTTCCAATGATCTGCTTCATCAGCTGTAGAAGTAGATGGCATAAAAACAGAGTGAAAATTGTGGTGTAAGGTATACATTACTATTTTTACAGTGGTGGAAATAATGTATAAAATTTCCCACCTTTTATAAATAAGATCCAATTTCATAACTCTTATCCTTCTTTGGTTGGAAAAACAAAAAGCCTGACCCTTCTTTAACAGCATTCCACCTTCCCAAAAATATTACAATTGTCTACAGTACAAAAATGAAACCTTGGAGAACATTATTTAAAGTGTTCTTAGAAAGTCAGCAGGCCTCATGTTTCATTTACCCACATCAGGGTTTGATTCTTTTAGTGACCTTACTTCTTGCCCTTAAATAAAGAAAAATAAAGAAAGTGTAGGGGGGGGGATCTTCCCATATCTTAAGGATACCCTCCCCAACCTTTGTATTAAGTTTGACGCAGTCTTAAGTTTTAGATCCATATACCAAGGCAACTGAAATATTAAAGCTGATCTAATGTTGAGTTCTTTGAATCTAAACTGTATTAATCACAGAAATATTTACATAAAAGAAGCTCTGGGTGTGCATGGCTAAAAGTAAACACAAATCTTTATCATACAAATTATTAAGCTTTTCCAAATATTCGTCTAACAATAAATAACTCCAATCTGACAAAAGAATAACTTTTAGACTACATTTCATGCTCACGTGCTACAATACAAGAAGTGTCAGGTTTTCTGCATAATAATCCCATTTATAGGTTTACTTAGCTATCATCAAGCATTAAGAACATATTACAACATGGTAACATGACAACAAATGATAATGACCAAAATGGAACCAAACAACACTAATTATATATAGCTTGTTAAAAAAGTGATCTCAATACGTTTGCTGTTATTTCTTTGCTGTTACCACTGATAATTCAGATGATTCTCAACATGCCATGAAATCATGAACATCATAGAATGACCGGCTCCTAGCAAAACTTCTTGGCCACATACAATGTCAAGGTCAGGAAATCAGGAGTCCACGGAGTTCAAATGAATATAGGTTTACTGTATGCTAAAGTTGTCTGCAAGAATCTGAACTACTAAAACAAAGAACACAGAGAATATTATTTGATATGGAATAGATTTTATGAGTGGTTACAGATAAGAGGTAGAAATTAGATGAAGAAAGATTATTGCTATGTATGAATTAAATATAAAGATGGTTTATAATTATAAATATGTCAATATAATTAACAGAATTATAAATAAGCTAATATAAAGAGAAATTTAGCTAAAACTATTCTGTTACATTATTACTATTGTTACCAGTATATGTGTTAATGTTCCTTTTGTTCTCTCTTTGTTTTTCTTTTGTAAATGATATACCTTGACAAAACACTGTATTCAAAATGTTTATGAATAAAAAAAAAGTATCTTAACTACTAACAATCAAAGCAAATTGGTGGCAGATAATCAACTTATCTACAGAATTCAAGATGGCTGAACTTTGATCTCTTGTGGCAATGAACGGGCTTGAGACTGATGACACGTTTGACCTCTCACTCAGGCTCAGCCTGGTCAATCCTGCATACAATTCAGTTGGATTGAATGGGCTGTTATGTAAATTGAACATTCAAGATACACTAGAAAAAGATAGAGAAACAAGAGAACTTCTCGACATAAGAAGGGACCCTTTCAAAGCAAGGACTCCAACAGCTCTGTGAACACACACACACACACACACACAGAGAGAGAGAGAGAGAGAGACAGAGACAGAGACAGAGACAGAGACAGAGAGAGAGACAGAGAGTATATGCATACATTATCTTCTCACGCATTTCAAAAAGATAGCAAAGATCTGTGGTAGATCTATGATAGTGGTATGCCAGGCAAATCACTTCACACATTCTTTCAATGTGTACAGGTAGTATCTTAACTTGACCCCACATAAGTGTCTTTCTTCCTTGGGTTTCCCAGAGTTTTGGAAAGTTTTCACGCATAAGCAACACATTCCTGATTTTAGTGCAAAACAGTCTGCACTGTATACCACTAGTGTGCTACATGACTAGTCTCGTCCAGCACATTTTTTATGTAAGACATAGACTTGATGTTTACCCATATTTAATACTTTCTCTTTTGCCTTTGTGCACAATATGCCACCATCATCTCTTCTAATAAAGAAAATGGCTATTTGGTAGTGTTTTGGAAAAGGATAACACCAAAATGCAATATACAAACTAAAATGTCATACTACTAATTAAATTATGGATATAATCTAGCATTCACTAATTAATGTAGTGGTACTTATGAGAACTGGCATATATTAAAAACCAGTGATAGAATCAATGGTCTCTGTTTAAGTAACGAAGATGATAGTTTTTCAATGCTGGATAATCATTGTTATATGACTAGAATCAAAATTTACATTTTCTTTTATGTATTACTAGATGATTCCTGACTACCGCAACATCTGTATATGAACATTTTTTATAATCCTAAAATTGGCCATAGGATTAAAACCTTTGGTTTAGTTGGTAGCACTGCATATTTGCCAATAATCCAAAATTCTCAAGATACTTGTATCTTTATGTATCATTAACACACAGAAATTTAACAATGAGTAAGGAATATCAGTACTATGTTAAAATAAATTCAAATAAATAAAATAGTACAATACTTCAACTTGCTCAATAATATGAAGAGGTAATGTTGATTTTTCAAGTGCTGCTTTGGTAGTAAACAAGTACAAGCAATACATCCATGCTAATAAAATATGCTTGGGGTTGTATCAAGAAATAAATGTAAAATCAGTAAGGCAGGCTTTAATTTTACATAATATAAGTCTAAAATATGTCCAACATAAATACTGCATATCTAATGAAGCTTTTGGCTTTATTCTGCACAAAAAAATAGTATAGTATAGTAAAATAAAATTTAAATCATATTTCAACCCATATTCTGAGAACCATATCATGAGTCAAAATGTTAAAGGTGAAATGTTATTTGCCATATAATCAGTTTACATCCTTAAAACATATTTTTCTTGTTACGGCAAGAAAATAGGAATTAATTCTTACTAGATTGCAGACCAAGGGGGAGTTGCAATCTTTTTGTTAATAACTTTTAAGAATCATGTCAACATTAAGCATATCATATCTGGACTTTGAGCAACTGGACATCTTTTCTAAATGGCAGCAAAGAATGATCAAAGTTACTTCAGTGATATCTGGTATGGCAAGATATTGTGAAAAGGCTGAGGTCTACAAAACTCCTTAAGATAGAATAGCAAAAGATCTCAACTGTTAACATTTGAGGTCATATATCTCAATGTACTGCAGGTCCTTCTTACTAACAGGAGAAAGAAGAAACTGAGTTAAAATATACAGCCAAGTCTGGTTCCTTGTATTGACTAAAGGGGAAGAAACACTGAACAAGAATTGATAGAGAACTTATTAATTTGCAGCATGAGCTTTCCCCAGAAAAAGGAAAGCTCCCTTTTTCATGACTTCTGGCATATGATTTCTTCAACAAGGAGCTTAAACTCTGTAAAACCTTTGACAATTAATTCAGCTTTCTGTCCACATTACTTAAAAGGTGGATTAAATGTGGTGAATAGAGTCAATCATGGCCCTAAATCATAGTTTGATTAACCATAATTAAATATATTAAATTATTTTATTAAATAAATTACAGTTGTACAACCCAAAGCATGATTTGGCTTATTTAAAAAAAGAGACCCAGGTAGTACCTTTTCCAACCAATAATTTTTAGTTGAGGTATACCTCACTTCATCAGATGCCTGGTTTATTTACTCAAGTGCTGCGGTAATCAAATTATATTCTGATTTACAATAATATATATATATATAAGTATGCTACTTATCTAGAGAAAAAATACAGTTCACACACAGTGAAGATTGACAGCTTTTATAGCAATATCTACTTGGTATTCTTTATAACAGAAGATAATAAAAACAGAAGATAATAAAAAGTAATTCCAGCAGTCTAGTAATACTAACAATAAATTTCTTATACCCATATATAGGAATGGTGGCTAATATAGGGCACTTCGGTTCTTCTTCCATTACCTCGGCCGAGTTGATTGGGTAGCTGAATTCAACAACCTCATGAGGACCACACATTGTCATATCCCATTTAAAGCATAATCTGGCTTTTAATTGTATCTTTGTCTGTTCACTTATTTGGGCAATTCAATCAAGAACACTTTTTCTATCTGATTTTTCCATGTGAGTAAGAGCTTCATATTAATAACTTAATAACTAAGTTATTTCCTAAAATGTAGTTAAATAGTCAACCAATATTGTCACTGCTCAATATTCTTTCCAACTAGAAAATGGATTTATCACCAATAGAATGTACATTATTAAAAAATAATGGTTATAATACAAAATTAAGTATGACAATCACTTATAAAAATATTCAACTTCATCCAGGACAACAATGTCAGCATTGCTTAGTCATTAAAGAAACTGCAGTTCAATTCTGGACTGATAATGGGGTTTTAAGGGTTAATTTTAAATCTTTTAAATTTTTAGACTTTATTTTATATTGTGGCTTGTTTTTATTATTGTGAGCCACCCTGAGTCCATTGTGAGATAGGGCGGCATATAAGCCAAATAAATAAATAATAAATAAATAAATTCATACATTTATCTCTGTTTCATCACTTGTATAATCCTTAGCAGCATTCAGGAATCTGTATCTTTACAAAACACTCAATTATGTTAACTATGGTCTTAATTATTGTCTTTAAATCTAACAGATTTTTATTTTCATCAGCTATTGACCTGAATTCACAATAATTTTTATATGATTGAATTTAAAGGAACATATATCCATGACTTGTAACAATTCTCATTTTTGAAGCACAGACTAAGGCAACACACCTAAGTAAGTGACAGGCATTTTTAATAAAACAATTCTTGCAATCCACTATGATACAATATTTAAGGATGGTGAAACACTATAGCTTCATTTTAACACTGATGAGAAATTATTGCAAGGAGCTGATTGACAACAATAATTTTATAGTTCAGAAAGTTTATGAGCTAGCACTTCAGTCAAATGTTCAATAGATATTCTATAGAAGCACTCATTGTATCTGCAACGCTTTTAATAACAACATAATTCCAATTTAGTAAAGCAATGCAGAATTGGAGTTTTAAATAGAGTTTCCCCTTTACCGTTTTAGTCCAAGATCATTATGAAAGCGGGGAAGTGAAAGTAGATGTTTCTGTTAAACCTACTTCTGGACATCCTTTTATGATGTCTTTTATTAAAAGAAGTAATGATTTGGTCACTGGATTCAGTTGCTTAGCCTATAGGTTGTCACAATTAAATTAAATTAAATTAATTAACTGAATTAAAGATAGCCATGCTGCTTATTTTTTACAAGGATATAGTTGATCAGGGCAAGGCAACCTGTTGTAGTTAAAATTACATTCAGAATTTTAAGAGCATATGATGGATGCAAATACAGAATAGCTGCAATGCAAGATTTCTTATTCTTAAAATGGCTTCCAAAGTGGGCATATCTAATGACAAAACATCCATTTATCAGAAGGCAAAGTAGCTTGTCTGGATGCTTTCTAACATCCCAGTGGGATCTTTTTGGGCCCAAACATCCTGTCACAATAAACTTGATGATAAAAAGATGGTGTTTTGGTTTTCAGCATGCCTTTTCTAAAATTAAAATCAAAAGGTCAGATTTCTGCAGGTACCAAATGAGTTATCAATGGGCATATTATTTCAGATAGCCCTCAAAATACAATACTCATTTAGTGTCCATTCGAAGTTACAATGACACTGAAAAACCTATGACCGTTTTTCACACTTACAACCATTGCAGCATTGCAGCATGGACACATAATCAACATTTATGCGGTTGGCAAGTGACTCATATTTATGACATTTGCAAGTGTCCCAGGGTTGTGCGGTTAGCTTTTGCGGCCTTCTGACAAGCAAAGTCAATGGGGAAGCCAGATTTACTTAACAACTGTGTGTTGTGGTTGTATTTCTAGGCACTATCATGCCTATTCCTATCTTTGACCATTATTGCTCTGGATGTGCAAGTTAGGAAGTTTTTTTGTTCCTGTTTCATATTTCACATGAAGTAAAATGTATAATACTATTAATATGAAAAGTATAACTAGGAAGAGAACCCATATTACATCATGGTTGTGCAGATAAATAAGGAACATGCTGGTACTGCTTAAAGCACCTAAGGTTTTCAGAAATCAAACATGCTGTATGAACTCTTTATGGGCACTTTTCTTGTATTTACCATATTGTTTTTATCTGCTACTATCTGCCTAGAAATAGTTTTCCACAAATGCAAAATACAGGTAATCTTCGACTTACAGCCAGTTGTTTAGCAACCGTTCAAAGTTATGATGGGCTTTTAAACAGCACAGATAGAAAGGCAACTGCCGCACTAGACTGGAGAAAGGAAGTTAAGTCATGTAAATCTGAACTCCTTTTTTCCAGCACAGCATTGAATTTCCATTCCGTGCATCGAGGAGAAGGAAGCTCCACAGTGGACTGGAGAAAGAAAACTTGAATCACAAAAATCTATGCTTCCTTTCTCCAACCTGTCACTGGACTTCCCTTCTACGCATGGAGGAGAGCTGCCTGTCCTCCTTCAGCAGGCAGCTCTTTTACTTAAGCCTGCTTACAAGCTGCATGGCCAGTTAACAACTGTAACTTGGAGAGCCAGGATTGTGATCGTTGAGCAAAGCAGTTGGGTGGGTATCTTTCTTACTAACCTGTCATCTGCCCGATGACTAAAATTCAGGTCTCAATTGTAGTCATAAGTTGAAGACAACTTGTATGTTGCAAATTTACTTTCCAATTTTTCAAAAATAAGGCTAAAAGCTTTGCTATATAGGTCATATTAGAAAGGCAACCATATTTGAGAAGATTGATCTACTAAGTCACCAAGCCAGCGCTCTATCCAAAAACCAGCAGAAATATATGAAGTAAACATGAGAATATTCCTACCAAAAGGATATAACTAGATTTTTAATAATTTAGATTCCTTTAAAGACAAATTTTGTATGCAAAAATGATGCATTAGACTAAGCTCAAGACTCCCGGACAATCATTATTATTCAAATAGAGTTGTAATAAGCTGGTAAAGCAAAGAGTAATTTCCACAATATATTCTGAACAGCATTTCACCAAATAAACATCAAAATGCATTCTTTATTAGTGAGTGTATTAAAGAGATTTAAGAAATAGAATTAATCACCAGCCATCAGAAACTGGCAGAAGATGACATGAATGTTCTTGTTTTAAATTGCTTGCTTGTCATTGCTGGCTGATGGTCTTAATACCAGTCTGCCCTTTGTGAAGCGGGTGGCAGGGAAAGAGCCCAATACCAAAGCTATTGTTATACTGCCGCGGTATGCATTCCATCAGCTTCCCTAGAGGAAAAATGTGTTTTGGGTGGGGAAAAAAGGTTGTAATGTCTATCCTACTAATCTTCAAGTTAACCAATAGGATCCCTAATATGGCACAGGCAAAACCAAAGCTTTAGAACTTCTGAGGGAGCCAAAAAAATAATAATCATCATCCCTTGGGTGAGGAAAATGTGAAACAAAACAATGAATAATGTGACTTAAGGATTAGGTTTTTGAAAAAGGATAAAACAGAACTACTCTGGAATGTAAAATGAAAGACCAAATTTCTCACAGACAAAGCTGGAACTTTGTCTGTCAGAACGAAGTCAGTTTCTCCTAGCAACCTGCTTGTTTAGAAGACCTAGCTTTTGGGAATGTTTAGAGGTGAACATCAGACAAGTCAACTCAAAGAAAAGCTAATCTTCGCATAGAATCGCTGCATCAGCTTCCAACTGCAGCAGCAGGGTCTATAAATGCTAAAATGCCAGGTCTGTTAAAATAAGCAGATTGTGCCACGTGTGTAGCACTAGCTGAAGTCATAGCCTGGAATGTATTTTTGGTTTTATATAGCTGGCATATACAGATAGTCTCAAGTTAATTATGGTAATTGGGACTGATTAAACAACACAGTCATAAAGTGTGATGTCATATGACCATGACAACTCAACAATAGCCATTCAGACAATTCCAATTGTGGTTGTGGATTTCCAATTGAGGGAAATCCCGTGTGGTCATTACGCATAATGTCATTAATCATTATTTGCCACCTACTACCGGCTTCCCCATTGACTTTGCTTGTGGAAAGTCAGCAATGAAGTTGGCAAATGGCTATTCCCATGATGGCAGACCTATGGCACGCATGCCAGAAGTGGCACGCAATGCCCTCTCTGTGGGCATGCAAGCTGTCAACACCAGTTCAGCACCACCATGCATGCATGTGCGCGTCCCGCCAGCCAGCTGGTCTCCCTCCAGCCAGCCAGAATGTGCAGGGGGCATGTGGGGGGGCACACGTGCATGCACAGGACTGGGGTGCACAAGGGATCCACGCACGCATGTTCAGGGGGGTGGGACACATGTGCAGGGGCCACGCACACATTGCATTTTGGGGGTTTGGGTGCTCACACTTTGGGCACTCGGTCCAGAAAAAGTTAGCCATCCTTGGGCTATTCCATAATTGACAGCTGGTAGCCAAACACCCAAATTGTGATCACGTGACTGCAGGGATGTTGTGACAACCACAACTTTGAAGACTGGTTGTAAGTTCCTTCATTTACCACTGCCATAACTTTTAACTATCACTGAACAGATTATCATTAATCAAGGACTATGTACATTCCTAGGCTGATACATGAAAAATTCTTCTCTAGAGCTTTAATCTATATTAAAACATGAAACAAACTAAATGAATACAAGGAGGAGTACCACAAAGAAGAGTGGCAGAGTGGTACATAAAGTTAGCCCACTCTCCAATGCACCTGAAGGCAGGAGAAGAAGCAATGGATAGTATTAATCATGGAGACATTCAACCTAGAACTAAGGAATTAATTTCTTGACCGTTAGAACAATTAATCAATGGAATGGCTTGCCTTCAGAAGTTGTGGATGCTCTATCACTTGAAGTTTTTAAGAAGATATTAGACAGTTATGTGTCTGAAATTGTATAGAGGTTGGACTAGAAGACCACCAAGGTCCCTTCCAACTCTGTTATTCTTTTCTGTTAAGTATAAAAGAATCCACAAAGGCGTGTTGTATAGCATTATGTTATAATTAAATAGTTTTTATTACAAGAAGAACCAAGAAATTTTCTTATACTAAATTAGATAGTAAGCCCACCTAACTCTTATTTACTGGGGATTGTCTGATCCACTTCCCCAAGTTTTCAGACAGAAATCTCAGTCCTGCCTAATCACTAAGATACCATAAGTTGACGCTAGATTCAAATTCCCATCACATTTTATTAGATTGTGGTTGTTTTTTTGAACAGTGGTTCCAACAAGTTCTAATATCAGAGTATCAGAATACCCTTCTGCTATCTCAACATTTTTACAATAGCCTGGAAAATTCACAACTTCTCCCCATATGCTTAACTTTACACACAAGCTTTGCACAGTTCTTAATCCCTAAAGTACACATTTTTAAATGTTCTCAGCTTCCAAGAAAAGGTCATAAAGTAATAATACACTGGAAAGGGTAAATGAGTACCAGACCTTTTTCATATTCACTTCAGCATTCAAGCAGGGAGCAGCAGCACTTCACTCTCCAAAATGGGTTGGGGATATTAAGGGGAAAAAAAATTGGCCTTACAGCTGATTGTCAGTTCTGTACAGAGTCGCTGCCATGTTGGCTAGAACTCTGCAGTAGGCAATTGTGTTTAAGTTTGCTTAAGTCATCAGTGCAATCAAGACGTGAGAGGCCACTCAGCTCTCCTCACGTGACAGGCTGAGAAAGCAAAAGAAATCTGAAGAAGGCTACGAGGCTCTTTCCTTCTGCACAAAAAGCAAGGGCATTTCTACACAGGATCTGCGCCAATTCAAAAGCAGTTCCAGACCTGACTGATTTCACAATATTGGCTGAGATTGCAGCTCGGCTAGTTTCTGCTTCAGCTGCAGTGTGCAACCCAAATTGCACAGATACGTTGTTGTCGTAACAACAAAGTCCCACAAAGTTTTACAAGGAATTTTTGCTTCACTTGTATATGGACTAAGGCAGGAGGAAACTCTGGAATGGAAATTGTAGCTGCATGGAAGTGCCCATATGACACATTATTACTCCTAAAAAAGTATGGATTTTGCTTAGGAAGAGAATCTCAAATTCATGGATTAGAGACTGGCAGGCACTACAGGAGAGGAACAGCAGGGTGGCCCAATACATCAGGTTCTCTAGCATGATTTCATATGTTTTGCCTTTGGACAAGTCCTTGCAGTTTTCTTGGCAATATTTCATAAGTGTTTTGCCATTGTCTCTTTCCTAGGGCTGAGAAATGTGACTGGCCCAAGATCACCCAGATGTCTTCATGCATCTCATTTTTTCTAGCCTGATTTCTTAACCACTGCATCAAACCTGCTCTCAAGTCTTTATGTAGTTGGATACATTAATACATTTTTAATGAACTTTGGATTTATGGGTTTGGGCAAGAAGGGAAAGGAGGAGATACTGGTAAGGGGGAGAAATTTGTAGTTAGAAAAACAGAGCAAATTTACGAGAAACTGGAGTGTAAGAGCTAAATCAGAGTCCCTGTGATTCAAAAGTGTAATCTTAAATATGTCAAAGCAATATTCCTCCAACAAATGACAACACCTGGATTCCCCACATTCAGTTTAGACAAGCCTTTGATAAACTATGACAAGCAGCAAAGCCTCTGCTTCTAATTATTTGTCTACATTCTCTGTCGCTCGCTCTCTGAGCATTATTAATGTGTGTTGTCAAAAGCCTATGCCAGGTGTGAAGTCCACAGCCAGGCTTTGAAAGAAAGAACATTTCTTCATTCTCCCATTATCCAAATACCTAGAGGCAAGCGCCAATGTGGATGGATAGATAAATGCATGGATACCTGCCTGCCTGCCAACCCCAACTCCGTCTCAGCATGTCCACCCTTCCAGTAAGGTAAGTATGTCAGGTTTATTCTTGCTTCTGTAAAGAGTTAGTCAACAACAGCAAATCACTCTGCCAGAATTCAAGTCTCAACAGGCTGGACTGTATGTAACTCTGACTTTATTTTAACCAAAGCTGGTTTTACATTTTTGGATCAACAAAGATACATTTCTATCCTGCAACCAATATTTCTTTTAAATGTTTTTTTTAAAAGAAACCCAAGTCACATCAAATTGGATTAACATTTTGTTAAAGCCCCAAATTAATATAATGAATAATAGAAATCTAAATAAAAAACAGAATTAGGGGAAGGGTTTACTGTAAAGAAACCAGACAATTAATACCAAGAAGGGTATTAGAGGAAATCAGTAGTTTCATTTCAAAAATCCATAAGCAGAAATACGCATCTAATTATTAAGGCTGCACTCATGTGCAGTTTGGAAGAAATGTTTCAGAACCACTCATATGCAAATAGAGTACAATATATCCGTAGCATTCATTAAACAGAACACATTTCTTTATTTATGCAAGACTAGCAGGGGGGAAAGGTGTTGGCGTTTTAACACTTGTAGAAATATCTTTCTTTCAAGTTTGCGTGGAAATCTTTAGAAAGTGAGCAGCTTTTTTAAAAATTACAGGGAAATGTTGTACTTGTATGTGGTTCAAAAAGTACTTTTTGCCAATTGTTTTTGAAGTTTTGTACACTTCTACCAGGTAGGTATCTTAAATTAACTTTAATATGATCCTGCTCCATTCACTCATTTCCACAGAACAGGAACATTACAGTTTTATTTAAAGGATACATTACATTTCTGCATCCCCCCCACAAATATTTCCATCTAAGTTGAAAAGCAGCTTGTGTTTTGGAAATTCAAGTGTTCAGCAGCCAACGCTGCAGGCTTCCCTTCTGCTTCCCACTGTTCAATATTCAACTAACCAGAGTTGGCTCCGATTCCTTTTTACCTTCTCTTCACCAGTTTCTCTGCTTTTTCTTTGCTAAACTAGGCTTGTAAGATATCTGAACAGGCAAAGGAGGACATGGACAATTGGAAAGGAGGACAAATGGGAGGAAAAGAAGATACACTAACTGTTTCAATTTTTTGGAAGATGTGACAAGCATTACAACAGAAAAACTGTGACACAGACACACACAAACACACTTAGGCCTACAAGTATATAAAATTACTTTTTTTCCAGCATCAGAACGACTGTTTTTTTTTCAATTGAAATATTTTTCCAAAAATATTTATTTTGAAGAACACAAAGGTGTAGAAGCAATGATGACACATTTTTTAATGTTCACCTTAGAAACATATTATGAGTTATATGATCAACAGACTAAAGGTAAAGGTAAAGGTTCCCATCATACATATATGCTAGTCATTCCCGACTCTAGGGGGCAGTGCTCATCTCTGTTTCAAAGGCAGAGAGCCAGCGCTGTCCGAAGACGTCTCTATGGTCAAATGGCCGGCATGACTAAACGCTAAAGGGGCACGGAACGCTATTACCTTCCCACCAAAGGTGGTCCCTATTTTTCTACTTGCATTTTTTATTTGCTTTCAAACTGCTGGCTTGGCAGAAGCTTGGACAAATAACGGGAGCTCACCCCGTTACACGGCAGTAGGGATTTGACCCGCTTTTGATCGACAAGCTCAGGGTCTTAGCCACTAAGCCAGATTACACAATCACAACAGACTATACAATCACAAATTTGAAGTGGTTGGATTGAAGCCAAGTTCTGGAAATTGGAAATAAAGAATGTAAATCTTGTTGAGTACATTGATAGATAAGGTGAAAAAAAGAAGACAATTTACAATTGTCATAATACACAAAAGTTTGAATGACTACTGTTTTAATAACAGTCCAAAGAAAAAATGCCAAGACACTCCAAAATCCAGACATTATTTGCTTTTAAGGCTATGCCTGATGAATACAGGACAAAAGAACAAAAGGAGAACATGTCGTCCTTTTGCCTGATTTCTGGTAACTCCATGCTAAATCTAGAACAACCGGGCTTGTTTTCAGCAAAGGCAGTCCCACGTGTAAATGTCTGGGAATGGATTTTATGTGTGTCCTTTGCTCTTCTATATTTTTAATATAACACATTTTTCTCCATTCCCTTGATAGTTTTCTACTGAATCGTCAATTGTGGCATGCGTATCCCTATTCTTTCTTATTCATTAATGCACTACGTTCATAAGAAGGTCCTATGAATTTTTTATTCTAGACCAGGTCTGTCAAACTTGCAGCCTGCAGGCCAGATGTGTCGCATGCTGGCCACGCCCATGCCCGGTTCAGCAAAGGGAGCGGAGGAAAGTCACGATATGTCATGTGACGCCACTGTGACAACACAACTTTGACACCTGTGTTCTAGACTATTCCTTAACAAGTCCAACATCAATGTTACTAAAAAGCTAACAAGTCCAAATCACAATTACTCAATAAGCTGCTTCATAGTTTACAGAACCCCTGTCCAAGTCCTAATCAGTATTTTATTTATTCATTCATTAATCAAATTTATATAGCTGCCCATCTCAGAAGAAGTGCTTCTGGGCAGTTACTTATTTAATCTCACAATTAATTAAAAAAATGAATATATAAAAGGTAAAGTTTCCCCTGTCCAGTCATGTCTGACTCTAGGGGGCGATGCTCATTCTGTTTCTTAGTGATGGAGACAGCGTTGTCCAAAGACATGTCTATGGTTATATGACTATCATGACTATATGCCAGAGGCACATGAAACACTGTTACCTTCCCACCCAAGTGGTACCTGTTTATCTACTCACGTTTGTATGCTTTCAAACTGCTAGGTGGGCAGATGCTGGGGCAAGTAACAGGAGCTCACCCTGTCATGCAGCACTCAGATCTCAAACCTGGACTGTCAGCTTTCTAGCTGACAAGCTCAGCATCTTTAACTACTGAGCCCTTACAACCCCTAAATATATAAAAACAGTCATTAAATATTAAAAAGCAAAAACAATATTTTAGAAACAAATGATAACCATGGAGCATTCAAGGAACACTTGGGCCTGATGACAAAGACCTGTCTTGAGGGACATTAACTTCCAAAACATTAACAGGGATGTTAATTCAATTAACATCCATTGAATTCAAATTCAATTCAGAAGCGAGAATATTCTATAGGATGCCATGGCAGAGAAGGACCACCTTCTGTGACCTACCAAATGTAGTTGCCTAGCCCACAGGACCCACAGCATCCATTCTCTGACAGATCTGATAGGCAGATCTCATAGGAGAGAGACGGTCCCTCAGATATCTTCCCATGCTCCTATTGGTATGCCATGTTTTTACAAAATATGAGGGGAAAAATCAGCAACAGAAGTACTTGTCCCTTCCTGTGGTCTTCCAAATACTGACCAGCTAACATAGCCATGAATAAATAATGCTAGAGTGGATGTGTAGCAACACCTAAGCGGGGCAAGGGGCAAGATTGCCTACTTGCTTATATAAAGAGAATCCTGCATTCTTATTGCTTAAAAGAGCTGTGGAATATCATGCTAAAGAGAACAATGGAACACTGGACCTGAACCCTAAATGTTCTAAAACCTGAACATTTAATGGCTTGTAAGAGACATTAAATGTTCTGTTTTTAGAGCACAGTTGGGTAATTTATCCTTATAATCTTCTCTCGTATACGCCACTGTGGTGAAATTAACCATAATATCAAAATCAAGCAACCCATGGTTATCATAGTTTTCCCACGAAGTTGAATAAGAACTCAACTTCCCACTTTTGTCCAACCATTGTAACAAACTATGCTTAGCAAGGAGTGTGGGAAGTAATTTGCTCCTGACTGACCTTTCAGGATCTTTCAAAGAGATAAATGATACAGAGTTTATAAGACTAATCCGAGCTATAGAATATCTAATTAAAACAAATACATCAAACTATTCTCATAGACTCAATTTCCTGAATTATTTCCATTCCAACAAAATGTTGATACAGGCAAAGTTTCATGTGATGTACATAAAATGGGGGCTGGCAGGGAAAGCAATGAAATAAAACAAATATGTGTTCAGCAGATCTGGTACTATATGAACTATTCAGTGAAGAAATGGTATCAAGACGAAAATTCATTACATCTTTTTGGTAAAGTACTAGTTGCAATAAATACCATCAAGCAAATTTTGTCATGCAGCAAACTTCTTGTCAAGCAACAAGAAGACATTTATATAGTCCAATTCTTTGGAAGAAAGAATTTTTTTCCACTAGCTAGGAATCATGTTTTTATTAATCTTTTCTTTCAAAATGTGTGTATGCTTTAATAAATTCACCAGCTGATTCTTTCAATTTCACCTCTTATGATACTATCTTAAGAAATGAATCAGGGTGGTTGTATGCATATTTAAAAACATAAATTTATGTTGACATTTCTCAAAATCTCAGGGCAAATAATTATTTTGGGCCTGTCTCAAGATTGGGCAGCCTTTTTGTCCCCAAAGATACCATTTTGTAGGCTAGGTGCCACATAGTTAGGTGAGTTTAAAATAACTCACATTAACATAACTTTTCAAAGTTTAAATATACATTTTCACATAGCACTCTCTTCGGTCTTCAAAATGAAATGGGAGCATCTATTGTATAGAAAACCTCAACATTTTGCAACAGACTGGCCATTGGGGCCTACACGACTCTATAAAAATCTGTGGCAATGCTCATCTGACAGGATACAAAATGGCCAAATTAAAGTGGAAACTGGATCGAGTTATTTGGACGTGCAAAGCAAAGCAAGCTGACATGTAAACCTTGGCATGTCATAAATTCCATTACTGCAGACCCACCTTGAAAGTTAAATTGGTGCCAGAACTTTAGTTGAACAACAAATATATGCAACATGAAATGAACTGGTAAAGGTAAACAAGAAGCAAATGTTAGCAGTACTCTAAGTATCCAATATATCAAACCAAGACAAATTTTAAAACAAGCTTTCCTCCAAAAGCAAAATTTGGTACCTCCAGGTGTTTTGGATCAATTCCTGCAATGCTTAGCAAACACTGAAGCCCAACACTTTACATCAAGCTCTAAACAAAATATTTTTTTCCTAACTGAAAATAATGATGACTGGCAACAATACAGTTTTGTCTAGCAAGAACCAGACTTTTTTTAAAACAGAATCCACCTCTACTCTTGAGATAGCCAGAGCAGAAAGAATTAACACTTACATATCTCTAAATGTTTTTAAATGCCAGAATAGTTCCAAGTGAAACATATTCCAGTAAAGCTGGGTAAATACAAAAGTTTATACAGAAAAGGAACCGAGATGCTTGACTACACAAATCTCATTTTTTTTCTAAATTACATCCCATGCGTTGGCTAACATTTGCCTCTTATTTCTGTAGCCACAACAAAAGATCACCACAAATTTGTTGGATTTTTAATTGGTAAGCAAATTCAGCTGATTTATGCCCCTCAAATAATGTGCAAATTGGAACACAGCTCTGTGGAAGAAATTTTACTGCAGAGAATTCTACATGTTGATCTATACTAGGGATTGCTTTTTAAATATTTGCCTTCTTTTTTTACAAAAATTAAGATCTTCCATTAGCACCGGCCGCACAAATTGTAGAGACTCAAGGCCCAAACCAACAACAGGAAATGTTCCTATTCCATTATATTGTTTGTACCAAACAACGCTCCATATTAGTTAGTTTCAGTTTATGATAGTCATAGACCAGAGACTTGCCCCACCTTTGATGGGGAAAAAGGATGATGGTATCATTTGTTAATACAATCCCTACTCATAAAGTACACTGAGGGTTCTATTAGGGTTCTGCCCCAGTGGTGGGTTGCCCCTGTTTGCACCGGTTCTATAGAACCAATAGTAAAACCGGCGGGAGACTCTGCCCACCGACCCCAACTCCGACCCCGGCTTCTGCGCAAAAGACTGTATGCGCGGCCCCACTGTGAACCGGTAGTAAAGGTAAGTAGAACCCATCCCTGTTCTGCCCCCTTCCAAAGGCTAGAGCCCAAAGACTGACTCTCATCCTGACCCTCACCCTCCAATGAAAATGGAAAAAAATCCATTCTGCTTAAAACAACTGATTATCTTCACTTTAGCACAAATAGGAAAATGACTGAAAGTCATTAAAATTTTGAACTGAATATTGCTTGTTTAACCAAGAATATTCTGCTTTTATTCCAATTTTTTTTCCTGCATCCATGTTTGGAGCAAAAAATTAGATTATTATGAACTTGTTTTATTTTCAAATTTTAACTAACAATTGAAAATAATATATATACTCCTAATGAAACTTTATGTTAACTATTGGTATACACAGAAGAGTAAAGAGTGAGGCTTTTCAAAAGTTACTACAGGAAAATAATAATGTCTACTGTCAACTTAGCCTTTGATCAATATCTGGCAAGACATGATTGGAAAAATTTCAGATTCTCTGATATCATAAGGGATTTCCCTGTAGCAAGAAGTAAGAAACATTGGAATTATACATCACATTTGAATAATGTTCTTTATTGTTAATATCAAAGAGGTTTGTTCTGAAAAGCAGCTAATTTATTTAAAAAAGATAAATTAAAATAAAAAGGCACTGTTCAGCTATTGAATATTTTTAATAGAAACAGCTTAGCCAGAAACAAAAGCAAAAAATGTATCAAAAGTATCATAAATGTTGGGTATGTATCATTTGATGCTCATCTGCCAGTCATTATAAATAAATAAAAAGGCATGTAGAAGGAAGATGAAAGTGTTACTAAACAATAGCAACAGAATAAGCTTTAAGCTAAACCACCTAACATAAATGATCAGTGGGTTGCTTTGATATAATTTTTGCAAATTAATTAAATTGTCTGTTCATTTCCAAACATAAAATTGTGCAGTATTTGAAATGGATGCTAGCTATTTCCTTTCACTGAGTTTTGGCATAATGTTTTATAATTTCTCTGTCTTTTTGCTTTCAAAGCTATATCAAAACCCACCAAATGACCAGTTGGATATATTTCCATTTCTGGAAGTGTTTAGCTTATAGTACTACTCCCGCCAAGTAATAATGATGGTTTTAACCACACATGGCATGCTGTTCTGTGGTAAACTGGGATAAAATTATCAGAAGCATGGCTGATAATTTCAACTAGAATTTTTAGAAAAAAAGAAAGCAGTCTCAGATGATTTCAAAGAAGCATGATACCTTGATAGGTATCAAAATGTGGTTTTTATTCCATAATATTTAAAAAAAAAAATTTGCAAGGCCAAGACCAACCTACAGTGTATTTATTGCTGACTGTAGGCCAATGTAATATATAATCACCACACAGCAACCTGTAATTATATTGTTGGTTGTGTAGTATACATGATGGAAAATTCACCCAACAAACCTCTACACAGTTTTTCCCGAATCTATTACCAACTACCATATACAAATGTGTTTAGTTAATTTTTGTAACACTAAATTTTATATCTATGTCAGTCTGGATTGAATTTAGTTAACAGTATACACACTGGTGGGATAACAGAAGGAAGGCCATATCGCTAGGCTATGGATGTTTATACTGGGAAGGAAAAATATCTAGACATTACAGAATGTTAGGTTTGTAAAATTATATTCAATGGCTTAAAAACCTAATTTCAGTGTAACTCTATACACTGAAAATATCTGAGTAAAAGATTCTGATTTTACTATGTTAGTTTAGCAGGTAATTCCTGATTTTTTTACAATGTTCATAACCATAACATCATTTCAGAGTGTTATGGTATGTATTAACACATAAATGGCTAGCATGGATCATAAGACAGGTCTGGAAAAAAGAAAAGTAAAAAGTATATTCAGGATTAGGCAATAGTAATACTCTAGGAGAGCATGGATAGATGCACTCTGGTTCCTGGTATTGATAGTGGAACAGAATAGGTTACCTGTGGAATTCTGGGAGTTGTCCAGAACTTAAAGTAGCCAAGATTAAAAAAGATTGACATAATTGAAACTAATCAAAAAGTGATATGTCTATAGTTTTGCAGGCTAGAAATTGTAGGGTGGAGAGGAACTATGTTCCAGTGCACATGTTATTTATTTATTTACTTATTTATATCCCTCCTTTATTATTTCTATAAATAACTCACAGTCCTTTCTTCTCCTGTTTTCCCCACAACAGCCACCCTATCGAGTGAGTTGGGCTAAAGCCTTCAAAAAACACCCAAGGTTTGCAAATGAAAATAAGTCAACTTCTGGATAGAGAGAGGAAGAGGAAGGGACAAGAGCAACAACAAAGAGCTCAGTGTATTCATATACTCAGTGAGGGTCTGCATGAGTGAGGAGACAGCTTGTAACACAAACCGTTTATTAACAACAAAGGCAACTCCTGAACAGAAAATCTACATTAGAAAGAGTTGACAGCTCTTATATATTGAGCTGTCAAAAACAACAACCAATAGTAAGCCTTAATTTTCCCGCCAGAAGGGATGCAGCAATAAACCAATCAGATTGCATTTCATCAGCTTGCTCTACGCTCCTTCGGCAGCTCCACAACACCCCTTCCCTCCAAGATGGAGCATGCATAATCTGCCAAATAAACTGGAGGCCATCAGCTCCATCCCTATCTTCTTTCACTAGGGCCGGTAGACCCAGGAACAAACTGTGGCTGCCGAACCTCTGACTCTACCAATGGTTGGGAGACGACTTCACTTGGCGGCTTCTCTGGCAATGGAGGACCAATGGCAACAGGTAAGTTTGGCAAGGTAGCCGCTTTGTGTGTCGAGGGTTTAGCAATGACCGGTAAATCAGGGAATTCAATGCTCGTGGGCAGGCTTCTAGGTGCGTTTGCCAGTTGTTTCTTGGATGGACTGGCCGTGCGCCCCCTTAATTGGATGATGTGACACCACCAGGTTCATCTGTCATGGAGAGTGACCCTATAAGAGAAGGGTCTGATTATTTCCATTATGTAGCCAGGCACCCACCTATGTTCACCCCCAAAATTCACTATGTCCCCAATGTCAAAGGTTCGAGCATGAGCAGGAACTATTGGCTTTTGTTTGTTTGTATAATCGGGATGGAGTTGATCTAAGGTAGTCCTAAGTCATCGACCCATCAGTAGCTCCGCCGGGCTGCAGTTAGTGGTTGGGCATGGAGTTGAATGCTGGGCCAAGAGATATTTGAATACCATGTCTTGCCAATATCCTGGGCCTAACTTACTTATCACATCTTTGGCTGAGCGGAGAGCTCGTTCCGCCAATCCATTAGAGGCTGGGTGAAACAGCGCTGTCCGGGCATGCCGGATTCCCTACCCTGCTAGGAACATTTGGAGAGTGGCAGAGGTAAACTGTGGCCCATTGTCTGACACCAAGGTGTTGGGCAATCCGTGGGTGGCAAACAGGTGTCGCAACACACTGATTATTGCGTCCAAAGTGGTAGATGCCATAATAATCAAGTCCACCCACTTGGAATAGGCATCCACTACGATCATGAACATATGCCCCAGGAATGGTCCAGCAAGATCTACATGTATTTGTGACCATGGAAGCCTTGGAGTCTTCCATTCTCTTACCTGGGCAGATGGAGATTCAGCTCTTGACAGTTGGCATTTCTAGCATCTGGCCAACCATTGTGTGATTTCTTCATCCAGACCTGACCACCAAACATAGCTGCAACCCAGCGCCTGGGTGCGCTTCGTGTAAACATTTTAAAATTTGCACTCTTAAAACAGAGGGAATCAACACTCTGCTTCCCCACAAGAGGCAGCCTTTTAATACAGATAGCTTGTGATGTCTATTCCAGTAAGGCTGGAATTCAGCAGGTACCTTGTCCTTTGGCCACCTCCTGCACACCCAATTCAAAATGCAGGCTAGTATTTTATCGTGGGCTATGTGTTTTGCGATGTCAGAGACCGTCAATGGACCTGCTAGGTCCTCAACTAACAATACTGAGGATACAGGAGTGGGGTCAATTATAGATGTTGGAAGTGAGCAGCGGCTCAGTGCATCAGCATGGCTTAAAGTTTCTCCTGGTCGATAGCTCAGATGGTAATTATATGAAGCCAGGAATACCATCCACCGTGTCATACGTGGGGACAGGATTTGGGGTATTTGACGGTTCCCCGCAATCAGGCCTAAAAGAGGCTTATGATTTTATGGCATCCACCTTGGATGGTGTCGGGTGAATGCAGTGGTGGGATTCAGGTAATTTAACAACTGGTTCTCTGCCCTAATGATTTCTTCCAACAACCAGTGTGCCAAACTGCTCAGAAAGTTAACAACCGGTTCTCCCGAAGTGGTGCGAACTGGCTGAATCCCACCACTGGGTGAATGCCTTTTGAATCAATTAGAAATCCTAGGAATTCTACCTTATCTATGCCCAGCTGGCACTTGTTATGTTTTAATTTCAACCCTGCTTGTTGAAATTTGGACAAAACTTTACGTAATTTTCCTATGGGATTGGGTTTATTTTTTGCAGATACCAGGATGTCATCGAAATATGGGACAACGCCTGGAATCCCATGGACTAATCACTCCATTAGACTTTGAAATATGCCAGGGGCTATGCTCCCCCCGAATTGGTGGCGGTTGCATTTAAAAGCCCCCCTGTGTGTCACAATAGTCTGTGTCATCATGGTGGCCTCGTCAACAGAAGTTGTTGATATGCTTGCGCTAAGCCAAGGCTTAGTAAAAAGGCTACCATGGCCCAGAGAATGTAGAAGGTGCTGAACCACTGGGACATGATAGGGGTGAGATTGTAATACCCTGTTAATCAAACATTTATAGTTAACACAGATTCTGATCGTGCCATCTGGCTTAATTGGAATGAATAATCGGGGTTTCCCACCTTGAATAATCAATAGGTTCTAATATGCCCTAGTCAATGAATTTATCAATCTCCTTATCCACTTTGGGACGAAGCGCGAAAGACACTCAACTTGGTTTCAGGCGGACTGGGGTAACCATAGGGTCGAGACTGAAAAAAATGGGGCTGCCCACATATTTACCCAATGAACCATCAAACACATCAGAAAACTCTATGATCAACTCGCTGAAATCATCGTAAGAGGTGGAATGGATGCCGGAAACACTGAGGCCTAAAGACTGGAACCAATCTAACCCTAGCAGGCTTCGTAGGGTTCCTTCTACGATGATGATGGGCAGCTTGCCAGTGAAATTCAGACTCTCCACCTGGAAATCCCATTTTCCCAGAACAGGAATCGCATTGCCCTGATAATCTCGAAGTCGGATGGAATAATGGCTTAAACTGCGTTTAGATATGTTGGAAACCAACTTGCTGAGCATGTACCAGGAAATGATGGAATTCGACAACCCAGTGTCAATTTCCATCTTGCAAGGTTTGCCCTCTATTTTAACTGTGAGGTGTAGGTTGTTGTTGGGATAGCCCATAGTTGCATGACTCACAACTTCCTCAGCATATTCTTGATCGCGAACAACAGTGAAACAGTCTTGTTTAAACATTGGCTATTTTTTGTTGAAGTGTTTGTTGTAAGATTGGTCAGAAAACCTACCCCAACATGGTGTTTGGTCGGTTGATGGTAGTGAAGCACGGAATACTTTAGCCAAGTGACCTTTTTTTCCACAGCGGCGGCAATAGGCTGCTTTGAACTTGTAGTTTGCCCTGGGGTGATTTTCCCCACAACTGCTGCAGGGTGTTTAAGGAAAATATTTTTTCTCAGTGACCCCCTCGCCTATCAAAATTTGACTTAAGATGACAAACATCACCCTCCTCTTCAGAGATATCATTCTGGTCATTGGCCTCATAATAATGGACAGCCGAGGACTGTCCAGCAGGGACAGATGAATGAAACTGCTGTATCTCTACTGTTGATTTGTGTGACATTTCAGCCGCACAGGCTTCATCAATTGCGGTCTGCAAATTTAGCTCAGTCCTTGCTAATAAGTGGCGCTGTAGCCGTAAGTCTCTCACACCACACACTAACTGCTCTAACAGAGAGTCATCTAAATCACGAAGCTCACAGTCTAGCAGGGTGGCCCTTAGTGACGCCATATAATGATTAATTGACTCTGCCTCTTTTTGTATCACATGTCAGAATGCGAACCTCTGGGATATTCTTGATGGCGTTGGGGAATAATGCTTCCTCAGCTTTGCTAAGAGGACTTCTCATGGTACATTATATACAGTTTGAGGGGCTACTAAAACTCTAGCCATTCCGAAAATTTCATGGCCATAAGAGTTTAAAAAATGATCTCTCTTCCTACTGTTTGACAGTTCCGTGAGATCATTTGCTCTCAGGAAACACTCAAAACTTTCCAAAAAGGCATCCCAGTTTTCATTAGTAGGACTATATGATGCAAATGCTGTTAAGGTAGTCATTCTGAAAGAATGTGTCAGCTGTGAAGATTGCCTCTAACAAGTCAGCGTTTAATCTACTTGCCTTCTATCTATTCTGTAATCAGTCTGAATCTCCTCAGAGGGGAAATCCCATCCTCGTTGCCAGTATTATATACTCAGTGAGGGTCTGCATGAATGAGGCGATAGCTTGTAACATGAACCATTTATTAACAACAAAGGCAATTCCTGAACAGAAAATCTACATTAGAAAGAGTTGACAACTCTTATATACTGAGCTGTCAAAAACAACAACCAATAGTAAGCCTTAATTTTCCCGCCTGAAGGAATGCGGCAATAAACCAATCAGATTGTGTTTCGTCACCATGCTCTACGCTTGTTCGGCAGTTCTGTGGACACAACAGTTTACAAATGAAAATATGTCAACTTCTGGATAGAGAGAGGAAGAGAAAGGGACAAGAGCAACAACACAGAGCTTGTGATGCCAGCTTGACACACAGCAACCAGTAATCATGATGGAAAATCTTGGATTTACTGTTTACTTTTATGATTTTCTATTAAAGTAGCAGACCTAGCAATAAATGACATCACTCTCATTACCATTCCATTCATTCACTCGATTGACTGATTTTTTTTGCCAAGAAAAATAAAAGGCCAAATATTCTTGACAGCAAAGCATTGAAAAACCTCAAAGACCAAAAAGAGGCAAGGGGTTTCACATAAATATTTACCTGGGTTACACTAAATAAGTGAAAAGTTTTAACAAGTAAAACAGGATAGTCTGTAACAGCCTTAGAAATAATTTTATTCCTTTCATATATATACCCACACTCTTTTTAAAGTGTTCTCACAAGGAGGAAAACTATTCTTTGGAAACAGTTGTATATATTCCATGTGTTTCCTTCTCCACTTGTTATTGGGGACACACCTACCACCTGGCCAGTGAACATAATTTAGCTGTGCTTTCTCAACAGCTGGTCTGTTCATGGCAGTGTCACATGGAATGCCATTTACCATAATTCCTGGCAGCCGTTTAAACTGTACCTTCAATAAACATTGTTAAACAAGTCCTCAAACAATAATGATTTAGTCGTCAAGTTACCTTAATTTTTAAAAAAAACTAAGGGAAAAAAGGATTAAAATCTCTACAAAACCCTATACTTCCTTGGAATGCTTATTCTGGACCTCCTTCCAGAATAAGCAAATTGATTAAAATGAATTTTGCATTCTGGCAGAGAAATATTAGTACAATATCCACCATATAAATGTCTAATGCTAATTGTGCTTCATACCCAGTTTTGGAATCACAGTAGGAATGTGTCAAGGAAAGCAGATTGACAGATAGTTTAGCCAATATTTGTGACCTAAATGGCCTGAAATGTTATGTAACTATGAAGAAAAATTTGGCAACTGAGAGGAAAAGATTGGGCTAGACTAGGAGGAAAGGTATTCATTAGGTTTATATTTATAGTGTTTTGTATTGCTATTTTCTATACCCACGTGTATAAAAAAATAAGATATAATAAAGTCAGAAAAATATAAACAAGGCATAGAATCAGTCGTGACCAGGGTTTAATATTCTGATTCTCATTATGAAGTAATTTCTAAATCTCTCCCGGAGTAAAAGTTTCACAATAGTCAATTTGAAAATGTTATTGTAGGCCAGGATTCACAGACCATGGTGCCTACTGCTAGGCTGAAGTAATCAGGCCATGGTGCCATATGGAGATATTGTTGCAAGATGCAGCCAGCCTGAAAGAACAAGCAACTGCACCCATGGCACACAGCCTGAGAGACAAGGCCGCTACAAAAGGGAAGCACCGCTGGAGCACAGAAAAAGGGAAGTTACAAAGGGGACAGAGTGGAAAACAAGTGACTCAGTTGTGCTCATGTGTATGAAAGGACATGAAGATGCAACACAAGTATAACAGGAAAAAGACTTTCAGTTCCAGGGTGTCGGTTTCAGAGCTGCATTTAAAAGAAGTAGAACCAGGAAGAAAGTGAGAGAAATAGCCCCAAAATAGCCACTTGAATTAGAAAATAATTTGGCAACTGTAATTCTTTTTAAAATGTTATATTTAATTCAGCTAAAGCTACATAACAATTTTAAGAAATAAGAATTCCAGTTTACAAGATGATAAAGTTAGAACAGTGAATTATAGAGCTATGACAGAAGTGGGCATGGCCCATTTATTAGTCTTATTGTGGATTAACTGTGCTGAAATGATGTCGGAAAAGTGCTTATTTTTCAGTTGGTTTTTAATTTAGCCCAGAATTATATCTAGCTTTTAAATGATTTATTTCTTGTTTTCCAAGCATCAGTAAGATGCTTTTAATTAAAATGGTGTTAATTAAAATGATGGAGTTAAACAATTCCACTATTTCCAGATTGTTCTCATTACTCTTTTTATACTTTACTTCTATCTAGGTACTTATGAAGAACTATATTCTAGTCGTGTCCTCACATTTTCTAAATTCAAAATTACTAAGAATTAATTTTTTAGAAAACATTAATCCTTCTTAGTACTATAAATAGATCCAAAAATAATACATCAATTTTCTATGGCATCCTTAATAAACATGTGATATATTTCAGCCTAATTTAAAACCTCTTTCATATTAAACTCATAGTTTTGTAGTACTAAAACATTAACTCTTCTAAATCCAAAACCAATGCCTGGTTTCTTATCCAAGAATCGTTTATGGATTTATTCTTAAAAGTGTGTTGTATTTCCTACAAAAAATTAGAACCGCGTTTCCTGTATTAAATTGATATTTTGTTCGGCTCATGTAATTTTCAGGGGAAAAAATGTATTTCAATAAAATTAATATGTTTACCTAAAATGATGAATCTTAATAAAATGCTGGGGGACAAAACCCACATGTAAACAAAAAGGAACAGATTCTCCTTAGGTGAAAGGATTGTGAATCCCATATTCTATTTCCTTCATTACAGAATGTACAAACAACTAAATTTGGTAAACCAGTAAAGCCAGGGGTCCCCAAACTTGGCAGCTTTAAGACTTGTGGACTTCAACTCCCAGAATTCTCCAGCCAGCTATGCTGCTATAGCCAGCTATGCTGGCTAGAGAATTCTGGGAGTTGAAATCCACAAGTCTTAAAGCTGCCAAGTTTGAAGACCCCTGAGTTAAGCAATTAACAAGTTAATTAAGTAGTTAAGCAATACACACATCCGCACAACCCTACATATTTCTTGGAGACTGCCTGAACAAGTCCCTGCAATTTTCTTGGCAAGGTTTCTCAGAAGTGGTTTGCCATTGCCTCCTTCCTAGAGCTGAGAGAAAGTGATTATCTCAAAGTTACCCAACTGGCTTTGCACCTAAAGCATAATTAAAAGTTATTCTAGTTTCTAGCCTGATACTTTAACAACTGTATCAAAGTGTATAATCAATGACAAATGGATGGATGGATAGATAGATAGATAGATAGATAGATAGATAGATAGATGATAGATAGAAAGATAGATACCGTAGATAGATAACAAAACCATTAGATTCCAAAAGTAAATCATTTTAAGATATATATTACTTTCTTAAAAAAATATAGCCACTGTACATTACTTACCAACAACATCAAGGTGATATGTGTGATTGATGGATCCATGGATATTCTCAACAATACAGGTATAATTTCCTTTGTCTGATGGGACAACACTCTCCATTATAAGACTCCAGTGCTGATTCCGTACCTAATAGAATTTTTTTTAAAAAAAGAAAAATATTTTAAAAGAGCATCCATTTTCAGTTTCTGCTTATTAAGAAGAAGGCTATGCTTGCTTACTGGAAGGTCTTTAAAAAGTCTTTTTTTAATCAACTCTGGGGGGCCCATGAGAAGTCGGCAAGATGGTTGTGTGATGTCAAGCTGTTTTCTTGCTCTCCTGGGTTTTTAAGTGCTATGTTTGTCTGTTTTTTAAAAAATTATGTTTTAGTATTTTGTTGTTTTTAAAATATGGGGGCTGTATACCACCTAACGTCATGCTTTGTGAGATGGCCAGCTATATAAATTTGCTAAATAAATGAGTCGATAAATAACCAAGTATATAAAATAGTCCAGTCAATCTACTTAACTTTGCTAAAATACATTATATTTATCTCATCTATGTAATTACAAATTCATACTACTGACAAAAATGATGTATATTGTGGAATGGTAGTATTATTCAAATGACACAATTTCAGATTTAACATTGAGCAACAATACACATTCCTTCCTCTCAATTAATTTATTAAATTGGCATTTACTACATTTACTGTAATAATTATGACTAGCTCTTCCTCTAAACAAAAAACAAAGCTGCATATAAAAAATCTTGCATTTTTTGGAAAATAGCTGATCCAGAATCCAGTTTCTCAACATCTAATTTTCTCTAGACCAAGCCTTGGGGGGTTATTTCGGTTTTGAATTAAACAGCAATCAGTCAAGTACCGTAATCTGCAACGCATAAAGAGTTTCTCCTTCCCAAAAGTGCTCATAAAACATCATGGATCATCCTCCAGTGTGCCCTGACTTCAATATAAGGCCAAGATTCAGCGCAAACACAAATATTAAAATTCTGCTTCTTTTCCAACCCCAGTTATTTCTATTAGCTACTATTTTTCTTATAATTTTTAAATATAACTTCTTTTTTATTTTCATATTTTTTTTCACACTTATGAATATAATAATGACCCTTTACTCAGAAACTGAATAAAAGATAATGACTGTCTTCATAACAAAATCTTGGGTTTACTTTATACATTTTAGCTTCTTATTAAGCACCAGGAAATAGTCAGTGAGCAATCAAAGGCTTGGTTTTTAATAAGCACTGTTGCTGCATTATGTCTTTCTTTCCTTTTATGACTCAGATTGTACAAATGTAAAGTAAATACTTAAAAGAGTTTATGTACAGTCAAGTAAGAAAGATGTAGATATAAGGAACCCATAAACCATGCATATATTCTTTTTACATGAAATTTAAGGCAAGTCACTAGCAATTATTTAGAGTAATTCCCTTGCGCAGTGCAGTGCATTCACTATATGCAATGAATCTGGATGGAGTAGGTGACTTGGGTGCATGCAGCATTATACACAGGATGAAATACTAGTGACAGAACTTGATACACTCAACTCTCTGCTGCAGTAACTCAGAATAATGAAAGAATAGGCGAGACTATGATTTCAAAAGCAAGAATAGAAATAAGCATTAACAATAGCACTTAGATTAGGGGTGTTAAACTTGATCCCATTACGGGATCCCATTTCATTGGGTAGATGTATCAGGATTTTGTTTCCTCTTGGGTGGGTGTGGCCTGGTTTTCATGGCTGACTTGATGGGCATGGGTGGGGTGGACCGGGGCAGCACGGGCTGATCTGTCACCCACTCCGGGATGGTACTGCGGGACAACTCTGGGCTTATCATGGGCTGGATCCAGCCCGCGAGCTGCATGTTTGACACATCTGACTTAGATTTATATACCGCTTCACAGTCCTTTACAGCCCTCTATAAGCAGTTTACAGAGTCAGCATATTTCCCCCAACAATCTGGCTCCTCATTTTACCGACCACAGAAGGATGGAAGGCTGAGTCAACCTTGAACCGGTCAAGATCGAATTTCTGGCAGTGAGCTGAATTAACCTGCAATACTGCATTCTAACCACTGCACCACCATATTCCTCAAGCTTACTCTATCCACTAAATCCAAATATCCTGGCACAAAAACTATAGGAGCATAAGTATACTTGAAAATATTTCAGGTGAGTGCCAACTATTTCTCACTACATCTTCAAGTTATTGCTAGTTTTTATATTCTGTGCTGCCATACACTATACTTCCATAATCAGTATGCTACTTATATAGTCTAAGATCAGTGGTGGGTTTCACTTACTTTTGCTACTGGTTCGCTCGCGTGCACGCCACTTCTGTGCATGCATGCGCAAAGCATATTTGATGACATCCGGGTAGGCGGGCAGAGCCTCCCACTGCCACTGCTACTGGTTCGCCCGAACCGGGGCAAACCAGTAGTAACCCACCACTGTCTAAGATGGAGGTTTGATGCAATTTGACACTATTATTATTGCTTCCATGAATACTGCACACTCCAAAGAGCCAAAATTTATAAGAAGCCAATACAATCATGAGACTTAACAAAAAGAACAAAAAGAGTTGGAAAGGAACTTGGAGGTCTTCTAATCAATCCCCTGTTCAGGCAAGAAACCCTGACAAAATTAATACATTGTACACATGAACTTCATTTTTCTTCTTATTTATCTGATGTAACCATATTCATTTATTCGAACTGTATCTGTTAAAAATCTTATTTTCCATAAATATTTTTAAAACCTCTATGCCACTTTGCCTGAAAATTAAGCTTTATATTTAAGAATTTGGAAGCTTTAAGTACAAGAAATTCCAAAATTAGATTGATCGTTTAGGCAAGTCAATAGAGTAAGATATGCAATTTTTATAGTAATTTTGTAAAGCTAATACAGTATATTCATTTCATACTTTAATGTAATATTCTTTGCATTGCACTTAAGTGTATGCTCTGCAAAGAAATTTAACAGATATACCCTTTATATTTATCTAATAATTTTCCTAATAAGATTCATTTTATATCCTTTATATTTATCTAATAATTTTCCTAATAAGATTCATTCTATAGTTTTGGTTGCATATGTGCATCCTTGCCCACATTACTGCATGTTATATAAACCAAATGCAAATTAATTTAAGTTTCACAGGTCTAATACTTTCACAATGCTTGTTGCTCAATATCTATAAATCTTTTCAATATAGTAACATTTAATTTGATTTATGATGCATTTCTAAAGCATTCTCACTGGTCCTATTCCCATAATTCATTTAGTCTTTAAAACTCCCCCTACCACCACCCCCCAAAATAGCTTCATTGTATGAAATTCATTCTGAGTGGGTCAAGATTCTCCCAATTTAATTGAGCACATCAAGGGAGTTGTTGACTGCAAACTAATTCCTACTTCTCCCAATATAAATTTGAAGCCATAGAGAGACCTCGTGAAACAGTGCCTTGCTCTTCATCTTTACGACTGTTTCAAGAAGTAGAGTTTGACCAGGAATGCTACATAAATGCTCTACAATAAATAAGTTACTAATCAGAAAGTCATTCATAAATTATAATACATGTCCTATCAGATTCAGGAAGTAAAAATTAATAACTTCGGGGGAAAATCATATTTATTCAAATGTTATATAAGATTGCTTTCCTTGGCCTGGATACGGAATTGGCAATTTGGTGCCCTCCAGTTGTTTCAATTTTGAGCTGTTGTCCATACTACTAAGATAGACAAAGTTCACCTAGGCATCCAAAAGTTTCTATGGCTGGATTACTCAAATTATATATGACTAAAGAGAGATCTCAACTGTGATCCAAACACAATCTTTTAGCATCAGCACCTAAGCATGTCTAGTCACATTTTGCACACCTACTTCAGGGATTACAAAATAGTGCCATAATGCATTTTCTCCTGAAAGGTACTTTTCTAAATAACTAATACCCAAGACAAATCTGATATCTTTGCTGTATCTAGTATACAAATAAGAAAACAGGCTGGGGCTTGAGCAAGATACTATTCCAAGGTTTGGAAGGATAATTGCTCACTTGCCATGGGTATAACATGGATTTTTGGTTGAGGGAGAAAACTCAGAGTGCTCAATAAGATCGATACTTTATCTCTGCTTTGATTCACAACTTAAACCTACCTCGAGCATGCCTAATACTCATTTTCTGCAAAATATGTATGATGCCCATAAAGAAATCAAATTTATAATTTCCCAAGTTAGTCATCTTATTGTCCAGATAAAACCTTAACAAGATATATCTTCTTTTTTTCACTGACAGAAATGGTAGTACAGAGCCAAGCTGTTAATCAGTTAATCAAGCTGATTAATAAGCTCAGCCTTTCACCAAGATTAAGAAGCATTAATTCTACTTTTAATCCTTCTGCACTACTTTCTTTAAAAAGTTCAGTTTATTAAATGGTCTGTGATATTACAGTGGAAGTTAAAATGGTACTCATAAAAAATATGAGTGTCATTGACTAGGACAGTGATGCCTAACCTTTTCTGGACCGAGTGCCCAAAGAACGTGCGTCCACGTGCAAATGCATGCATATGTGCCCAACCCCTCAAAATACAATGTGCACATGCCCCCCGCATGCATGTGTGCCCCACCTGCATGCCCCCCACACATGCTCCCCACATGCACTCCCCTACATGCACAGCAGACCAGAAGACCAGCTGGTCGGAGGGAGGCACGTGTGCATGTGTGGCGGAGGTGAACTGGGGCAACGGCTTACGTGCCCACAGAGAGGGCACTGCATGCCAACTCTGGCATGTGTGACATAGGTTCGCCATCACGGGACAAGAGATCAGTCTTTCCTTAGCATAACACTAAATATGGATGGTGCAAACTGCAATCTGAAAAATCCTCAAAATGTGATAGATAATTGATGGGAGAGAGAGGGGGGATTTTCATATGATTTTGAAGTCAATAGACTCAGTATCATGTGCTGCAGATCACGGGTGTCAAACTCAATTGCATCACATGACGTATTGAGATGTAGCGAGACTTTTTTGCCTTTGCGGAGCTGAGGTGGGTGTGGCCTTTGTGTGACACATCCAGCCTATGGGCCACCAGTTTGACACCACTGCTGTAGACACTCCTCATTTAGCAGTTCATTTTGTTTAGCAACTATTCACAAACACAATAGCAATTATAATTATTTACTGACCAAATGTGTCTATTTACAACTAAATTTAGTGTGCCTGATAACAAAAGCCTTCACTGTGAAATCGATTAAAGTCTGGTTAGTTTCAAGTAGTAACTAACCAGAGCCAGAGGGTTCTAATCGACTAATTAAGGTCAGGGAATGTTTTAGGGACTCAAGATGTTGGGAAGAAAAGCAGTCAGGAAGCGATAGCTTTTTAAGCAAACTCTCTACCTGTGTGGAGGGGAAAAAACCTAAGGGGAGAAGTCAGGCACAGGACACTTTACAAGAAAACTTACTTGAATAACATAGCAGCAACTAATGATCTTTTCTCCTTCTCTCTCTCTCTCTCTCCTTCCTTCTCTCTCCTTCTCTCTGTTATGTGTTCACTTAATGACCTTTTTGCTTCCAACTTAGGAACAGATTGCAGTCGCTAAGAAAGGAGGATGCTTTCTAAAAACAGATGGTTAATCCAAAAGATGGGGACCAACTTATCCACTATTTATATCAGAAAGTTTCAATATATCAATGTGTTTTAAAAAGAGAAGGGTCCTGTTTTCAAATTCAAATATATAGGCTCCAAAAAATACCTTTTATAGTTGGTCATTGCTGCACCAAATATTGAGGAAATGTTTCAGATGTTTCAGACAAAAATGAAGAGCTTGACCAAATAAGAGCCTCAGAGGAAGAACACCTCCACAGCACACCAGACAGGTGTGTAGGAGAGAGAAAATAAGGCAGATAGCTGGACATAACCTACTCATGTCAGGGTCTTCATAGATGTTTAAAGTTTAAAGAATTCTTGTAAACTAAGTTCTGTTTTGATATTTACATATAACTCATTTCAAAATTCGGTTCCTGGGATCTAGCATTGATATCATCCTCTTTGTTATGATTTTGTAGTACCCTAATACATTCCTATTAAATTAAAAAAACTATAGTATGCATAGAATTAAGAATACATATCATAAAAAGAAGAATGAAATCTTTAAGGCTGAGAGATGGATCTGAATCATCTGGAGACAAGACCATGAGCAACAACAGGACAATTAGCCTATTTACAAAGCCAACAATATTGTATCACACTGTGACATTTGCCCTCTGCCTGACAGACTGGAAGAACAGACAAATGTTTTAATTAAAAGGGGAAAAGGTGGGAGGGGGAGGAGGATAGTCTGATCCCCTTATCTGATTTTGACAACTGAGCTCAGTTCATCTTGGTACATTGCACAAGATTATATTAGAATAACTAGAAATTCAGATAATAGAACTTGTTCAGCTAGCTAAGAGCATATATTTTTCATTTACCAAATATTGTATCATATTGCCAGGGAACTTCTCAACATTCCTCCTTATTACTTGCCTTTATCTGACTCCAAGATATGCCAGAGCTTAATAATTAGGATAAAGTCAGCCCAGCTTTCCTAGAAAAGTACATATTACGGCTGCACAAAACAGTCCAAAAAAGATTTGTAAAGTTGATTTTAACTAGGCTTTCCTTAAAAAAAAAAGTCCTAGTTCTAATTTCAATCCTTGTTATCAATTTCTACCTTAAACCTAATCTTGAAAAAATGACATTAGGTAAAGTACAGATAGTCCTCACCTTACAACAGTTCATTTAGTGATCATTCAAAGTTACAACAGCACTGAAATACATGACTTATGACCATTTTTCACATTTACGACCGTTGCAGCATCCCCATGATCATGTAATCCAAGTTCAGTCGCTTGGCAACTGACTCCTATTAATGATGATTGCAGTGTCCCAGGGTCATGTGACCTTTTGAGACCTTCTGACAAGCAAAGTCCATGGGGAAGCTAGATTCCCTTAACAATCATGTTACTAACTTAACAAATGCAGTGATTCAATTAACAACTGTGGCAAGAAAGGTTGTAGAATGGGACAAAACTCGCTTAACAAATATCTCACTTAACAATAGAAATTTTTGGCTCAATTGTGTTCGTAAGTCAAGGAGTTTCTGTAATGCTATATCATGGTAAGAATCAGGAAAAATGTAGAGATGGAACATTCTTTTCCTATCTCTCTATTAGATCAGCGGTGTCAAACTGGCAGCCCGCGAGCTGGATATGTCATGAATAGGCCACACCCACCCCAGCTCCGCAAATGGGGAAAACATTGTGAAATGTCACATGATGGCAACATGACACAGCGTGTTTGACACCCGTGACCTAGATTAAGATCAAACTAGGTTACATAGCATTGTCATGAGGAGGCAAAGATAAAATTTTATTCTTGGTAAAATGATGTTTTATACTATTGTGAGCACAGGCTTATGTGTGTGTGTGATTGTAATGATGAAACTTCAGAATAAGATTTTTTTTAACACAGGGAAATGGTTGAATAAAAGGGTCTTACAGATATACTGTATATAGGGTAAAATGACATTAGATTTCCCTCCCTTCACCAGTAAATCCAACTGAATTTAAGGAGACTGACTGACAATATATCGGATTATATTACTTGTCACATATATTGTGTACACATTTTTATCATGTTTAATCTCTTTACCTTGGATTTAATAAGTAACTTTCTGACCAGGAACAACATGAAAGATTATTAGAACCACAATCAAGCAGTGTAGTATACATAAAAAGAATCTTCTTAAAAGGCTGACTGTGGGAATATTATTCCTTTCTACAAAGTAAGATCAATTACTATGTGGCTCTTACAATTTTTTTATCTACATATTGAAAACTATCGGGTTATTTATCCAACCTAAAGTTTAGTGGGCAAATAGGGCTGTGGTAATGTAACTTATCGAAACACAGCTGTGGAAACAAACACCCTTTTTAATACCTCAATAGAAACTGATAGACCGAATTTACTTTCTGGGAGGTGAGAAAATAGAAAGAATAGTTCGCTTTTAGTCCTGTATATTATCTTGCTAAGTAGATGGGGGTGGGGGAGAGGGCAGGGAGAGGAAGGAGCATAAAAATTCTCCAACAGACATGCAGTCTGGGGTGTAAGGCGATGGTGTGGGCAGAACTGCACACTTCAACTTGGAAAAAAAAAAGAAAGCAACAGTCCTTTGAAATACGACCTCGGCGTGTATTCTTGGAAAACCTAAGAGTTTCCAAATGTTTAAAGAACAGGCAGAGTTACTCTCTGCAGAAAAATTAATACTTCCCTGTAGCAGTCATTTGTACTTTTCATCCTGAAATAGCAGAGAAATCAAACAAACAAACAAACGAAAAAGCAAATAAATAAATCTATCGTTATGAGGCCATCATGTTTTAAAGGATGCTGCCTCCTGCATATGGTTAAAACATAGTATGATGTTTCCACATTGTTCAGAAGAATGTTATCCTCTAAAGTTTAAGAATATTCATATTCTATTTGAAAGCAACATGCAATTCATGACAAACCATTTATCAGCAAATATAAGTCTCTCTCTCTCTCTCTCTCTCTCTCTCTGTGTGTGTGTGTGTGTGTGTGTGTGTGTAGGCACATTCAGTATATATTGTATATAATTGCATCCCTCTTCTTGAAGAGAAACATTTGTTCAGTTTTCTTTCTTAAAAATGAAACACTTCATTAGAAGCAAAGACCAATAAGTCTGACTCCCTTAATTCAGGAGTAAAATGCTACTGGTTTGGACCAGATTGGCCGAACCGGTAGCAATGGCGGCGGGTGGTTCAGAGAACCGGTAACAACGGCAGCGTGAGGCTCCGCCCGTCCGCCTGGTTGTCGTTACTATCTGGTTTTAACCAGGAAGTAACCTGTTTTTTACCCTCTGCACATGCACAGAAGGGTTTGCGCATGTGCAGAGTCTGTGTGCGGATGTGACACGCACGAGCGGAGCAAGCATGCATGTGTGGTGCGTGCACTTCCGAACCAGTAGGGAAGGTAAGTAGATTTTATCCCTGCCTTAATTGGTTTGTATTTGTTATCCCCAAGACAAGTGGCTAACACTGAATGGTAAACAATTCATTTATGCTTTGGAAACACAGAAGCTGTTGTCAGGTGGCCTCTCACACTTTATGATGTAAACAAATGTAAATAGAGAAATATCTACTTCATTAATTCACATTCAACTGGAACATTTGCACACCTTGGAAAAGCTGTAGAAAATCTGGCCACAGAGGAGGGGGAAAAGATGGCAAAGCCTATCTCCTTTTACATTTGCAACTGGCAAATTTGAGAGTTTCTTCATATATTGTGGTAGGAGCCTATGCTGTGTTTTAGTATGGAAACCATGGAAGTCAATAAACAACTGAAATGACTAGCTATTGTAGGTTTATCAACTGATACAATATATTTATGTACTTGTACAAATATATATTGGCATATAATGAGAATCCTTAAGGGCAGTTAGCAGCAGAATTTCAAAAATCCCCTACCAGATCTACAGATTTTCACAACTTCTCCTTTTATTAATATCTGCATGTGAGAGGATAAGGAAATAATTGTACCCTGACAACGCAGGGAAAAAAGGTAGAAATTAACCAAAAGAAACCAAGGCTTCAGGACAAGGCAGATGAAAAGGACAAAGCATAAGAGCAATGAAACCATTCTCAAGGAAAATGGTTCTAAATGGTGTAGCCTAGTAGTTTAGTACAGGGGTTCCCAACCCCTGATTCATGGACTGGCACTGTTCCGCGACATGCTAGAAACCGGGCTATGCAAACAAGTGAAGCACCATCTGTGGATGCAGGCAGCACACAAAACTATGCCCCCTCCTGTCTGTGGAAAAACCTCTCTCCACAGAACCAGTCCCTGGTTCTCAAAAGATTGGGGGCCACTGGTTTAGTAACTGAACAACCAGAGCAACAGAATCGAGCAAAAAGCTGATATGTATATCTTAGGAACCAAGATAAATTGAAATTAGATTATTTGTCTTGGTATAAGTCAGGTAAAAAGCTGCCTTAGAGAGCATAGTGTATGTCATTAATGACATTTATTTATTTTATTATTATTATTATTATTATTATTATTATTATTATTATTATTATTATTATTATT
>WNWU01000043.1:12866887-12922576 GCA_012654045.1 Ptyas mucosa | reverse complement strand
TTATTATTATTATTATTATTATTATTATTATTATTATTATTATTATTTAAATTTATATACCGCCCAACTCCCGAGGGACTCAGGACGATGAACAGCCAAAATAAAATACATGCAATACAAATATTAAAAACATTTAAAATATATTAAATATTATGGCCCCCAAAACAAATTAAAACCAATTTTAAAACCCAATTTAAAATTTGAAACAATTTAAGAGAGGTTATTTATTTGCTTGCTTGCTTGTTTTGGCCACAGACCAAAGAGTAGACTTTGTCCAATCCCCTTTCAAACTTCTGACACAGCTGCCCTATCCCAGTGTAGATGAAGAACTTCTATGTGGTCCAGAATCAGATGACTTCCTCTCTTCACTGTCACAAACCACATCTCCTATGATAATCACATCCTTACAGTCTCAAGATATCTAGGTGTCCTGATAGACCACCACTTAAGTGTGAGTTAGCAATGTGGTGCAACTGCCAAAAAAGCCAACACAGTCCTGGGTTGCATCTTCATAAGGACCAAGAACTGTATCAAGATCAAGAGAAGTACCAATCTATATCATACTGGTGAGACCACATGTGGAATACTGGATCCAGTTCTGGTCACCACAATAGAAAAAAGATGGTGAGGTCCTAAAAAGAAGGCAGAAAAGCAGCAAAGACAATAAGAGGTATGAAGTCTAAATCGTATGATAAACAACTAAAGGAACTAGGTAAGTTTATGGAAATTCTCAGTCATCCAGGTCATCGTTGTCCCAAAGGAGCTTTTCCAAGAGGCAACTGGACTACCTTGTTTTTCTTTAAAAACATTTCGCTTCTCAACCAAGAAGCTTCTTCAGATCTAGTTATGTTTATTTTAGCAAAGAGAAACATGACGAAGACATAATAGCAATATAGAGGGTTGGACTAGAAGATCTGAAAGGTCCTTTCCAATCATATAATTCTATATTGTTCCAAGCAACAAAAATCCAGGCAGAGGGGTAAACTAAGTTAGCAACTGTTCCACACCTAAAGGTTCAACTAACTTCTCAACTCCAACCCCAATTTCAGCTCAGGAACAGACTAGGTATCACCCTATATTAGGCTCTTTCTAAAATATAGCATGCTTCATCCCCACCATTTCCAATAACAGTTCATTGCCCAAAACTCCATCGAGGCTCTTACAGCAACCAGACATTTTTTCTAATATCAGAAGAACAAAAGAACTTCTAGACGACTCCAAATCACTTCCAAGCTCTGTTCACAATTCCAATTCCCATTCTTCAGCAGAAGCAGCCAATGGACTAATTTCAGCAGGTACCACCTGAAAACATACAAGCTGCCAGGGTTCCGACAGATGTCCTAATTAAATCATGAGCCTCAAGCAAAGCTTCAAAAGAAATCCAGTTATTTATTAGGAGCTTCATGCCAGCACAGACCAGGTGGAGCCAACTCTAACCTTAATTAATTTGCGCTTTGCCTCTGATCCTGTTTCCCCCTTCCCCAATATGTGTCATCAGTCACATTCCCCAAAGAAACAATTTTGTGGGTTGTAAAAGTCACTCCCCTCCGACTACTGTGGGTTTCCCTGGAGATGACCTCAGTGTATCAGCTGGAATGTGCCTTGTTTTGACTGAGATACCAGCTCCTTGATTCAGCTGTGAGGTTCGCTTTCCCATCCCCCTTGCCTATGGCAACTTGAGAGCAGGTGAGGGATACTTTGTGAGTTCAAATGAGAACTCTGAAGGCCGAAGTGGAGAAGGGTTCCATGTGTACAGCAGTTGAACATGGGTCAGTCAGTCCTGAGAGATAGGCAAGTGTCGTTCCGAAGGGATGGGCGATGACTTCCATCACCCTCGGCCAATCAAAAGCGAGTCAGGTTGAGATCCCCAAATCCCCAAATTGATCATGCTGTTCTGTGCTGCGAGGCATCCAGTGAGGTAATGCGACTGATCCGGTGCTAATGCGGTGATGCGGAGAAGCCGGCGGAACCCCCGGGAAGAGTTCTCTTTTCTTTGTGAAACAACATTAGCCAATCAAGCTGCATAGAATTGAGTCTATTTGGTAGTTAGTTCTCCTGAGCATTGATTAGTTACCAAGGGGAGCAGGTCACAGGGACAACTATTGTCTTTATAAGAATAATAATGGTTGTATAGGAGTTCATTGTACCATTTTCATAATTTGAGTATTGTGCTATCCCTGTGCAAGTTCCAACCATTTCATATGTATGTGTAGTATCACAATATACATACAAGAGGTTTGGGCTTCCATTGAAATACAAAGCTGTTTTCATCCTTTGCCTTCCTCTTGACCCCGTGCACAGCCTGTGTAACTAAAAAGGATTTTAGGGCACATTCTTTGTTTTGTTTTTTTTCCCTTTATGCAGGCAACATGAAAGTAGTGGAAGAAAAGCAATTTCACTAAATACCTTTTTTTTTATCTGACCTCAGTTTAACCCTGCATTTTCTTGACAGTCTAGCTAATTTTTCTAATCAGTAACTCAGAAATTAAAGAGAGACGACTAATCTGATGCTATGAAAATTTCAAGCAAGTATCTTAAGTAATTGTGATTACTTTCCCTTAAAAACTTTGTTTCCCACATCTATTTCACAGACCATAAAATTCATTAAAATAGTTTTCCTGCTCTTTTATTGTGTGCTATAATCACCAAGCTTTACGTTTTTGCTCTACTCTATCTCTCCAAATTGAAATATACCTCTTGCCATAGCTCAAAAGTACAAACTGTTAAGAACACTTTATTGAATGCTACTGCCAAGTTCTATTTTATTTCCTTTTTTGTTTTATCACTATAGTCTTAAAACCAGAAAGTCGCTAGTTACAATCAATTTGTATTTTTGATAATTCGACTTTACAAAATCTGTGAACAGAAAACAAGTAAAACGCTCCAGGTGAAGGCACACAACATCTACTACACGGCTGTCAAATTCCCGGCCCACTGGCCATGTCCACGTCCGGGTTAGTAAAGGGAGAAAAAAGTCCCGATATGTCACGTGACACTATCAACACCATGATGATAAGTGTTTGACACCCCTGATCTACTACATAAATTAGAACTCCCAAAATGTAACTACAAATGTAACTACATTACCAGCCAAGAGAGACTCATCAACAATGAAATGTGAGATCTGAGTTCAGTTGCAAGCACAATGAAAAGAAGTACAGTGAATGAATTCAGCCATATACTGAATCAAAATTATGGTCCATCTAGTTGTTCGCACTGACTGGCAACGACTCTTTTCTATTTTATATTTTAAAATTCTTCATTCCTATTCCTGCTACCAGGATTAGTATTAGCAGGAACATTAGTATTTAGTAAATTTATATTCTGCCCAACTTCCAAGAGTCTAGGGTCAAATCAGAAATCAATACACATACACACGCACACGCACATAAACACACACCAAACACCCACAGAAACAGGCACAAGACACAACAGATTCCCTGTGAATAACACAGGGGAGACAATATACCAGCCAACATATTCCTTGGTTTCTACCAGGCACTCTGCCCTATTTACAGATAACCATCTGCAAAGCAAATTATCTACTCCAAGGACAATGTGAATTTCCAACAAATTTATCTGAGCCTCATAGAAATCCCAGAGACTGTCATTAAAAGTAAAATGATTGGTGGCTGTAACCAGTGCATTATTTGGCTTCTCATATGTGTTTCGATGATTGGCCAGAAGTACTATAACAACCATTTTATGAATACTCATTATAAGCTCTCAATATTCCAATGTGCCCCAAACGAGTGGAGATGCTATCTCCTAGGACAATATAGAGCCCTTCAATTTTCAAAATATGTATGTGATTCCTGGATATTGCCCTTCTTTCAAAGATGGCTAAATACCAATGGATGTACCATAAATTATTTCTGTTGGGACACATAGAGGCACCCTATCAATATGTGTGTAGAACATAAAATAATAACATTTGATCAAGTTAAATGGTATGGAATTTGAGTTTCCATTAAATTGCAATGTTTTATGCATTAATATTTCACCTCATATATGGCAAGATTTTCATGAGACATAAACAGCTGAAAATCCTCTTTGAGAACATCCTAAGTTGCCAGAGCTTCATCAGACAGACTTAAAGTCAGGCTACAAACTTTGGAACATGATCAGTCAGGATTTATGTACATATGATTCACATTTCAATTGTGACTTATGCAAATCACACAATTTCCTGACCATCATATTCTCACAGTTCTCTTCTATATCTATAAAAAGTGTCTTAAAAAGTACTGTCATAAACAAACTTCTTACCTTATATCCACCAATCCGGTGCTCTTGCTTAAATTCTTTCCCATTTTTTAACCATCTCATGGTTGGTTGGGGATTTCCTGCAGCTGGACAACGGAATTTGACTGTGTTAGCTGCTGGAACAGCATGTAAGCGCTTCTCCATTTTGTCAGTGTGTGTCCATATAGGTCCTTCTGTTTTAAAAAAAATGAAGAGAAGAGAGAAAGGAGAAAAAAACAATACTCAATTTCTATATAAATTCTAGGCCAGAAACTTCCCAAATGGGTGACATTCCAATGAGATACAACATGAGACTTTAAGAAGTCACACTGATGTTTTAAACTGTTGATTTATGTTATCTCTGATAAGTCACATAAGATATTGAATACCTCAGAAACATTAGTGTGTACCTAGACAAAAATCTAGACAATGTCAGGTAAATTATTACTTATGATTCATACCTTAAGGCACTTAGAACACAGTTCAAGAATGAAACTTTTTAAAAATCCATCACCTTTAAGCTAAAATTAAACAAAAATTCCCTTAAAACCGGGATATTACATTAAAACAGAATTTACAACATTTCTTTTGAAATGTTGGCCTTAATTTTAATAATCCATCATCTTCTGAATAACCACATTGTACATTGTTCTGCAAAACTATTATTTGATCAACTAGATTTGATCTCCAAAGTTCGAGATGTCAATTTTCAATTATTTTTTTTTTAAAAAAAAACAAAGTTCTAGATGTCTTGGTACCTAGGTGCCTATGGGACTGTTTATTTTAAACCGATCCTATTCATATAGTGCAGTGTTTCTCAACCTTGGTAGCTGGAAGATGGGTGGACTTCAACTTCCAGAATCCCCAAGCCACCACCCATCTTCAAGCTTCCAAGGTTGAGAAACACTGATATAGTGAATTCATCCTGAATGACTATAGTGTTTCTTATTTCTTATTTCCAAGAGAATCAGGAGAGGGCAACAAAGAAGTGTTTTTCCTTTACTACACTCATCCTTTGGAATATCTTTCTACTGGGGATCTGGTTGGTACAATTATGCCTAAATTGTAGGAAGACCTTGAAAACAAAAACCTTTAGAAAGGTATTAAGGAATATTCACTGGATTTATTTATATTTAATTACATTAGAATGTATATGTATATTAGTCATATGATTATTCAATTCTATGGTTTGATCTAGGACTTATATAATTGTAATAGTTTTACATTACAATAGTTTTACATCTATTATTATTATTTTAATTGTACACTACAATGAAGCACGGTGGTACATAATTATATAAATATTATACATGCATACAACGTTTCTTCAGATAATGCATTTTTAAAAGTGCCATAGTAAAAAGAGTTGCATGAATAAAGTCCTTCAATTTTATTTAATAATTTGAGCCTTTTTTTCAGCCCACTCAAGGCAACTCAACCCAACCCAATGCCTTCCTGGTTAGGTATAACATCACAGTGTGCAGTGATGGTCTTTCCACATCCTACACCATCTGGTCAGAACTAATTCTGAGCCACAATTTGTGGGTTGGAAACAAACACATCCTATTATAATGCTTCTTAAAACAACACAACTTAATTCTAGGAAAAATAATTATTGTAGTAATTAATTACTAAGTAATGTTTACTCCATGGTAATCCCAAATTAAAGTATGCACTCTTAGCAGCTTCTTTCATGTCAGTTTGGTTCCCCCATTTTCAATATCTTGTTTTGATCTTTGTATATTTATATTGCTATTTCTGATTCTGGATCTTTACATATAGCTCTAAATTGCAATATGTTAGGGTGGGGTTTTTTTTAGTTTTATCCCACCTTTCTAAGTAACTAAAGGTGGAACGTTATTTGATACTTCAAAAACCATTCTGAGAATATCACTAAGAATTTGAGCAATCTAAGTAGGATGAAAGAAAGGGAGAGGAAGGAAAGAACTTGTTTTCTCTTTTATATAGGATTTCCGTCAAAACATAATTTCAGGAATGAACCTTAATGAGCTTCATTTAGTGTTCCTGTTTTTACAAAATAAATTCAATTAACTGAGATAAATACTAGGATGTACCCAAAGGCTACATTCATGCCTGATAAAAATTTCCCTTTATTACATTTTTTGGGAGAATGTATATCCGAGTTTAATTAATACAGGGAACGTGAACGTGCTATGGAGTTGGAAGGTCTTAGCCCAAAGTATTTATCCACCCACATAGCAATTTTTCCTTGTGTTTACTTATTTGCAATGTCATGCACAATATTGCTAGGAGAAATTAGCAACATTATTTGAAAGAGTGGATAAAGCGCTCCCTCCCTCCCTCTCTCTCTCTCTCTTAGAATATAGGGAAAGAAAAAGAGTAGGAGAGAAAGTATAGGGGAAAAGGGAAAAAAGAGAAAAAAGCATTGACTTCTGACTCTTTTCTGTGTAATACGGAGGTGTCAAACTGGCGGCCCAAAGGTTGGATGTGCCACAAGCAGGCCACGCCTACCCCAGCTCTGTAAAGGGGAAAATGCTGCGATACGTCAGATGATGGCAACGTGACAGCGCGAGGTTGACACCCATGATGTGGTAGAATAAAACAACAACATTACAACCTCTACTTTTTACTTTTATATAGTAATATACACTAGCATTTATTATAACAGCAAACCTATCTATGGAAAAACAAAGTGGTATTATAACTTTTGACAAAGTTATATTCTTAAATGTCAAGATACCAATGGTGGACCACAAAGGCAAACAGCTTCAGAATTAGAATTTTGAAAGGAATACCTTAAATATATGTGGGAGGGAGGTGCAAAGAATCTGCGCATTGACAAAATTTCCATCTGCCAGTTATAAAACACTTTACTTCTTGGATCTATACTAAGCCAATACATTACAAGGTTCTTGAGAAGAACTCAATATGGCAGCCAACACCAGCTAAAGCTAAACTGGCAGCTGTGATTTCACACTGTTGTGCAAATAGTAATTTAGCTCAATCATAATTACTACTAATTTTCATTATCTTTCCTGGGCTGTTATTATTATATCCTTAGTCTTTTCCGCCAGATAAGAGAAATCTGATTAGCTCTGTATTAATGTCATGATTATAGTTAGTTCTATTAACTCATTTAGCTATTGAAAAAATTAAAACTAAAATGTGTTTAACAGCAGGGCCATTTAATTATTTTACAATGGGTGCTTCCTGAAATAAATCAGTTGACATGGAATTTCTTAAGATGAGAGGGGCTCAGAAACATAACCATTCTTCTTTCAATCTGCCCCCCCCCCCCCCGCATTTCCTTTATTAGCATAGAAGAACATAACAACTAAACCTTTCCAGCACTCAGTTACAGCTGTTTTTGAATCCACTAACACACATTCGGGAATCTTCCCTTCTACTTCACAAAGCAAAATAAAACACAGCTGGGGAAGCGTTCAGCTACAAACTCTTTAACAAGCTGACCAATCAAAGAAAGCATCTAAAAAAATTAAGCACTCTAAACATTGTGTGTGATTGCTTTTGTTTCAGGGCGGAGACTTTAGAACTAATTAGTTAGAAAAATCAGTCAGCATTTGATCGTGCTGTTCTGTGCTGTTCCATCCTTAAAACCACAACCTTAAGAAAATACTTCATTATTTTAAAAGGCGTATAAAAGAAGGAAACCTTAAAATAGATCTTACAAACTAAACTGCAATATTGCTGCAAAGGAATTTAGACAACCAAAATAAATCAGTTAGGTCTGTAATACACACAAAAAAACAAACAACTTCACTCATTCAGCAACAATCTTACTAAATACCTATCCATAATGAATACATGTTTTGGCCCTGAAACTAGCACGTTCCACAAAGCAGTTTAAACAAATAACATTGTTGGGGAAAAGTCCAAAATCTGGATAAAGGAGAAATTGTTCCTAAAGAGAATCATCATTAAGTGCAGGAACTCATATGGCTGCTAGGTTCACTTTGGCCTTGGAATGGTCATGATTTATTAATTGCTGTGAGATACTGTACAATGTTAGCAATCTAAATTTTACTAGCAACAAGTACGGTGTACTCTTGTCTCTCAAGTTCTAGTTAGCCGTCAAACATATTATTACTTCTTTCATAACAGTAATAAATGTATTTGTCTAGTGGGTAGCACTAGATAAACTTTGGTAAAATGATCATCACTAAAACTGATTTCTTCTAGCTACAAGCTACATCATGAGTTTTCAAGGTAAAACATGAAGTGTTTGATGTGCATTGTAAATTTTCACTATTACAATAATTATTACCATTGCATTATAACATCATCATCTGTCACAATTACCCTCAACCTAATCCCTACTAGCTGTGATCAAATTACTAACAATACTGGTATTGCATCTTACATAAAATGCTGGTCAAAGCATATACACCTTAAAATCCAGTATCTATGTTGACATTCAAATTCAAATTCAAGATGGAACAGCAGTTGTACTTAGTAACTGCACTGAATAGCCAAGACATGCTCCGGCCTTTATATTTCTTAGTAAAAAGCGTTCTGACAAAATATGAAAGTTATAAAAATCATATGCAGGTTGGCATCAACCCACCTATTCGTCTCTCATAGGTAAGAAACAGCTCAGAGAGACTGGTGTGTACACATAGCTGTCTATCACATTGACATTCCTTGTAACAAATATTTTCAAAACTGATATTTGAAATAACTCATATGTAATATTATATTTATCTGTATACACACACACACACACACAAATGCACTTATGTAAATGTATATTCAAATAGCAATAGCACTTATATACCACTTGATAGTTTTACAGCCCTCTCTTGATAGGTTTACAAATGTCAGCATACTGCCCCCAGCAATCTGGCTCCTCATTTTACCAATCTCAGAAGGATGGAAGACTGAGTCAACCTTCAGTCAGTTTCATTCAAATGCCTGGTGTGTGAGCAGAGTTAGCCTGCAATACCGCATTCTAACTACTGCGCCACCATGTTTTAAATATACTTTATCCATGTTTGCACTCATACATACCCTCCAAACTGTCCCAGGTTAATGTAACAAACAAATGTTATATATTATGTAGGACAATGCTATGTGATTTCCTTCCCCAGGAAAAAGACCACATTTAATCTTGGACTGAAATCGCATGGCCATTCTCCAAAAAGTAGTTGCTGAAGTTAAATTAAAACTAGATTGGATTCATTCATTTTAAATTTACTTTTAATTACAATTAAATATAGCCAATATGTTTATGATTATTATATAGTTCCTCTTCTGATTTATTAACAATACAATCTGATAGCAATATTTAGTTTCAAATTGTTTTCATACTGTTCTGTGTTGACAGATATGGTAATCACTCTCTGTCTGAACTGCCAACTTTCTTCTTAAAGTTTTTGGAATCAGGCCATACAGTCATTAGGAAATTATAACTTCTTGATCATTATACTCTCCCTTAAAGGTGTTTGTTTTTATTATAAAGTAAATATTTACTGCCACATTATCAGAAATAAATTGGTACATATTCAAATAAATGAACAGGGGAAAATATGCTAACTTATATCCATGCCATAAATACTAGAGATATTTTTAAAATAAGAGGGATAAACTATTGCTAATTAAAGCTCATGCACTTTACAGTCAAGGAGTAAACCACTGTAAAACAAAACCTCATCTTCACAAAATTCAAGCTGGGAGCTTTGGATGAAGAGCTCCAAGAGCGCAAGAATGAAAAAGATAGCAAGAATAATGTATTTCAACACGTATCTTCCAAACAGCTTTAACTATTGAATCTACTTACTGATTGGGTTGTTGTCATTCACAAAATCCTCAGAGGCATCATTGTCATCTTCATCATCTCCAGATGAAAGAACATCTGAAGTTTCAAAAAATTATTTTAAGAATCATTTATCTGCTAGATATTGTAAGCAAACATGCATTTTTCTGCAGTCAGGATATTAAGAACAATACATATGTGAGAGATGATTCTGAAAATAGCAATAACACTTAGATTTATATACTGCTTCTCAGTGCTTTACAGCTCCCTAAGCAGTATACAGAGTCAGCACATTGCCCCCATTAATGTGTTGGCTAAAACAATGTGATGGAAGGGTGAATCAACCTTGAGCCAGCGAAAAGCACCTAAAGCAAGTCTTACTTATCATCGTCATCGTCATCATCATCATCGTCCTTGGAAGGATTCGATAAGTTGATCAAAATGTCAAATCCAGACTAAACATCTGGCTGACTGTGCAACTAACCATATTAATACAGGTTGTAAGTCAGTGAAACTAGGTTTCTGCTTCAGAACATCCAAGAGTATGCACTACTGTCCTCTCCATGCATACACATAGATCATGAATAAAAAGCTTAAATAAAATATTATCTTGTTTCTTCTTTTTTTTATAAGAAGCAAAATAAAATGCATTTGTGACTTAAGAAATAGATATATTTGCCTAAAGAAATAGACAATATCTCTACTATGTATTGAATATAAAATAATGTAAAGTAGCTTTATTATTACTGAAAATGCAAAAGCATGCATTCAAAATAATGTGTTATTACTATAATACACATACATCCACTCTATTTGTTAGTAGAACATTAAACATCCTTCTTTCTCCTGATATGACCTTAGGGCCATCTCTGGGGTGAGCCTGACTGAATATAATTCTGCATAGATAGATGCATACATATTCGGTGGCTCTATTAATCACTATTTTTAGTTTCCGGTTTATATTCCAGATCTATAGAAACACTTTTTGAACAAAAAGTGACTCACAGGAATGCATATAAACTGCTTCCCTGTGAATAATTAAGGTAGCTGCATCATTTTTTTAGGCTTCAAAATACACTCCTGGATATTTCTGCATGCAAAGAGATAGACATGTGTGTGCACACACGTGAGGAGACAGCAGAAATAGTAGGCCTCTTGAATGAGTCATGGTTGCTCTGAAAAAGTGAGGTTGTGTACACACTAACACACATTTTTAAGGAGCTCTTTTAAAGGATTTCATAGTTTTAATATATACAGGCAAGCTGCTAAGTAATGAACACATACCCATGTTTCCCTGAAAATAAGACCCTGTCTTATATTTTTTGAACCCCGAAATAAACACTTGGCCTTATTTTCAGGTAGGTCTTATTATTTTGGAGCGCATGGAGGAAACCAAAGGAAATAGCTGGGAATGGCTGCGCATGCGTTTAAATATTTTCGGGGAAGGCTTATTTTAGTGCATGCGCTCAAAAGCCCGATTGGGTTTATTATCAGGGGATGTCTTATTTTAGAGGAAACCGGGTATATACCAAGCTGCTTATGCAGGTAGTCCTTCAGGCTCAAGATACAGAAGGATCTTGAGAGACTTGAACATTGGGCGCTGTCTAACAAAATGAAATTCAACTGTGAAAAAAGCAAGGTTCTACATTTAGGGAAGAAAAACAAAATGCACAGGTACTGTATATGTGCTACATTGCTCAATAGTAGTAACTGTGAGAAGGATCTTGGAGTCCTAGTGGACAACCATTTAGATATAAGCCAGCAGCTGCCAAAAAAGCCAACACAGTTCTGGGCTGCATAAACAGAAGGATAGAATCAAGATCACGTGAAGTGTTAATACCACTTTTTAATGCCTTGGTAAGGTCACACTTGGAATATTGCATTCAGTTTTGGTCGCCACAATGTAAGAAAGATGTTGAGACTCTAGAAAGACTGCAGAGAAGAGCAACAAAGATGATTAGGGGACTGGAGGCTAAAACATATGAAGAACGGTTGCAGGAATTGGGTATGTCTAGTATAATGAAGAGAAGGACTAGGGGAGACATAATAGCAGTGTTCCAATATCTCAAGGGTTGCCACAAAGAAGAGGGAGTCAAACTATTCTTCAGAGCACCTGAGGGTAGAACAAGAAGCAATGGGGGAAAATTAATCAAGGAGAGAAGCAATTTAGAAATAAGGAGAAATTTCCTGTTAGTTAGAACAATTAATAAGTGGAACAACTTGCCTTCAGAAGTTGTGAATGCTCCAACACTGGAAATTTTTAAAAAGGTGTTGGATAACCATTTGTCTGAAGTAGTTTTCCTGCCTAGGCAGGGGGTTGGACTAGAAGACCTTCCAACTCTGTTATTCTATTCTATTCTAACCACTAGAAACAGGACCCAAATTAGTAGTAGTTATGGCCATAATTGAACCTAGCAATTACAATTGTAAGTTATGGCATCTATAAAGTCGGCCACCATGTGATTGAATCCAATTTTATGATCTTTTTCATGGCAATCGTTAAGAAAATGTGGCAGCCATTAATTGAACACAGCAGTCATTAAGCAAACCCATTTTCATTATGCGCCAGTTTCTGCTAGAACCAGAAGCACATGCCTGTTTCTGGCAAAAGCCATCATAAATCATGGCATTGGTGGGATGCTGCAAACAGTCATAAATTCAGGACAGTTGCCAAGCAAAATGCAGTCACATGACCAGGAAAGCAACTTTGGAACTTTGAAATCTGGTTATAAGTAGCTTTGGAGGGGAGTATCGCTTGTAACTTCAAATGGTCAATAAGTAACTGTCATCAATTTATAGATTAACAGAGTTGGAAGGGACCTTGTATGTCATCTAGTCCAACCCTCCCCCCCCGCCCAAGCAGGAGACCCTACACCATTTCTGACAAATGGCAGTCCAATCTCAAGTGATGAAGCTCCCACAACTTCCGAAGGTAAGCTGTTCTCCTTATATCCAGGTTAAATCTCTCCAGGCCTACAGGTGCTTTGGAAAATAGCTTAACCCCTTCCTCTCTGTGGCAGCCCCTCAAATATAGGAAGACTGCTATCATGTCTCCCCTGGTCCTTCTCTTCACTAGACTAGCCATGCCCAGTTCCTGGAACCATTCTTCAGATGTTTTAGTCTCCTGTCCCCTCATCATCCTGGTAAATCATAAGTTGAGGACTATCTGTATTTCCCAGAGTAATCAGTAATTTCATTTATGTGTGGGTAGCAACTCAGAAACATTGCTCAGTTTACTCCAATACTGAAGAAATGTCTTTTTAATTGTAATTCCTTAAATACATCATGCTGCCAGTTTTCAACAAAACTGTTGCTAAGCCAGGTTGGTTTGAAAAGTTAAAAAATTACATAAAACCACAACCACCCCCAAAAAATAAAATCCAGCAGATAAAAAAATTAAAATGTTGATAGAGAAGGGGACAATTTTTTGGCTGGGTACAAAAAAAATCATTGGCATGAGATGAATATTTGGGGGAGGACAGTTGAAAATCCCCTCTCGTGTTAAAACCTATTTCATTTTCACATGGGAGGTATACCGAAAAGGTCATCAAAGAAATGACCAAAAAAGCTAGATCAGATGGGTAATGAAAGAATAACTTGAACGTGGCATATTTTCTTTTACCCTTGTAAAGAGTAAAGCTGTAGCCCCATATCTAATTAATTTAACTAGCTGTTTGCATACATTGGAAAATGTCTCTCAACAAGCTTACCTGTGACATTTATAATGAAGTAGAAAGTTTCACTGTCTGCAATCCTAACAGTGCAAGCATAAAGGCCAGAATCTCTGGGTGTCGTATCTTTAATCCACAGAGTTTCCCCAGTAATGACTGTTCGATTATTGGGCACCAAACGTTTTCCATCTTTAGTCCAAGTGATGGTGGTGGACTCTTTCACTTGACAGCGCAACGTCAACGTTTCTCCCGGAACTACAGAACGTACGTCAGGCTGAGAGATTTGATATTTGGTGGGTGGCTCTGCTAAAGTGAAATATAGGTGGGCACAGAAGGGAAGGGAAGCAACAGAAGTGAGAAACAAAATGTCCAACAGTTGTCAGTGAGGGAACTTGATCCAGCAAAGTAATGTGCAGATTTTCAAACAATCATCATCATCTTTTCTGCCAGCTACCATTTTAATAATATTGAGCCAAACCAGAAACGCTGATAAAATGTGCTTTATCATTGATAGCTGATAAGGACAGCAACATACCATCCAAAGAGGTCTGGGATAAAATTAGATTCAAAAGAGAAGTGGGTTCTCAGGACAATTAAAGGGCAGACTGTGATGAGAAGAGGAAGCCTCTTCCTCACACAAGCATCCTAGTAAAAGAACATTGAAAATTTAAGATTCTGCCACTCAGTTAAAGGTACTGTAAAATGCTGAATATAGGTACATTCCACATGAAGTAGAAACAGCAGTTCTATTTATTTATTTGTGCCATTATCTAATGCTCACAGACAGCCTACATAGCAGCATATTCGGTTGGCCAAAAACATAATGTGAGAAAGCAGGAATAAGTCTGTTGGCTCACTAACTTCATCATGAATTGAAGACAAATGGTCACAATGGGGAGCCTTCTCTGTTCGAGGTGCATGAAATCAGTTCTCTAAATCAGTGGATGCCTCCCTAACTTGCGATTAGGACTACTGCTGTTCACTGAGATAGGCAGAACCAATTCACTCGTCTTTATTCTCCTTCATGGTATAACTGATCTGAATGGCAGAGCATCAGTCATCGCTTTCCACCAATCACTAATAAAACATAACACAGAGTAAACTGTCTGCAGGTGTAAAGATGATGTGGAAGAACATAATAAATGTCCAAGCCCATAAAACTATTGGCTAATCCTGACCCACAATCTCCTTAAATTAGCACTGTGAAAAACAATGATTATTTTTCTATGGCAAAAATCCCTTCTTTTAGCTTTGCCTCACTAAAGCAATGCGATTCTTTTACTTTCAGGTTATGAGATGGGTGGCTGATATTACTAAATACTTCGGATCTTACTCTAAATAATCTTGCTATACAAATAGCAACAGTTCCCACATATGGTTTTTAAAAATGAGTCTCAATATTCAACAGCTCAAAATTCTTTTGACTAAAAAGTCCTCAATGAATGCTAATATACTGCATTAACTAATGTGGCAATTATAGATTCCATTAATTTATTGTGACATTTTGCATTAATAGGTTACATGGCAAGGAAGGAAGGAAGGAAGGAAGGAAGGAAGGAAGGAAGGAAGGAAGGAAGGAAGGAAGGAAGGAAGGAAGGAAGGAAGGAAACATACATCCCAAATGGCAAATGGTTTGCTTTCTACTATAAAGTTTATATTGATAAAATGTTTAAAAGGGTTTTTTTAAAAAATGCTAAGAATCCATAATTGGTTTAGGTTTTCTGATATTTAAAAATAAGTATGATTCGCTTACTTTCTGAAACAGTTAATACTATTCTTTATGCAAGGCATTCATTTTAAATAGCATTGATACCAAAATGACAAATACTCATTGCAAAATCACAAACCAAGCTTTGTCCTTTCATGCTTGCATTGTGACATTGTCTGACAGCATATACCACAATATATAGGGAAAATATACCACAATGTCACAATGCTAATTTCTCCACTTGCCTCCCCTTCCACTCACTCAGAACACAAATAATTCTTTATATAACCTATGGGACACTACATTTATTGTCTTTAGATTTCATCAACAGCTCAGAGAACTTTGTAAATTAATTCAATCTAAGTTTTATTTAAACCACAACTCTGTGAAATATTTAAATATCAGCCTAAGATGTCATGTTAATGAAAGATTTTTAATCAGAAACTTGTTAGCCAACCAGGCAGATGTACTTTAAAGAGATTTGTGTATCAAAATGGTAGCAAGAAAGATGGAGATGATACATGAAATAGGAGTATTTTGACAGTCATGGTCAATGAATGACAAAATTTACAGCCATAGCAAGGAGATCAAAGCCCTACCCCCAATATATCCAAAAACTGGGTGGGTCGTTGACTTTGTTGACCAGGGATGTGTTTTCCAAAATGAATTGTGTTCCACTGAATGCTTTTAAAAAGCTATAGTCAATTTTATTATAAATGGGGAGAAATGCTAATGATTTTTTTTAAAAAAACTTATAGTGCAAAATGTTTTAGTTTTCTCTTCCATCCAGTTATAATATCTTCAAGGATATTCCATTTCATTGCCTCCCAATCTTCACTGGAATATTTTCTCAGCCACTCCTTTGTTTTGAATTTCAAAGTTGTTTTTGAGTATTATTTTCATTCTGAAAATTTGTTTTAAATTAGTTTCTTCAAAGCTTTCTGATTCCTTCTTCCAGTGCCTGAATGGTGAGGTCATATTGGCTATACAAGCATCAACCCTTACACTTAAAACATTAGAAATAGTAAGAATAATTGTTTTAGCATGAGAAACATAAAATATTAAGAACAGTCGTGACATGACTGTTCGTTTTGCCAGATTCCAACCTAGAAGCGGCTAAAGCCTGTCACTTTTTATAAGCCTTGTCTATAAAACTTCTCTCTGCACTGCTTTTGACTCTGTGCCCAAACCAAAAAGAGCGCAGGTGAGATAGTGCAGCATTATCCTGCCCCTTTTTTTCAGGAAAAATTCTCCAGGTTTAAATACTGATGAGATCCAGGCAACGTGGAAACCATATTGCTCTACAGATTTAACCCATCTCCCTCTGTGATGCTTTGGGCTAAACTAGTACATACTTTTTAATACTTACATGAAATTTACCACAAAAGCTACGAACTCAGCTATACAGCGCCTTGGCCTACATTATCAAGCAACAACCATATGGCCTTCCAGCCAGACTTGGCAGGGACCATTTCAATCCAAGTGACAAACATGATTTCCCAGAGACTCTTCTCATGATCTACGTTTATTAAGCAGATCAGTCACTTTGGACTTGATACGTTTCTTTTTTCTTTTTCCTCTAAAAGTGTAGATTGCCTTTCCAATCTACTGTGCCCTCAATTACTGGTTAAAATAATGCAAAACAGCAGAGACAAACCTAAAATGAACCACCTCCCCTGTTCTCTACTGCAGAGCCACTTGTTATGCCCATCAGTAATGCACTGACAGGATATAAACCAGGAGTGTCAAACTGGCAGCCCGTGGGCTGGATGCGTCACCCACAAGACACACCCACCCCAGCTCCGTGAAGGGAAAAAACATTGCGATACGTCACAAGACAGCAACATGACGCGGCGAGTTTGACACTCATGATATAAACTATTAAGTTGTATTCCATTATGCATTGGAATGCAGTACAGGTAGTCCTTGACTTACGACAGTTCATTTAGTGGCCATTCAAAGTTATAACAGGACTGAAAAAAAGTGACTTATGACCATTTTTCACACTTACCTTTGTAGCATATCCCCATGGTCATGTGATCAAAATTCAGACTCTTGGTAACTGAGTTGTGTTTATGATGGTTGCCATGTCCCAAAAGGGTCATGTGATTCCCTTTTGTAACTTTCTGACAAGCAAAGTCAATGGGAAAGCCAGATTTGCTTAACAACCGTATAACTAATTTAACAACCGCAGTGCTTCACTTAACAACTGTGGCAAGAAAGGTGGTAAAATGGGGCAAGACTCACTTAACAAATGTCTCACTTAACAACAGAAAGTTTGGGCCAATTGTGGTCTACCTGTAATAATTTCTCTAATATTGTTTATATCCTTCACAAGATCCTGATATGGAGCAATAGTTTCTGTCACATTTTGATAATGTACAGGTAGTCCTCAATGTATGACCAAAATTGAGCCCAACATTTCTGTTGTTACGTGAGAAATTTGTTAAATGAGTTGTCCCATTTTATCACTTTTTTTTTTTGCCATATTTGTTAAGTGAATCACTGAAGCTGTGAAATTAATGGTCATTTGTGAAGTGAATCTGCCTTCCCATTGTCTTTGCTTGTCAGAAGGTCGCAAAAGGGAATCATAGGATTCCGAGACACAGCAACCGTCATAAAAATGAACCAGATGTCAAGCATCTAAATGTAAACCACGTGGCCATGGGGATGCTGATATGGTCATAAGTGTGAAAAATGGTCATAAGTCACTTTTTTTCAGTGCCACTGTAACCTTAAATAGGCACTAAGTGAACTGTTGTACGTTGAGGACTACCTGTACTGAAAACATCCACTTCCAAAGAGTCAGAGTCACCCTGTATGCACTCCTGGTTTTCACATTTCCTATTATTCGACAGGATAAGTGAAAATGGAGGTCACTTCCACTTTATCGGTCCCTTAGAAAATATAGGAAATGGAGCAAATTTCCGTTTCTGACCTACATATGTCCGAGAGTATTTCATCCCTGCTCTAGGAACAAAGCAATGAATCGGGGCTCCTATCCTCCCACAATACATATTTGATCCCTATGGAATACGTTTCAAAATCTGGATTTTTTTTTTAAAAAAATGTAAGCCTGCTTTTTGCTCCAAAATCTTAGTTCTGTCTCAAGGACAGTTCTTTATTCTCTTTTAGGCCGTCATTCTTGACCCATTATTTATTTATTTATTTATTTGTCAGAATTTGTGCAGCCTCTCCTCCAGTGGTGAAATCCAAATTTTTTTACTCCGGGTTCTGTGGCCATGGCTTGGTGGGCGTGGTGTGGCTTGGTGGGCGTGGCAGGGGAAGGATACTGCAAAATCTCTATTCCCACCCGACTCCAGGGGAAGGATACTGCAAAATCTCCATTCCCACCCCACTCTGGGGCCAGCCAAAGGTGGTATTTGCTGGTTCAAACTATTCAAAATTTCTGCTACCGGTTCTCCAGAACCTGTCAGAACCTGCTGAATAGCACCCCTGCTCCCCTCTCATCAGAAATCACTCTGGGTAGTATAAAACAACCAATATTTAATGCATTCACAGTTTACATAAATGCCCTTACAACTTGCATTATATTTTTAAGAGAGAGAAATAAAAGGGAAAAACTCCTGTGTTCAGGCTTACAGTGGGAAAAAAAACACAACAATCCTTCTGTACTAGTTCATAGTAAGCAGGATGCTTGCTCAGTATTATTATCGGGATCTTTAGTTAGTTCAGGAATCTTTCTGAATCATTTAAAACGGGAAGTTAGTGTGGGCTAGATGGGTAACATGAATCTTTCTCTCATCAGTGCCATTTGGGGATGTCTAGCATTGTCATGGAAGTGAATTCATCATTAGTTCACCTTACAAAGTTATTTCTCGTGCTTTTCAATTCAAGCTGAGACACACCATGCCAATGTCAAAACATTATTCAAGAATAAATCTTGTTCTTCCAGCATCAGTGAGGATTGCTCAGCCAATCTGCAGCCTGCTTTGCATAAAATTAAAAAGGGATGCATCCATTAAACAAAAAAGCAGTTCTTATATGCAGGGATAAAATCTGCTACTTATTTACCTAACCTTCACTATCTTAGCCTTTGTGAGTTTGCATGTGCAGTTGTTTTGTTATATTCCATGGACGGATGACAACAATACAAATGTAAACAAAAGGCCCATTAGTTTTTGTGGAAGTTTTAGAAATAAAAAGCGGTACAAGAAAATTCTTGAGGATAGGGTTTTGTAAGATATGCAAACAACATGCTTTTTTTTCTTTTCTAGATTTTCAATAAGATAAACAATTTTGGTTCATATTTAGTTCAACATCCAGTTTCAAGCTGTAATTCTATACGCCATCCTGGGCAACTAAACTTGGAAGACAAACATGGGTTTACAGCAAAAACTCAGTAGCTGCTTCTTTTAAAAAAAATAACTGGCAAGAAATACATCCTTGCAACTACATTTGAAAGATGTAGACACGACAGCAAAATTCTTGGTCCATTGGAAGTCTGGCTGCTGTGGCTTTACTGTCAGGATGGCTATTAAAAATAAATAATCTGAGTACTTTTTTCTTCTAATATGGCTACCAACATACAGAGCAAAATAATATGCTTGCTTTCAATCTTATCCTGCATATTATTAATTATTTCAATAACATACAACACGAATATATAATATAACACTTAAAAACTCATTACACATATGTGAAACTTTCTGTGCAGTTAATTTTTCCAGCTTTTCTGTTGACAATACATTGTAAATCTGTCATAAAGTTTGTGGCCAGAAGACTTTTAACCAATTTTTTATGAAAGTAAAGTAAAGAAATATAAAGTTTTAAACTCATCAACAAAATATGAAACATATATATTTTATGGCATGTTAAAGATAAAAGACAAACATGAAAATGTAATAAATTCAAGAATGTCTTACAGAAGGGCTAAGAGTTTGAAAACAAAGGCTACTTCGTTAACTCTGGTTCTGGTTAGGTTATAGCTAAAACAGAGAGCTAAAGTCCCAACATCTGATAGGAAACCATCTAAATCTAGAAATACAAATATAAGGGAGGGTGGGGGGAAGTCAGCTCTTTTGCTATTAAAAAAAAGAATATGCTTTTGATATATTTATTCTAGTTGTTCAAGATTTCTGTATTCATTTATAGTAAAAATAAAAATATATAAATCTGAACCAAGAAGCAAATAACACTGCTTCAAGTTAAAATATGCCTTTAAAAACCATGCTCTTCTGAATCAGAAACAAAATTTGGGAGACATGTCATCCACCAAATATGCTGTACTACTTTGAATAGAGATTTCTGCCTTATGGATTTCTCTCCATAGTTCAACATATATCAGAGACAATGAAAGGCTACACTCAAAACATATCAACCAACATTTTTATGGGATTGCACAGGTTGCCTGTGTGCTTTGCTATCTAATCTGGGCAAGAGTACAAATAAAATAGGCCCAGGCGCTGGACCCCATATATATTGGCAAGGAAAAAATGTCTGAAGTAGATGAAACTCTGTACTATGTGGACAAATTTTCGTCCCAATGCCAGAATGCCTGATTATCCAATGAAATCTCTTGGCAGGAGAATCCAGACAAAGAAAAGGAAGGATTTAATTATCCAGCATGTCGTTAATTCATGGAATTTGTTGCCAGAGGGAACATTTCCACACTAGAGGTAGTGTGATGATGTCCCTGACTCAAGTTCAACTTATGGTGACTACCTAAATATATCCATACAATTTTCTTAGTCACAGTATGAAAAGTTGCATGCATGCTGAACTACCCTGAACAGAGATTTCTATCTTATGGTTGAACTTTGTGTTCAGCACGCAAGTCACATAGCAGAGAGAAGGAAATGCTTAAAGAGTGCAGTTCAGGATACAGTATAGTCTTGGGACTTCCTGAGAATTTAATTGTTGGTTTATTGCACTCACATAGCTACTCAACACAAAGAATATGAAATCAAGTTTCTTTTCAACTGCTAATCAGGCTTGCCTTTCTTAGCTTCTGAACTTGGATAAGATTTCCAGTTGCTGCCACCTGCTACTTGCTTGTTTGATTGATGTACATGTCTCCCAAGAGCTAAAAAAAAATATTCTGAGCAACCTTTCCTTCCATAATATTCTGTAACTATAAGCCTATGAAGCAGGGGTGAAATCCAGCAGGTTCTGACAGGTTCTGGAGAACCGGTAGTGGAAATTTTGAGCAGTTTGGAGAACCAGCAAATACCACCTCTGGCTGGCCCCAGAGTGGGGAGGGAATGGGGATTTTGCAGTATCCTTCCCCTGGAGTGCAGTGGGAATGGAGATTTTGCAGTATCCGTCTCCTGCCATGCCCACCAAGCCACACCACGCCCACCAAGCCACATCCACAGAACCAGAAGTAAAAAAATTTGGATTTCACCACTGCTATGAAGGTGGTTGAGCAAGTGGACAAAATAAATTGCCCAGAATCCCCTTCTACAGCAGCCCCCAACCTTTTGGGCTCCGGGGACCAGTTCCGTGGAGAGAGGTTTTTCCACGGATCAGAAGAGGTGTTGTTTCATGTGCTCCCTGCATCCTGCGGATGAGGCTTCACTTGTTTGCATGGCCTGGTTTCTGGCATGCCGTGGCCCAGTATTGGTCCATGAATCAGGGGTTGGGGACCCCTGCCCTACTAAATTTCCATAGGTAAGAGTGAACTTGACATTGCATCCCACTGAATTTAGTCTACCGTGTGAACTACTACACTGTGTTGGCTTTCAACGAGGTGCTGGGTTTCTCTATAGTGCTAACAGAAACAGATTTTTATATCACCAAAGCAATGTCTGGATTACAATGTAAATTGTCAACTCATAAATTACTCAATTGAAAATAGCATGAACAGATAATTATAATGGCGTCACCATTCTAGTGGAGATCAAGATCTATGGGCTAGAAGTGTTTTATTAAAAATGAGAAATAACCCTTGTCAAACTGGTCACCTCAGTTTTGAAGAAGAAGGCTGTAACTATTATTATACAATCCTTCTTTGTCCAGACTAGATGCAGCTATGTCTTTTCATGTGGCTCTCCAGTTATACTTTGACAAGCCTATTTATCTCATCCACTGTTTATTCAGAGACCCTATAAAAAGAGGGATGATTGTTAAATTATCTAATAGATTAATTTTTTTTAGCAGAAATAAAATAATGCAATTAAAGTCCTAACATAAAAGGATCTGCAATAAGGCAAGAAAGGACCCATTTCTAAAATACTCTAGAGGTCACCTGTCATTTAGGCTATTTCTCAACACTGGAAGTAGTCCTATTTCCAAAAGTAACACATATCAAAGGTAAGTCCTTGGCTGATGATCACAATTGAGCCCAACATTTCTGTTGCAAATAAGACATTTGTTAAGTGAATTTTGTGCCCCTTTTTATGACTTTTCCTGCCACAGTTGTTAAAGTGAATCACTACAGTTGATAAGTTAGTAACACGGTTGTTGAGTATATCTGGCTCCACCATTGACTTTGCTTGTTGAAGTTGGCAAAAGAGATCACATGATTCCAGAACTCTGCAACAGTCATAAATATGAGTCAATTGCCAAGCATCTGAATTTTGATCACGTGACCATGGGAATGCTTCAACAGCCATAAGTGTGAAAAACGGTCATAACTCACTTTTTTCAGTGTCGTTGTAACTTCGAATGGTCACTAAATGAACTGTTGTAATTTGAGGACTACCTGTAGTTGGACAAAAGAATGGAGAGTGAAGAGGAAAGAAATGTGCATACAGTGTTGATACACCTCCCTCCCATTCATCATCATCTGTCCCCTAGTCCAGGGGTGGGCAAATGTGGCTCATTTACAGCCTGTGGACTTCAATTCGCAGAATTGCTGAGACAGCCAACCTGTGGAGTTCAACTCCCAGAATTCCTGAGATAGCCAAGCTGTCTCAGGAAGTCTGGGAGTTCAACTCCACAGGTTGTAAAAGAGCCACATTTGCCCACCCCTGCCTTAGTCCACCAATCTGTCTTCCAGAAAACTATTATCAGGTTTACTCATCTTTCTGTCATCTCAGAAAGGGGGAAACCAGGAGAATTTAGTCAATTTAACCTAAATCTGCCAAACCTCTTCAATAAATGCTAAAGAAAATGTTTCATATATTAATTTGGGACAGAACCATCAGTATTTGTTTCTCACAGTTAAATCATGGGACAAGCTCTGTTGAAAAGTGTATATATATATATCAGAAAATAGGGCAACTCAGAAATTCCAAAAATTCTTCTACTTCAAAAGAGACATCTAAAGAGTTTCAAGATGGCAAAAGTTGCTTGTTTCCTCCTGATCTTTCAATGAAAATGGCTAGATATCTCTATCTCATGAAGGAGTGGAATATCCATCTGTTCACTGTTTTGATAATGGATGCCACTTTTATCAACATGAGAAGAAGCTCTTACATACTACATTTTTCTCACTTTAAATTGATTAGCAATACCCCCCTTTTTTTTTTAAACAGACAAGTCTACAGGAAAGACTTCTGAACACATGTTTCATAACCGAACTAGGGGTCTTCCAGAAGATTGGCCTACCAGGGCATACGAACAGCTCACTTAATGAGCAAATTAGACTTTGCAGATATTAAGATCAAGAATTCTATGCCTGTGTGATTCTATGCCTGTGGGATCTAATTTAACCTGCAGCCTAAACCAAAATGGCCATGGACTGTAGACCTGTAGACCAGAGGGTCAGACATGCTCATAATAGCCTTAATAAACCAATGGGAGCCAGGCAGGTGCCAGCCACTGAAGATTGTACATCTCCACCCCGGACCACCCCAATGATGCCCTTGAAGTGATGTCCCGATGCCTGGAAGCTGTGCGGATCTGGATGGGGAGAAACAGACTCAGACTCAACCCACCCAAGACTGAGTGGCTGTGGTTTCCGATGTCCCGATATAGTCAGTTGGTGCCATCACTGACTATCGGGGGCGAATCGTTGGCCCCCACGGATAGGGCTCGCAACTTGGGTGTCCTCCTGGACTCACTGCTGTCTTTAGAAGAGCATTTGATGGCTGTGGCCGGGAGGACTTTCTATCAGGCTCACCTGATTCGCCAGTTGCATCCCTTTCTGGATCGGGACTCGTTACGTACGGTCACTCATGCCATCGTCACCTCACACCTGGACTACTGTAATGCTCTCTACATGTGGCTCCCCTTGAGGAGCACCCGGAGGCTCCAGCTGGTCCAGAATGCGGCCACGCAGGTGGTTATGGGAGCGACGGGGCGCTCCCATGTGACCCCCTTCCTGCACGAGCTGCACTGGCTCCTGGTGATCTTCCAGATGCGCTTCAAGGTTTTGGTTACCACCTTTAGAGCGCTCCATGGCTTAGGACCAGGGTACTTGCGAGACCGCCTTCTGCCACCAGTAGAGTCTCACCAACCAGTACGCTTCCATAGAGAGGGGCTCCTCGGGGTGCCGTCAGCCAAGCAATGTCGACTGGCAGCCCCCAGGGGGAGAGCCTTCTCTGTGGGGGCACCTGCCATCTGGAATGAGCTCCCCCCCAGAGATACGGAGGATCCCAGACTTACGCACTTTCCGCCACACCCTCAAAACATTTCTATTCCAGCAGGCTGGGCTGGCTTGACTCTCCCTTTTAAATCTGCTTTTAAGCTTTTATATACATTGGGTGTTTTTAAATTTGTTTTTGGGCCAAAATTATTTAATATATTTTTAAATAGTTTAAATGGTTAACTTCTATATATGTATTTTTACCCTGTGGCTGTTCACTACTCCGAGTCGCTTGGGAGTAGGGCGGTATATAAATTAAATTAATAAAAGAATAATAAATAAATTGTGAATGAGGCATTGTAGATCATTTGTACACCAAGACAAATCAATCAGGAGAAAATCTAAAACACTATTTTGAAATTAGAACAGCTAAAGGCAGAATTAGGTTGCCTCAATAGTGGACTGTGGATGAAACACAAGTGTATTATAAGATATGTCCTGTAGTAGGACATCTCCACACCATGGTTAATCTCAGAGTAAAGCTGATAACCCAAGAAAGAGGATAGGGCAGGGCTGGTAGTTACAAAATAGACATTATTTAACATATATGAAAATATTTTTCCAGTAATCTGACTCACTGCAGCTAGTTCCAGTATGAATACATTAAAAATGCTGAGGCTTGTTCCTTAGTCATGGTATCAAATTAGGGAATTTGAAGTTAAAAGCAGCCTTCATTCAATTTATCTAAAGCCTTGCAAGTTACTACTTGTGCCAAACAATGGCTAGTTATGATTAGGTGAAAATAGTTTTAGCTCCAAAACCATGTAGTTTCAGTATGAAAAACTGAATCTATTAATAATTTATTTGATTTCTGGATATGAAAATAAGCAATTTATTTCATAGTTCTAATAACTATTAAATAAATAATAAATAAGTCATGCCTGTCCCTCTGCACTAAGAATAAAGTAGAGTAAAGTAAAGTAGAGTAGAGTGGAACGTTATTGTCCCTTCAAATGTACACTAATTAGCATACATTAAAATGAAATTTCATTGCATTCAGCTCTCAAAGGATAAACATTATGCATATGCCCACATACACACACACACACATATGACACAGAGAAACATCATAGTCTAGTTTGATTGTATACATATACATGGCAAAAAGAAAAAAAAGAAAAGAATCCTGCGAATTTACAAGACTGATGGCATAAGAAACAAAGTTGTTACAGAATCTAATAGTCCTGCTATAAATGCTTTGAAACCTCCTCTCAGGATGGAGCAACAGAAACAGACCATGAAGTGGCTATGTGGGATGTCTAACAATGCTTCAAGCTCTAAGCATACAGAGTTTATAATCAGTATCCTGAATAACGGGATGCGAGCTTCCTATAATCTTCTCGGCTGTCCTTACCGCTCTCTTAATGGACTTTCTATATGAGGCACTGCTGCCACCAAACCAAACAATGATACAGTTTGTTAAAATGCTCTCAATCGTGCCACTGTAAAAAGTGGCCAGGACAGAAGGAGAAAGATGTATTCTCCTCATTTGACGCAGGAAATGCAAACGCTGATTACGGAAATGTAACCCGTATTTGTGAGTGTTTATGCATATTGTGTATCCTTGAACAGTGATGTTCAGTGCTAATTTACTCAGACAGTTCCTTTAAGTTTAATGTTGTTATTCCCAAATATGTGTACACAGAACCATGGCCTTTATTGTACTATTCTGAAATGTTATTCAATACATCAATGTAAGTACAAGGAAGTATTTTAATTAATTGGCTTTGGGACAAGTTGGATGCTTTCCTATGATGACATAAATAGTATCATGGCATTATTTCAAAATCAGAAAGAAACATTGTCTACAATCTTTTAACATTTTCAGAACAACAGTTTCCCAGATATTTTTTTCTATTAGCAATATGTAATTGACACCAGGAATTTCTTTGCAAAAAGCATTTCGGAATAAAATATTTAAGGAGGGATTTAACATTTTTGAAGTTAAATGAAATATTAAAAATAGAAGGAGATTAAAATGTTTTTAGCCAACTTGAAAAATCAATGTCTAGAAAATATTGTAATACTGCACTCATTATTGGACTATTTTAATTCTCTCTTGCCTAGTTTTGATATAGCTACAGCTTCTCTTAAAGCATTCTCTTGCTAGAATTTCCTTGGAAAGCATATTTTCAGTATCCGTGTCTTAAATTTACTTGCAAATCATTACTGAAAGCTAACACCACATTTCCAAACTACAATAAGCAGTTTTATTACTTTTTTAAAAAACCATTTTCTTGATTTAAAAAAGTATTTGTTTTTATGACCCCAATGTGGAACTCATAGCAGATATTTTTTTGTTTGTATCTTATGAAAGAAATATCTGCTGCTACCCAGGATTGAACTCTCAACCTTCCAAGCAGGAGGCAAGCGTCTTTACCTCTAGGCCACCACAATTTCATAAGTTTACAGGAATACATAAAGACTCATGACAATCCTAAGGGATCGATGAGGCAAATGAGGACACATGTAATAATGTCACATTTTAAATGCCATAATATATATACTTGCATCCGATGACACAAGTATGTAATTAGGGTATTTATGCAATGGTGTCACCATACAAATGCCATCATTGTGGTATCATCACAGTTTATTACTGACTGCTGTAAAGAACAAAGGATTATGAGTCAATAAGATATACAGGACCTCATGGAATAAAGTAAACATTTGTACAGTTAGACATATCTGTTGTCTCCATGAGCAGAATTCTGAGTATCAATAAAGGAGAATATCTGTAGGTCAGGATTGAAATATGTAGTCCTTGGTGCTCTCTGAGCTTGGTTGTTTTCTTGCTGATGTTTTATTATCCAAACTAGATAACATCATCAGTGCTAATCCTGCTGATGTTAACTAGTTTGGGTAATGAAACATCGGCAAGAAAACAACCAAGCTGAGAGAGCACCAAGGACCCCATATTTTAAATATCCATTCATGCTGATAATCTTCAACTTGGCTAAACATCTATTTTGTACTTATTTTTATTTATGACTCTCAGAAAACACAGATCATGTTAGGAAACATAAAGATCATGCTTTCTTATTAGAAATATTCTTATTAAGTATATATTCCCCTAACAAAAGAACTAAAAAATCTCCCTGTTTTATATCACCGCTTTGCCCAGTACAATGGAAATTAAGAAACATATCTGAAATGACTAAAAAGTTTAGAAGGATGGTCTAACAATTCTACTAGCAAGCCCTGATTTGCAAGCTATATTTTTCATGCCCATATTTTCAAATCTATTAATATATCACTGACACTAGATAGAAGGAAGAGAAGGAGTCAAAAATAGAAGGACAAAATTTTGACACTTACACTTACCTTACCATTAATTCCCAACTTCCCAATCTAAAAGGGTCCCCAAATTCAGTGATCTTACTACAGTGGCCTCTGCCAGCACCCAAAACTGAGAAAGTGAAATATAGAACCTGGTGATGTTATTAGATTTCAGTTAGGTTCTATTTTTACCATGCCTAGAGATGTCTGGATAGAAATCTGGGACTTCAGGGACCCCCCACATACATCTATCACTGAATTATAAAGAAAAAAAACCAAAGGAAATTATATCCAGAATTTGTTCTTCAATTATATTTATATGCTGCTTCACAGCATTAGATTCACTGGCTGGCCTATGATAAACAAATTTTAAAAACAGTATTGATTGGGGGGGGGGGACTGACATTGTAAAATTTAAAAAACAAATATAAGAAAAATAAATCTGATAGTTTTATTTTTTTAAAAAAAGATTGATTTTAAAACTGTGGAATACAGATAGCAAAGGTTATTTAAAAGATCTAAATGAAGAAAAGGTTTGATAGGTGATGCTGGAAAAACGTGTAGCATCCACAGGCTTCAATGAGGAAGCTATCACTCAATAGTTTTCCCTTTGGCAAAATTCTCCCTGATGGTCACCTACCTTACTTCCTTCAGGATACTAAGGTGCAATGAAATTAATTTCAGGTAATCATCAACACACCTTAGCAACTAAAAAAAGGAAGTGAAAAAATGGACAAGGAGAGACAGATGCTTCAATTGTAACAGCATCTGACAAGTACACAACTAAGTCCCTCAAAATCCTATAATTTAGTATTTTCAATCTCTTCAGGGAAAAAATAAGTTCTTTCCAAATATTTACTTTTAAAGCCCGATGGTTAATTGGTTTCAGTTCCTCAGTATAACAATTCAGATCCACTCTTTGCCTATGTTCACTTCTAGAGCATTCATAATAAAACAAGACATGCTGGATTATGGCCAATTAACTTTTGGGTGCTTTGGTTTAGAGTACATAAATTTATTACTTCTTTGAAATTAGTCAATACTCAATCTAAAGCTAAGTGCTTAAGGTGTCCCCAGGGAAGAGGATTTTAAATGACATTTTAACAAAATGAAAGAATTCAAAATAGTGTTTGTATTATTTAAAAACCAAGGGATAGTTAGTCTGAACATCAGCTGTAAAGAGAAAAGGAAGCTAAATGCCAAACAGAGACCAAATTAACTAGCTCAGCAGGTTTCCTTACAGACAACATGGGTGAGAAAAGGTCATCAGTGAGCTTGCTATTTATCAACTATATGTACAAACTAATTATTCAGTTCAACTCAGCTGCCTTTCAACCTGGGACCCCAGTAAAACCTCCCATCATTAAGGTTTAACTTCATTAGTATTCTCTGAATGGCAAGAATGTGGCTCAAATTTAAGAAGCTCTTCCTGAGTCACGAGGCACATAACACTGCTAGAGAATAGTGATTAAAGAATTTTAAATATATATAGAGAGAGAACTGTAGCTCTGATTTCCTCTAAGGAAAAAATAAGATATTAAAAGGCGATTTTCATAATCATAAACCTGCCCAAACTCAAAATTTAGCCTCTGTGATCTGATCAACAGTGATCACATCTAATACTGAAATCCATAAATTTAAAAATGTTGGTTCAGAAAGAACAATGCTTCATGCAAAAGAGAAATGACGAAATGGAATCTCTTGGCCTCTATTCGATCCCCAGATAGCAATATTAGGCCCAGGTTCAATGGCTATGCTAGCCAACTTTCTATTTAAAATATGTCTGTATATGTCAAAAGTGTAAAATAGAAGAAAAATATATATGATGACAAACTACAATAGTAAGAAGAGAGGGTAGGAAAGAACTCTGGACTATATTGAGAATAATTTGCTATCATATTTGTTTGCTAATTTATTAAATTTACACACCCACATATCACACACTTTTTAAAATATATATGGAGAACTCTTCACTTTTTATCTTCCAGAACACTATGAGTGCTTGATTTGAGAATAGTAACTGATACCCAATTGAGTGGGTATTTGATTCTAAGTTTTCCTTTAATCGTTTTAGAAAATACTGGAGCTCAGAACTGAGAAGGAAAAGTTAAAGAAATTACTAATATAATAAAGATAAGGGTTTCTCCTGTCCAGTCATGTTCAACTCTAGGACTGGTGCTCATCTCCATTTATTAGTCAAGGGAATCAGCTTGTCTGAAGACATATCCATGGTCATGTGGCCAGCAAGTAATGGGAGCTCACCCCATCAAGTAGAACTCGGGGCTCGAACCCAGCTTCTGAGCTTTTCAGCTGTTTAACTACTGAGCCAAAGCACCCTAATGTTGTCTAATAGTACTATGTCCAACAGTATAATATCTTATGTTGAACTAAAGAACTAGAACACATTGTATTTTGCAGTTGACAGGAATCAATATTAAGGTCTTGCCATCTGCACTTTGAGCTGAGAAAACCTAATACTTACAATGATGCACTTGCTACATTCTTCTTCATTATCAGACCAATACAGTTCAGCTACAAGTAGCTTGTTAAACATCATAATGTAACACAGTATCAAATGAATTGATGACATAAAATTATTTCAACTTATTTTCCAATCCACAAAATATGAATGTAATACTCATTTAGTTACAACATCTGGGAAAATGCTGACAAGATACTTGCATAACATACTTTGTTTTATCGTCTGCATAAAGTTAGTTGTCAAGTTGACTATTGGGGAAAAAAATAGATTAAACTGATTAAGCATGTAATCTAAAAGAAAAATATGATTATTGGTATACTAATAAAATCAACAGGAAAAGCTACAACTGGGAATTTGTAAAATACATGTAACCAGTCTTGGCAATTATTTATGCTACCACAGAATGCTCTTGAACAGTGAGAAATCTGCGATGATAGCACTAAGGGTATGTAGGCTACACCTGGCAACACACTCAGCTCTTCACAATGCAGTGGCATGCTCCCAACAAACATGGACCAGAGTGCAAACATGATTGATCAGGTGCATGCTAGCAGTGCCCGAGGGCTGCTCTTGAAACAAGGTTTCATCAATGTCTAATCTAAGCAAACAAAGAAAGAAAGAAAGAAGAAGCAAACAAAGAACGGATAAAGTGGCTCAAATTCTCCCATAGTATCTTTAGCCGTGATGGGTTTGATATACCGCAATATCTGCAATTTTAGTGAATTAATTAGACTCTATAAATCATTCCTGAATGAACATATATATGTAGTCAGATATTCTAACCTTCGAGTTTTCTCAAAACGCTAGAGATCTGTTTAAACCCAAGCTGAAAAGGGTGCTTGCAATTATTTTAACCTTGGGTATATTTGCACTTTCTTAATTGTCATTAAGTTAAAAATCTATTTTAAAAATCGTGGCATAAGTGAAGTTCAGAAGTACTTTTCCTTAATTGTAATAGGTTCAGAATGCCAAATGCCTAAACATTCAATTTCACTTATTATGTTTTGAATTTACAATTCAAGTACAATTCCAAGATGGGTTAGCTTATTTAACCTGTTAAACACTCACTAACTAAATTATGTGCTGTATTAACAGATATGTATTAACATGCCCTTTTTACAATATGGGTTTAGGTTGAGTTTGTTTTGATCACAGAGCTTTTGATCTTGTTTATTGCTCATATTGTTTTTGACTCTCTTGTAGTTATACAATGTTTAAAACCACTGATTAGTATAAACCTTTCAGAGGTTTGGGAGTTCAATGAACTAAAAGATATGCAATAAATAATAAGTAAAAAAAAATAAGAACGATATAATGATGCTAAATGGGTATAACTGTTTATTAGATAAAAGTGCATGCAATTCCAATATAATCTTAGAAGCATTACAATTCTGTGACTATTCAAATTAAATCTTCTGTAAAATTCTATTTCTCTGGCACGAACCCATACATGCTTTCTTTGGATGAAGCACCAGATTCCACCATTAATTCTTTTAATAAATTAGCTGGTTTCTAATAATACTGAGTCTGAAACTGCAATCTTCCACAAATTGGTTTGTTGAACCAACCAACAAATTTGGTTTAAGAAATGCTGAAAGGCCTTTAGTTTCTCCAGCATATAAACATATTTTTCATCAGGTTATTACATTAAAACCCCAAAATGGCAATAATAAAAGCATTTGTGTATGTATATATGTATATTTATATAGGAGCATGTATGCATATATCTACTTGCAAACAGTATACTGTATTAATTAATAAAACATATTGTGATTGGGCTATGGGGCTTGACTCCACCTGTTTGTATGCTTCTTTGTATATCTGATGTGTGTTTGTGTTTGTAATAAAAGAAGCTCTCTTCTACAAAATGTCATTATCACTGCCTCTCCCCCAATAACTCCATCTCGTCTGCCACATACACGTTCTTATTATCCCATTACGCACATCCACTTTTTTCTCCTCCAGTAATTCTTCATTGTCCCAATCTGAAATGCTTTTCTATATGCAAATATAAGTTCTGCCCCAGGAAAAGAAACAGATGTTTTCTCAGTAACTCCATATGCTTGTAAGATCTCAATTTGGCACAGTGAATATCTACTCCAGAGGCAATGCACTTTGAAAGCACACTCTCTGAACAGAAGATAAATCTTCCCTGAAATGACATTAATAGTATAATCCCACTGTGATGCCAACAAATGATCCCCCGCCCCTTTTATTAAAATAGTTTGTCGTATTCTATAATATCATGCATTCTGCTTTAATGGTGGCGAGGATGCATAGGAACAGTTCATGAATAAATCATATTATACAATCAAGAATAGCAATAGCACTTAGTTTTATATATCGCTTCATAGTGCTTTAACAGCCCTCTCTAAGCGGTTTTACAGAGTCAGCATATTGCCCCCAACAATCTGGGTTCTCATTTTACCGACCTCAGAAGGATGGAAGGCTGAGTTAAACTTGAGCCAGTGAGATATGAACTACCGAACTGCAGCTAGCAGTCAGCTGAAATAGCCTGCAGTGCTGAACTCTAACCACTGCGCTACCTCGGCTCTTATGAGGACTTATATGAGAACTATATACCTCCCCCCCCAAAAAAACACACACATTTAGATATTTGTAGATATAGAACTAGAGATCGAGCCAGAGTTAGAGACAGTGCTGGCTGGCTGGCTGGCTGGATGCTAAACCTCACAGTGGCAGAAAGAACCCAGAACACATAATTGACTTATGCGTAAGTACATGCAGTGGCTTCTCCAACTGTATTTAAGACTATTCTCCTCTTATTCTCTTCCCAAAGATTGGTAGATAAATCTTTATTAAGGTTTATTGGTTGTAAGCTGCCTAGATGGGTCATCTCTAGGTGAAATGGGCACGATATAAGTTTAATAAATAATATATATAAATGTAATAAAATGAACAAACAAACAAGGTCTTTGATCAATATGTGTATGTATACATACATACATAGAGTTGGTTAGAAGATGGGTGGCTATATACATGTTTTAAATAAATAAAAAGTGTATATAATACATGTGTATACACAAACACACACACACACATGCACAAAAGGTGTGTTAAAGATGGCAGCCAAAATAAGTTCTATGAGTTGGAAAGGAAGAAAGGAAGCGAGGAAGAGTCTTAAAGGAATCAACAAAATACATCAGAACTGAAGAAGCTTCTTGGATGAAAAGCGAAATCTCTTCAAAGAAAAACAAAGTCCAGCTGCTTTTGAAAAAGCATCTTTGGGACAACCATGACCTGGATGACTGAGAATCTCCATAGGCATATAAAGAAATATAGAGTTGTGGATCAATATTGTGTTGTCTTGCTCTGTAGCACGAGGCAAAATTTGGTAACATGATGGATAATAGTGACTTTATAGTGATGTAACATTAGTCATAAAAGCTAGTCCCCCAGATCTGTGTAGCCTTGGTGCTAAAAGTTGCCATCCTGAATCAAAAATCCTCTCCTTCAGTGTTTTTTTTTTTTTTTGGCTTGGCCATATTCCATCTAATGTATTGCCTCATTAGAAAAACCAAGGCTGCCAGATTTTCTGTAATGGATATTTTCCAGGTAGATTGGAAGCTATTTCTGTTAATGAGGAATGTCAGGCTGTTGGATTAAAGAGTAGTCTTAACCAATAATTAAAAATAACCATCCAGATCCTGACTTTTATCCTTGTAATTCCTATCTCTAGTCTTAAAGCTGAATCAAATACACCTCTAGGAACTTGCATGATCTTAAGAACTTAAGACAGTACCCTTTGGGGTGCAGTTATGGTAGTGAATCCCATACAATAGTTGTGCCATAGCTTTTGCCTTAAAACATTTTAGTGCAACTGGAATATAATGGATACCTTTAATGAGATAAAAAGATAATACATCTGTTTCATTACTCTGAACAACTTATAATGTGAGCCAAGTGTAGGTCCCTCCATCCCAAAAAATGAAAAGTAACTCCAAGCAATTAAAGCTGAATATTATTGCCATTACTATACCAATGATAAATATTAGGTCTTTTGTAAAAGGTCAGAACTAGGAGGATTTTTGGGTAATTTATCAGTAATTTTTCTTAATTCACAAAATTGAGCAAATGATATAAACGCTTTTTGCATCTTTGCCACACTTCATTACATAATAACCATGTTGTCAACATACAGGAGGACTAAAAGGCCTCTATAAACTAATTTTGGTGGGTCAAAATTGCCTTCATTGAGATGATGTGTATTATTTATTTATTTATTTATTGGTTCAATTTATATGCCGCCCTTCTCCAGAGACTCAGGGTGGCTTACAATGCATTAAGCAATAACAGAGGTTAAGACGGAAAGGAGTAATAGAGCGAGGATACAGCCTTGCTTTACTCCTCATGCTGTTAAAATTTGAGTTGGTTAGCTGCCCTTGGGGATCACATCTTACCCTCAGGTTATATTGCTACCAAGTAGATTAGTAAAAGTAATTCTGTATCTATGTTGGTAGATAGCAATTCATTCCAAAATAATTCTCTCAATATGGAGTCAAATGAAGGTTTGAAATCCACAAAAACTGCATAAAGGGAATAATTGGATCCAAAGGTGTATTTCTCCACTAGTAGGAGTTGTAGGATTATCACTTGGTCCTGGTAAATCTTCTAGCCTGTTCTTCAGCCAGGATATTATTGTTTTCAATCCAATCATAAAACATCTCAAATAGATGTCTGGCATAGATTTCTGTCCCTTTCCAAAGGACATTAGAATAATTCTACACACCTTTTGCTAGATTAATTTCCATGTGAGTTCCACTCTTTTTTCCACTGTGTTTCATTCTAGCTCTGTGATGGTGAACCCTCTCTGTGGGCAACCGAGCCATTGCTCCAGTTCAGCTCTGCCATGCATGTGCACGCACCTACTGCCTACCAGCTGGTCTTTGGGTCTCTGTCATGCATGTGTGGAGGGGCAGGTGTGCATGTGCAGGGCGTGCATGCACGCACACACGGGGGATCGGTCATGTGTGGGGGCACATATGCATGCACGGGATGATGCGTGCACATGCGTGCACTGTGCAGGCATGCCCGGAGGTCCATGTCCACTTGTGTAGGGGGCAGGGGGCATGGGCGGGGGCCGTGCACACATTGCATTTTGGGGGTTGCATTCGGACATGTGCATTGCATTCGGGCATGTGCACACTTTGGGCATTCGGTCAGGAAAAGGTTAGCCATCACTGCTCTAGCTGATACACATAAGGAATACACATGATACACATATACACAGATGTATTAAATGCTAGGTACAGTAAATGTGAAGAAATGAATGAGGATTCTGAAGGCTGCCAGATTGCAGGAAGCAGGAAGCAACCCTGAGGAAGAGCTGTGGCTGAGTAGAAAAGCACAGGCTTTAGACATAAAAGATACTAAGCCCAAACCTTCACTGGAAAAACAGCTCTACCTCAACATGTGGAGATCTGCTATAATCTCTAAGCAAGCAACTACGAGATTCACCTGATAATACCTTCTTACATTTGTAAACCACCAGAAGGCAAATGTCATAAAAACATAGTAAACCTACTACATTACCTACATAAAAAGTCCACAAAAAACCCACGGTTTTATTGGGATAGTACATAATTTCTATACTACGGTAATATTCTTTTTCTAGAAAAGCATAGTTCAATACACACACTTAAATGACTCTGAGAATTAATTCTAAATGTTATATATGAGAAGAAAAAACTCCAATCATACTTGCATTCTAATGAACTGAGCAGAAAAGAAAGGGGGGAAACCAAGAAATGTTATGATATGCAGAGGCCTCATCTCCTGCATAAAACATCTGGGAATGGACACATTTCATAAACATTACCCTGACAAGATTATTTGACAGGTCAGTTAATATAAATGTGTTAGCTCACTGTACTACAAGATAACAACAACTATATTAGAAATGCACCGATCCCCTGAGAGGCTCAGAAGATTTGGAGGTGTGGGGGGGTTGATTATGCACAGAATAATAAAAACATATGTGCATTCAATAAGTACACCATAATCAAAAACATCATCTTAGCATTCCACAAATACTACAGTTTGGGGAACACAGGAAAACAGAACGATTGTCAAACTGTGAGTTCGGAATAATTATGGCCATAAAAATCTTTCTTCATACAAAATATTACAACAATATCAAGTATTGTCAGTCATCCATATTTTTTTTGGCATGCACAAGCATGGAGATTTTGTTTAGATTTCAGCAGAACTCTGTGGCATGTGCACCACAGGCTTTTTCTGTGGCTTTGAAGGAATAAGAAAAACTTGCTAGAAAGCCAGCAGAAAGATCATTTTCCATGGGCCAAATGTGGCCCCATCAATCTGGTTTTGTTTTCAACTGAAGACTGTGCAACATAGCAGCTATGTTACATTCAAGGGAAACAAGTAACAGTAGTCCACAGAATTTTAAAATGAAAACCTCAATAGTTAAAAACCATTCTACATGAGAATCTTTGTATGCCTTTTTCTTGGGGTATATATTTTCCTCACCACAAAGTTCCTCAAACTGCATTTTCTGGGCCTTAGACCAACAGAATAAGGGGTTTAAAAGAAGGGTCAACAAAGAAATCCTTAACTATTGAGAAGATGGCACAGATATTTTGTGAAAAAACTTCTCTTTAGTAATATTCAGCATCAATAGAAGTAAAATAACATTTATAACCATTTTGAGTTATGGGTTCCTTTTCATTAAACTAAACACATTAATTTGGAGAAAAGATCAACCAAAATCTGGACATAAACAGGACTTCCCTCTCTTCCAAATAAGAATTTTTAATATGCAAAAGTTAATATTATTGTTAGAAAATAATATACAAAGCTAAGCTGTATATTATTGTAAAATACTGGACAGAGTCCAACATATATTATTATTATTACAGTTGAGAAATCTTCCTTGCTTTTTTAAAGACATGACAAATGCTTTGTTTTAAAATGAATGCCTTAGAAAATAATTTATAACTGTGATTGATCACATAATTTAAAATTAAACATCAGTAAAAGGACTAATTTAGGCCAGAAAAAACAATGATGTAAATAGATCAAAGTAATAATTAGACCTTCAAATCTCGATAGTAATAGCAATAGCATTTAGACTTATATACCACTTCACAGTGCTTTACAGCCCTCTCTAGGCAGTTTACAGAGTCAGCATATTGCCCCCAACAATCTGGGTCCTCATTTTACCCATCTCGGAAGGATGGAAGGCTGAGTCAACCTTTTTGAACTGCCAAATTGCAATCAGTTAGCAGTCAGCAGAAGTAGCCTGCAGTACTACACTCTAACCACTGCGCCACCGTGGCTCTAACTAAAAAGTTGTCAAGCTTTCTTAAAGTACTACAGGTTTGTATTAAAGTACTACTATCTACAGGTTTGAAAGTGCCATCATGAAGAATTGTCACAAACAGTAGTCCAGGAGTTATATCTACAGTTAACATTTGTTTGAATTATTCTTCTGTATTGTCTCCTATCCTGGATCCCTAAACATACTACTGAAATTCAAAAAGATAGATGATATAGAGATATAGAGATAGAGATAGAGATAGAGATAGAGATAGAGATAGTCATGGTTGTTTTCCTCAGAACTAACAAACAGTGATGATGACGCATCTCAGCAAAAATAGTTTACTTAGCAGGGTCAGTCACCAGGACCAGAGGTTTTGTCTTCCAAGCTTTTAAACATGCTGGAGCCCATCCACTCTGCTACAGTAGAGAGAAATTTCCTGAAGATGGGCTCCAGCTTGAGTCTGAAAGCTTGGAAAACAAAACCTCTAGTCCTGGTGACTGACCCAGATTGGATCCTGCAGGATTATCCTTGGACACATATATTTGGCCATATATCATTCATAGTTTACTTATGGAAAATTTGATGAGCTCTCTATAAATGATCATCTTTGAAAAAAATCACTTGAGAACTGGAGACATATAGTTGCTTCTGTATGATCTGAATGTCCTATGCCTGATCATGTTCAGAACAAAACAGAAAAGTGGACTTACCTCCAGGTTCTGAAGTAGTCTCTTCACCAACTAGACTGTCTGATGGCCTAGCCAAGGAAAATCCAGCCATGGTGATCATCACCAGGCAGATACGGCAATATGAATCCCAACTGAACATCTTCTCAATGCCAGTCTGTGATTGTCTTCCATAACTCCATGTGGACTTTAATCCCATCTGAGCTCTTCTAAACAAACATGGGCTGAAAGCAGCACTTAAGCCTTGGTAAAGATCTTTTTATTCCCAGCTTCTACCAATTCTCCTAAACAGAAAAGGAGAAAGAAAATGTTTACTAAGATCATCACCAAAATGACAACATTACATTCTTATGAAACACCCTCTATATGTATCCTTAATCATCCTCAGTTTAAGCAACTACTGTCCTCCTGTTCCAATTTTGTTTAAACTCCAAGATAATGAAATGAGATGGCAATTTAAGTAATGAGAGCAAATCAGAGAAATAAATGCAGTAGTTCAAGAAGTATCAATTTAATATTGACTAAGATAGTCATTTCCTCTCAAAGATCCTCAGTCCATCAAAACATTCAGCAGATTACACGTAATAAAACTTCTGCCTAATTTTGAAATTAGTCTTAAGAAAGATACCTACAATTGTTAAATATCATATTATATTGATAAAGACAAGCACAGACCTGGGACATTTGAACTTAAATTCTACCTCCCATGATGAATCACTGAGCCAAGGTTAAGCTACCATAATAACATATAATACATATAAGATTTTATTGAAATATTAAATTCCATAAACACTGGGGGGAAATAAAACCTCTCCTACAGATAGATAGCAAATATACCATGATATCAGTGGGATAGGTGGCATAAAAATTTAATAAATAAATAAATAGCTTTAGCCTGGCCTATTCTACTGATATGCTAGCTTCCTATCTGTGGTGAAATTATGGGTATTGGTTTAAACAGTTAACCATCCTCAGCCTATAATAATACAGTTTAGAAACACTGTAATCTACTAAAGTTACTTTTATGCTGTTTCTGTAAAGTGGAAATATAGGTAATCTTCCTCTAAACTGAAACAATGTAAACACCATAATAGTACTTAGCACTTCCAATTTTCAATATTAACTGAATGTATCTGAAAATATATGTTCCATAGGTACAAAGCAATTCTATATCCCATACGCAGATATCTTTGGAATCAAGGATCTTTATTCTCAGTGATTGTAAATTACTAAATTAATGAGACACAAATATATTACAGTCACAATCACTCATGGCACTTCTGTATTCTTATCAGTTTATTCATTTTTTCAGATCTTTTAATGGAAAATTTGAACTGCCCTGTCTGAATATTCTGGAAATATGTTACACCTGGTAATAAGTCAAGGAAAGGTGTTCACCCATAATGTTTAGGAAGGCACAGAAAAGCATTCAGTAATTATTATTTGGTGGTTATTGTTGTGATTATTTTTTTAGCAATTTCTGATATGTTTAAATAATGAGCAAATGATATACTGATACTGTGGGATGCTTGTTTTCTGTTCATATTTTACTTTACACAATCCAGACTCTTTTGATTGGAAGATACTAACAAGATTGAAAATAAGTAAATAGAAACAAGCAATATGAAGTACTAGCAGTGATTGCTGGACTAGAAGATGGTCTCCAGATAAGGGAAATTTGGAATGTGTGGTTTCACTACATGTTAAAGGTTCTGTATGCTTTTAGATAACCAATCAGATGGCCAGATGGCAACACTTAGTTGACCTTAGAGCTGATTTAAAAAGACAAACCACAGTTAGACCTGTTTAGTATCTCACAGGAGGACCAATAACAAATACAAGCCTATATGGTAATTGAGTAAACGAAGAAGATAATGGCAAGCTAATTATGTATTTTACTAAGGAAACTTTGTACATCCATCCATTAAAAAGCTATTTTATGTTGTGATTATGCACTAGGCTGGAAGCTAGAAGATTATGAGTTCTAATCCCACTTTAGGCATGAAGTCATTGAGGTGACTTTCAACCATTCACTATTTCTCAGCCCTAGGTATTAGGCCAGGGGTCACCAACCTTTCAGATGTCAGGGATCACTACATTCATAATTTTAAATCCTGCGGACCACTAATATGATCTGCCTAATTACTGGCTGGGTGGGCGTGGCTAGGTGGTCATGTGACTGGATGGGTGTGGCCAACTTGATGTCACTCATGTCGAGGAGTGCCTCACCCGTCTCTACTTGCCCCTCCCAGCCACTCCTCGCCTGCCCACCTGGGCTCCTTAGGGCCCCAACAGGAAGCAGTTGTTGGAGCTAAGCAGTAACAATTGGAGGACCCCTGATTTAGTGCAATATAAAAAATGCAAATAATTTTTCTGTGGACCACCAAAATTTTCTCATGGACCACCAGTGGTCCACGGACCACCAGTTGGTGACCACTGTATTAGGCAACGGCAAACCATTTCTGAAAATGTGCCAAGAAAACTGCAGGAATTTGTTGCACCAAAAAAAAAAAAAAGGAAACAAAATCCATTAAATCATCAAAAGTGAAGCTGAAAGAGATTTGATTTTACTAGGGGTTTATTTTTCCCGGCATAGCATTTTTTTTTCCAATTTTTGATTGTTGCTTAAAGTACAGTATTTTTTTAAAAAAAAAAGAATTTTGTATTTAACAAATAATATAACTGTCGAAATGCACAGCCTTATCATGCGTCATTTTGCAAAATTACTGCAATTCTATTTTTGCACTCTGCAGCCCTCCTGTGAATTTGCATGGCTGGAGGCCAAGAATCAATTAGAGCGGACTCTCTTTATCAAGGTGCATGCCTTCATACACGCCAAGATAAAAGATAGTGCAACTCCATGTTCAGTTCAGGGACGGGTGGCCTTACTTGGTTGGAAGTATATAATAAAGTGTCCTTTCAGGCAGTTATGTCTGCAAAATTATCTGAGGATTCTGCTCTGGAGCAAGTTATTGCATGACAGACTGTTTCTTGAATTCATGATTTGTGGGCAGGAATGTCCATTTGTATATACAAGGAGTAGTCCTGAAATCAGGAACTCAGGATTAGCCACGATGACGTTTATAACTATTCTTGTTCAACAAGGTAGATGCTGCCCAGACCATACAAGGGATGAAGTCCCTGCCTAGCAGGTTTATATTTCCATTTAAGTATGTCAAATCAGGCTGACTGGAGAAGTATAGAGGGACTGTTCTATCCCCATACCAGCAGAATAGAAGCAAGACCAGATAAGAAAAACAGCTGTAAAATCAATCCCTTGATTGTGATTCACATATAGCCCTTCGACCTTGAACTCAGTGTTTGAGCTTAGATACTTCTTTCCGTCTCAGTCCCAGCCTTTATAATGGAAATCAAAATACAGGTAGTCCTTGAGTTATGACCACAACTGAGCCCAACATTTCTATTGCTGTGAGACATTTGTTGAGTGCGTTTTGTCCCATTTTAGAACCATTCTTGCCACAGTTAAGTGAATCACTGCAGTTCTTAAATTATTGTTAATTGTTAAGTGAATCTGGCTTCCCCATTGACTTTGCTTGTCAGAAGGTCATAAAAGGGGATAACATGACCCCGGGACACTGCAACCGTCATAAATATGAGCCAGTTGCCAAGCATCTGAATTTTGATTACATGACCATGGAGATGCTGCAACGGTCGTAAGTGTGAAAAATGGTCGTAAGTCACTTTTCAGTGTGGTTGTAACTTCGAATGGTCACTAAACAAACTGTTGTAAGTTGAGGACTACCTGTATTGGCCTAACTTAAAAGTCAATCATAAATATTATTTGAGGTAATGTATATAAAGGGCTCAGGGAACAAGATCAACATTGGACTAAAGCAATACTTCAATTCTTTGCTTAGTCTTAGACTTTCAAGATAATCTTCCTCACAGTTGTATTGCAATTAACATCTTATCATCCACAGCATTCCATATATATATATACATAGTGCTACCAGGAAGATTAAAGTATTGGTCTCCCTTATTTTCTCCAGGTTTTCAGGTTCGTTCGTTCGTTCATTCATTCATTCATTCTTGCCTCTTTTTTCTCTTTCAATAATTTTTACACTACAAATGAGACACACTTGTAAAATAATTCTGGGTACAAAAGGAAAGCACTCAAGTATCATGCGGCTTTCATCAATTACATACATACAAGGGAATAGAAGAAAGAACAAAGAAATAGAAACAAAATCTTGTTGAGGTTTGCCACACATTGGTCAAAACTGTATTATCAGGTTGTTGTTTTTTTCAAATCTTTCCCAACTTGGTGTCTACAGATGTATTGAATGATGTTGCTTATAACTCCCATTCATTTAGTTCGGCTACAGATGATAAGAGTTGCAATTGCAAAGACACTAGATTGAGGGAAAGGTATGTTATATTCTCAAAGGAATAAAAACATTTAGTCTTGATTGTCTAATGTACTACTTTAAACCTGAATACTGCTAGTGGATCTTCATAATTCAGAAGCAGTATCCGCATTCCATTCTTCTTTTTATCTTTTCCAATAATATGCTTGGGTAAACAGAGATGGGACAGGATTCTTTTTCATGAACTGTTCATATTTATTTGGTCATTCATTTATTAATTTTATATTAAGCTTTTATTATTGTTTTATAAATAACTCAGAATGTTGAACATACCTAAGACTCTTTCGTCCTCCTATGCTGTGAGGTGGGCTGGGCTGAGGGAGAGTGACTGGCCCAAAGTCACCCAGCTAAGCTGGGATTAGAACTCAAGTCCTCTTTCTAGCCTGGTGAGACTGAATCAGCCTGTCCAGTCATAAAGTTTCTCTAAGCATAAAGAAACTTAGGAAATATGGATTGTACCACAAAAGGGACATAGGAAGCAATTTAACCTCTATAGTTCTATATTGGTTATAGACAACAATTGACATGCAGAGTTGTGTTCTGTGTAAAAATCTTCTAAACGCTTCCAACACCTGCAATCTTTAGCGTGCTCTTGCTAAGAAAAAACAAGGTATTGAACCCAGTGGAAATCAAGAGTGCAAGTCGTTGCAAAAATGAGTGTCCTATATATTATATGTTCTGCAGAAGTTAAAAGATGGATGAGTTTACTCTGGCTCAGACCTTACCTTAAAGTACTTTGTCCAGTTCTGGGCACACTTTAAGAACGGCTGAAATGAACTTGGACAAATTCAGGGAATGCAATGAGGAACAAAGAAAGCAATATTCAAGGCACCCATACCCTACTGAGGCATGTTTTTAGGCATGTTTAGCTTTGAGAAGAGGAAAGGGTAATGGCTGCATATGGTACCTGCCTTAAGTACTTGTCAAAGTAGAAAGATGGGGTCTAGTATAAATGGAAGAAATAATTCTAATAGAATAGCATTCTTCAAGTTCCTGGAAATATAGAAGAAAGTCAACATCTTTTCCCCTAACATACATGCAGACAGACAGTGAAGGACACTGAATAATGGATTTAAATTACAGGTAGGCAGATTCTGTTTGAATGCTAGAAATAACCCCCTATCAGTTAGAGCAATTTGTTGAAACACGGTTGGAGAGCCATCTGTCAGGGATACTTTGATTTGGATTGCTGTCCATAACAGGGGGTGAGACTTGATGGCCTAAACAGTCCTTTCCAACTCTGAATTCAGTGGTTCTACAAATATCCCTTAGCAGAGCCAGTATCAACTAAGACAAGGGCCAATGAACCCAATTTCAATTATTCTTTTTCTCTTAACAAAAGCAGCTTTTCGTTCTTCCAGGCACTGGAAGCAATTATGCCTTCTTAAATTCATACCAAAGTCAGATTTAACTACATCACTCTTCTTCCAACACACGTTAGTACCTCCCTCTCCCAATTTATGGAACCCCATCCTCATCTCCTAAAGCAGATGGGCCAATCTTGAAGAAGGCACACAGGTGAAAAAACAAAACCAAACTATTTATCCAACCCGCTTTGCTGGCACTGCTACTAAATGATCTTATGAGTGAGACCGCCTATGCTGAGTCATTACGGACCCCCATCCCAATGTTTGGAATACAGACTCAGCACGCTTTTTTGGCCCTCACAATTCTGGCTTCCTGACTACAATAGCATAATCCCTTTTGGAGTCTCAGGCTGAGCAAAAGCCTCACATGGTGTTTATTTTTCCCTCTGAAAGGGAACTCTGTCTCTCCTCTCAGCCGTATACTGGGCGGAGTTGTCAGCCACCCATGATTGATGGCTCACCTTGCCACCCTGCTCATCAAGTCAATTTTCACCTCCTCGCATACCTGCCCAAAGTGTCGTTCCAAAGTGACAAGCATTGGAGAGGGAGGGGGGAAACAGCCCAGGGTTGGGAGCCAAAACGAATTTCTTCAAGCTGTAAGCTCTACATTTTTTTCTTTTTTCTTTTTTTTTTAAAAAGCACAAGCAAACAAGTAGTACTTGTTCTAGATTGGCAGTAATTAAATTGAAGCCAAAGTATCCATTTTAATCTCATCCCATTGTTATGTGTGTGATGTTTATCAGTCCCCAGAGTGGTTGGAATTTGTTGCTGGTATGTTGTCTAAATCAATATGCCAGCCTGTCTATCCTATTAGGCATTAAGTAATGCAATAAATATGTGCATTGATGTATCAGTGCCCCTATAACCAATTAAGTGGGTAGCAATTAATTGATGGCACACTGGAGCTGATTGCCAAGGGAAACCAGGGCCCCCCTCTCTCTTTCTGCCTTATAATCTTCAAAGTGATCAACTATTAAACATTAATTCTGCAAGGTTATTTGGGAAAACAGTCCAGCAGCCTCAATAGTTTTGCATTGTCCAAATTCTTTTCAGTCACTTTCCCACCTCCACCCTCAGGACTAGCCTGTATGTCTCCCAAGACCTCTATGGATCAGAGAAAGAAATCTGCATTTTAATTGACATTCCAAAAGAGTTCTGGGGCTGCTTATTGCAGCCTATTCAAACCAAACAGGCTTTTCAAATGAAAATGAGTAAAGGCAAGTAGAAGATTTACAGGGATTTGTACAAGGAAGACAATGAGGTTTGAAATGTCGAAGGGTGCTTCATACCAACCAAATAATGGGCCATTCTTTGAAAGGACATTTTTATATATTAAAATATCAGCAATTGGGGGTGAAAGAGGCTCTCTGTCTCTCCTCTCTTTCTCTCCTTAAATTCTGAACCCTGAAAAGGGAAGAGACCTAAAATAGTAAAGATCCTCAAGGATGAATTCTTTTGGTTTGCATTAGTACTACAGCACGTTTCTACTAAGCCCGTGTAAATCTTTGCTTTTGATACACATACTGCTGGTATAGCATTCACTAAAGGATCCCATGTGTTATCATTTTTCCTAGCTGGGTCTTTGGCGCAATAAGTAAAAGAATTTGCAAACATGTAGGTATGACATATGCCGAGCTCATGTAACTTGAGGCTGCCACTTGTTCCTCTGAAGCCACAGCCACTTCTTCCTCCGAAATCCCTTCTCTTCAAATCAAAGTCCTTTAAACATTATGCCAAGCAAATTGGAGCTCTACAATTCAGATCCTGTTTCAACCATGATAATTGGCAACGTTTGTTTTTCTTTCTTTCTTTTTTTTACTACAACATGCCGTGCATATTTCATTATCTGGAACGTCATCGGAGGGATCAGGATGGGTCTTCAGCATTTTAAAACCACGATGCTGGAGCTAAAAACCTCAGTGTAAAATTCTTCCAGGGAGAACTTGAGATTCTGTCCCTTGAGGCCAACTCATAAATCGGGAGGGGGGGGGGGCAGGGAAGAACTTGGCATAGGCTAAAATGTTTATTTGTACTTCAATGTTCTCTGTTAAACCAGTGTTGGAAAAGAGTTATAGGAATTTAATTAAGCCTGTTGTAATAATTAAGGCATTAGTACAACAGGTTTTGGGGATAGACACTCTTAACACTATGGACATCAGGAGCTCATATAATGGGGCTTTTCAGATTCAGGGGCTGCTAAGGCAAAGGCCGAAAGATCCATCCTGAAAAAAACCAGAGAACCAGGAAAGAGTCTAGCTCGATCTGCTATATAGGAACCGGGGAGGCAGCGAAGAGCGCGCAGCCGAGACGTTCATTCCCCACCCTCAGTTCGATTCCCGTCAAACTCAGTACGCCTGGAATTTTTTATTTTTTATTTTTAAATTCCCTCTTCCACGTAAAGCACCTCGTCGTGAAATCTCGCTCCTGACAAGCGTCGTTTAGAAAAGGGATCGAAATAGATTTACTAGACGGGAGAGGGGGGGGGGAGAGAGAGAGAGAAGGAACCTGTCAGAAACCGCAGGCGGCTCTTCCAAAGCAGCAGCCCCTCCGCTCCATCACGTCAGACGGATCGCAACTGCGGGGCGGCAGCTCAACCCACCCAAGGGTCCCTGCCTGGGTAGGTAGTAGGGCTGCACCTGGTTTAACCAATTCCACCCACCTAAAGCGACAGAACTCGCTTTAAAAAAAAAGAAGAAAACAAAACAAAACTTGACAAAGCTGCCAAACTTTGGAACGACCCCGCTCCGGATGCCCACCCCCGCCTCGGGAAGAAAGGAAAACACACACACACACACACACACACACACACACACACACACACACACACAACTATGTACTATCTTGCAAATTCTGACCGGCAACCGCACGTTGCAAATTCCTCATTCCGCCGAGCGCAAAGTTAATTGTTTGGGAAGCGGGGCGCGGGGAGCTTAGCAAGAAAGAGTTGGAGGGATCCGTGCTCTCTGCGAGCTTGGAAAGCGGGGGATTACGCTGTCTTGGCCAGCCGATTTTCTCTTTCTCTCCCCCCCCCCTTCTTTCTCTCCGCCTCCCCTCCCTCGGCCGCTGTGCGCCTCTCTCTCATCTACAAGCCAAGCCCGGTCCAATTACCTTATATGAAAAGGCACCGACAAAACGATCTGCTGATTCCCTTGCCCAGGCGTGCGTCCCGGACGGAGCGACGAAGACAGGCTGTCCGGAGGAGAAGAGGGAGACAGAAACAACCTTTGCAAAAAAAAAATTTTTTTTAAAAATCCCACAATAATCGCCTCCGACTTTATTCCACGCTCGGGAGCTCAAAGACGTCGGTCCGGAGTCCCAACGAACCCGGGCGGGGGGATTCGGCGGCGACCACCTCCATCCCCGCGCCTCGAACCCTTTTCTCCTCTTTTCTCCCCTCCGCTTCAAAACTCCTTGGGGCAGACGGCGGAGGAGGGGGAGTGAGGGTAGAAGCGTTCAGTTTAAAATAAAAAATAAAAAAAAAAGGACGGGGGGAAAAAAGAATTAAATTTAAAACAGTCACGGACAGAGAGAGAGAGAGACAAAAATCAGAGTATCCCCAAAAAATAAAAATAAAAAAAACCTTTTTTGTGTTGTTCTCCGCGCTTCACTCCAGGATCCAGATGGAGAAAGACTGCGGCCGTTCCCAAAACTTTCTCTCTCTCTCTCTCTCTTTCTTTCCCCCCCCAAAAAACAGGACGTAATAGAGATGTTTCGAGTCCCGATCATTCGGGATCCATTCAGAATCCTCTCGCCGCCAAACTCGAAAGCTTTATCAACTCTTACAACAAACCCCTTTTTCTCCCTCTCCTCCCCTCCTTCGCTTGGTCCCTCCCCCGAAGTTGAAACCTGAGCCGTTTCCTGGACGGTTCTTCTGCCAATCACGAGCGGGGCAGCAATTCCCCCTACGCGCTTCAGATACGTTGGAGAGATGTGGGGTTCGCCTCGCGTTTTCTCCCCGCAGTTTTAAAGGAGCGCGCGCGCGCCGGGGGGTGGGGTGGGGGGAAACGCCTCCAAGTGGCCCCGCAGAAACAGCCGTGGGAGAGAAAAAGACCTTTTCTTTTCTTTTCTTTCTTTTCTTTTCTTTCTCCCGCAGACACACGCCCCAAATTTTTGCCGATTCTTTTTTTAAAAAAGATTTTTATTAATAAAAAAAAATGCAAACAAACATAAATACATTAAGACAAACAACATACAAAACAAACAAACATCAATTCAGTCCCATGACTGACTCTTAACCGCCTAACTCAACTATAGTGGGGTTGGAGAAAGTGGAACAGTCAATATTCTTATCCTATTTGGAATAACACGGAATAATTTCGATGATTTGTCTAGGGGGGATTCTCAGTCATCCAGGTTGTCTCAAAAATGCCTTTTTTTTCCCTTTCTTTTTTTTCCAAAAGGCAATTGACTTTGTTTTTCCTCGAAGATGTTTCACTTCTCATCCAAGAAGCTTCTTCGGTTCTGATTGAAGAAGCTTCTTGGATGAGCCGTTCGGTCAGAACTGGAGAAGCTTCTTAGATGAGGACCCTCCGTAGTGCAGGGGACTAAAGTGCTGTTAAGTGCTAGCACTTAGCTGCCAGCTGCCTGCAATTAGTGCAAGTTCGAATCACACCAGGCTCAAGGTTGATTTAGCCTCCCATCCTTTCGAGGTAGGTAAATTGAAGACCCGGATTGTGGGGGCAATAAGCCAGTTTTGTATAGAACAACACCCCTTGGGGGGGGGTCGAAAGCCCTAATAAGCAGGTATATACAAAAAAGTATGCAGGCTATTGCTATAATGCATTGTAAGCCACCCTGAGTCTACGGAGCAGGGCGGCATATTCTTTGGAAGGATGGAAGGCTGAGTCAACCTTGAGCTCTGGTGGCTCAGTAGACTAAGGCAGTCATTAACATCCACTTAACATCTGCTGCCTGCAATTACTGCAAGTTCAAATCCCACCAGGCTCAAGGTTGACTCAGCCTTCCATCCTTTCTAAGGTAGGTAAAATGAGGACCCAGATTATGGGGGCAATAAACTGACTTTGTATAAATATACAAAAGTATGAAGGCTATTGCTTAACATATTGTAAGCCGCCCTGAGTCTCCGGAGAAGGGCGGCATATAAATCAATTTTTTTAAAAAAAAATAGATAGATAAATAAATGTCTTCGACGAAAAATAAAATCCAGCTGCCTTTTGAAGAAAAAAAAAGCACTTTGGGGACAATATTGATGATTATGCTTCCATTTTTTGGCCAGTTTAGGATGATGTTTGGTGTCAGCAAGGGATGTTTGCAAGGGTAGTCAGTCTGGATAATTTTTTCTGGTTGCCCTGTCAATCTCGCATGAACAAGACTGGAACTTTTAACAGTCAAATATTAGACAATATTCTATATTCAGTCATACACAGCTGATAAGTGAAGGACTAGTCCAGAGGTGTTAAACTCACGGCCTGCAGGCTGGATGCGTCACATGCAGGCCACGCCCACTCCCAGTTTAGTGAAGGGGGGAAAAGTTGTGATACATCAGGTGACGATAACATGATGCCATGAGTTTGACACCCCTGGACTAATCTGTCATAGGAACTGGAAAAAAAATTGAAATCAGTCTTTTTCTCATTTTAGGCAGCTTCATTATTACCTAAACCAGGATAAAATATTTGTATTCTATAAAAGAGCTAGAAAGAGCAGAACCATGAAAAACATGGTATTCCCTGGAAGTGTATGTTGAAGACTTTGAAGAAATAGGATAGGCAACTTTGAATTTCGGTGTTGGAAAAGAAAATACCATGGACAGCCACGGAGAAAAAAAGGATAATTGAATAAATTAACTTAGAGTTCTCATTCAAGGCACAAATGACCAGGCAAAAATTATCCTACGACAGAGGCATTAGGTCAAGATCTAGCTCTTCTGAGAAGGCTTTAATCCTGGAAAAAATGGAAGGGAAGAGAAGAGAAGAAGAGAGTGACCAGCAGCAAGTTGGATGGACACAGTTACAATGGCGATGAATGCCCTGACAGAAGATCTGAAAGACTGGGTTAGGGACAAAAAGTCACGGAGAAAATCTATGTGGTGACTAAGAGTCAATAATAACTTGATGGCACATAATCAAGAAAAATTGAGTTTACATAAAGCAAACTAATCAATCCCTGTCCCTGGGCAGAATTCTTAGCTACCTATTCTACCACATTAGTTCTACAGTTTTCTTATGGACAGATAGGTATGCAAGAGGAAACAAAATTCTTATGCAGATTGGTCTGATTGTAAGGCCCAATCCTATATTTGTATCATTTTCACATTGAGAACATCAGTAGGATGTGCTTCTGGGGCCATGTATACAAGGTATTCACATTTGGCATGGAATATGTATATTTCCATGATGCTATGGATGTCTAGTGGTCTTTGCAAACTGGATCAATTCACTCCAGAAGTTGGCTACATGGTTGTTTGAGAGGTAATACAAAAAGTGGGAGAGGAGAGGTGGGGAGTTCATGACAAACATTCAAGATAGCCCTGGCAAGAAACACAACTGTGAATATCAACTCTATCTTTAGTGTAAGATTACATCAACAAAATCTTGCAATTCTAAAAGAACCCCTTCCACCCCTTACTTTTATGCTCCAAAAAGCTAGATGAGTCTCTTCTGAGATGCTTTCTCTACTCTCCCCTACTTTCCTTCAGGTTCATATTTTGTTATCGGAGCATTGCTTAGGCTGCAGGTTTTCCCTCTGTCTCCCAAGGTCATTCTTACATACCATTACAGATCATTTTCATACTTTTCCTCTAAAATGGTGAGGTTGTCAGTTCCTTTTTGGCTCCCAACTCACCTTGACTCTTCCTGAATTTTTCTAGGCTTTTCTAAAGTAAAAAGCAAAGAGATATCTTGTCACTTCGTTAGGGTTTCCAGTCATGCTGAAGGTGGCTTTGTATTCTTCCAAACACAATCTGGTTTTGTGAAGACTGCTTGCTAATTATCATTTTTTTTAAAAAAAACCATCACTCTACATGATTGGGGGGGAAAATCCACGTTGACTAGCTAACAGGAAAGGAAAGGGCATTTAGTGAATGCTGCCTGGTATCTTGAAACTGCTTCCAATCATTTGGGAGGCAAAGCTAGTGGCCTTACAGAAGGGGTCTCAATCCCATATTTTGGGAAGACAGTCTGATCTGAACCCTTTTTAGTAAGTGGCAATAGCAAGCACAAAGGTCATTGAAGACATATTAGGGGAGATGTTCCATCTTTTCTACGTTTTCCTTCTCTGATTCTGCCTGCAACAAAGTGAGGCGAGAGGAAGGAACCAGAAGAAAATCGGGGAAAACAAAAACTTTTATTTTCTCTCTCTCCACCCAGCTAAAATACTGGCAGAGGAAAAATATGAATGCACAACAGTGTCAGTAATGTTAACATAAAGGTGGCCTAAGCTGCAGGAGTCAAAAAGGTTTTCCTCCATTGCATGTTCAAAAGTTACATGGATTAGCAACACAATCAATGTAAGCGTTCTGGATGTTCTTCTCCATCTGATGGCAACATAGGGGGTACATGTTGGGACCTTCATACTTTTAATTCCCCAAATTAAAGCGGAACAGCTGGGGTTGGGTAAGCTCAGGAGAAATTGCCAATTTTCTTCAGTAATTCTTGCCTATGGGCCTGACTCACTGTATCTCATGGTAGGGTCACGCCCAACGTTATTGACTTTCTATTTATTTCTATCCTGTCTAGGGAAAACAACAATGAATTCAGGAACAGATATGCACAACATTCCAAAAAAACTGCACAAGGAAGGCATTGGGGCAACAATGGATTTATGTGGACGGCACTGTTTAAAAACCGAAGAGTAGCTGTATAAAAGAAATTCAGATTTTTAATATGGAAAGCCAGAAAGAATTTTGCTCCGATAAATTATTATCAAAGTGAAATAGGACACAAATGTCACAGAAATCAATGCAACGTTTTATGGATATACAATACACATTTGTTTTTTATTTTAAAAAAAGTAGACAAATTAACATTTTATTTTACCAGATGTTGATGATTTATTTCTAGATTGTGCTGAAAAGATTTTAGCCAAATATAAATAGAGAATTTATTATTGAGATGATGTTTATATCTTCATCTTAGGCAATGTACAAAGGCTAAAATAATTGTTTTCATTTGGGAATTAATAGAAAATCCATACAGTCTCAAATAGCTTTAAAAAAATTGTACCAACTTTTTATGGTGAAGGGCCTTCTGGCCCATGAGTGGCATTGGGTGAGGAAAGGTTTAATACAAATATTGCACTAATAATTAATTATAGGGTTTCAAAGTTCAACTGAGAGGGCTTTTCAGAATGAAAGGACAGAAGGAGATAGTCATATCTCCTGGCATGCAAGCTCCATAGGAGGAAAAAAGTTTGAATTCTAGTTCATGCCTCCTTGACCTCCTTCAGTATTTGAATTGGATGGGCAGAATTGTACATGGATATGACTTCTAGTAGAACTTTATAGGTAATGATCAACACTTTGAATTGGCCCAGAAGCTTAATGGCAAACAGTGCAAAAGCTACAGTATTCTCATACGCTATGGATCTTCCCAACTAATGGTTTACCACTGCAGTTTGTTCCAGGCTGTAGCATCTCAATCATCCTCAAAGGCAGCCCCACTTAGAGTGCATTACGGTAATCCAGTTGCAAGGAGATCTGGTTGTGAGTTACTGAAATTGGGGCACTCTAGTCCAGTTAGACCTCAATAGACGCACCACTGAAGGTCTGCAACATACTTCCTGGCCATTGCCTCCATCTGCAATGCTCCTGAGAGACGATGATCCCATCAATAGCTACTACCAGAGAAAATGTAAACTGATGAGCTTTGCTAATGTATAGTAAACTCTATCTTCTTAGGTTTGGGTTTCTACCCATCTAGATTTTAATAGGCTTCAGATATCCACAACATTTCCAGTTCAGTCGACTACAGTGTAGTACAGTGTTTCCAACTCCCAAAGCTTTCAGGCAAACAAGAAGAATAACATGATCAATGTTTGTTTTAAGCCATTGCTAGATTCTAGATGACCAGCAGGGACAATTCAAACTCAAATAATATCACCTAATAATGTTACTGTTCTATGACCATGCCCGAACATTGACTGAATATTTCCTAAGACAAAGTGGATCTTTTCAAAACAGCAGGATCTTAGCTTTTTTCAAGCGGGATGTACTACCTCCTCTTTCAAAAATCATTGACTTTCTTCAAATAATGATCTAACCACAAACACACCTTACCCTGCTTCCTGAAGGAGCCCACAGGACATGAATCTGACCAACAGACAGAGGAGTCCATTCTGTTGACGGTTCCCACCGTCCTATTCATATTGTGCAATCCTAAGAAGATTCTCATTCTCCTACACCTACACTCAGCTCTTACTATTCCTCCCTCCCACCAGTACTGATCAACATATGCAAGGCATCAACAAGTTCTGAAAACATGTTTCACAATCATGGGTTCAAACCAGTTATCACCTCCCATCCTTATGAACTATAAATCAACAAAATTGTGTGACTCATTTGTTTCAAAATGTAGCACGGACAATTCTCAGTTAGAAGAATCAAACTCTTAATTAGAGAAGAGGAAAAAATAAGAATAGATTGAGGAAGACATAACTAGGGTTAGAACAAGGGAAGCTGCATTTAGTCTATCTTAACATAAAATATGGAATTTGACTTTCCGGGGCTACCAATGGTTCAGGTTGGGCTTGGTCTTTTCCTTAGAATTTTGGAATGGGATGCAAAAAAACAAATGCCAGTTTATCCTTATTCTTTCAAAATATAAAATTCAGCTCTTATTGAGAATTATCTCTATTTATAGGCAAAGCACCCATGTTCCTTGCAGGGACACTCACAGGGAGAGATCAATGGCATCAAAATGAGGATTGTAGCTAGGTGTTGAAGCCCTAGCTTTTGTAATGTATGACACATATTTCACAAATATTTAAAAAGGGGTGTGGTTTTGATTGCCTGGTCACGCCCATCATTTTGATGTCGATCCTCCTTTGCAGATGACTGACAGGCACAAAGAGTCGAACCATTTGTGTAGTCTGCTGCATAAGGGATTTATTGAAGCCGGCAAAGTAATGGTCAGCAGTACATTGGTGCTAGGTAAAGGTCAGTAGAATTCAAGTGGGGCTAGACTTGGGATTCTTGGGACAATGCAAAGACTCTAAAATGATGACATGTTTTATCACATTGCCCTGCCTGCGCTTCTGCTATAATAACCCTCATACGTGAAAAACATGATCAGGGAATTTTTCAAAAAGCAGTAATAATGTGCTACTCCAATTGGGTAAGCAAGCATAGGAAAAGCCTGATTTATACATTCAATCAAAGGCATGGAGAGCTCCAACTATAATTGTGTGGCCTTCCTGTTCTTGACTCTTTGTGTTCTTGACCTTGATACTTTTTTTTTTACTAAAGTCCAGATTGCATTGCTGAGATTAAAATCATCGTATTAGTGACGATATTGCCTTGGTGGCGCAGCAGACTGAAGTGCTGTTAACTAGCACCAGTTGCCTGCAATTACTGCAAGTTCAAATCTCACCAGACTCAAGGTTGACTCAGCCTTCCATCCTTTTGAGGTAGGTAAAATGAGGACTCGGATTGTGGGGGCAACAAGCTGACTTTGTATAAAAAAGAACACTGCTCAACAGGGGCTAAAAAGCCCTACTAAGCAGGTATATACAAAAGTATGAAGGCTATTGCTTAACGCATTGTAAGCCACCTTGAGTCTCCGGAGAAGGGCGGCATATAAATCGAACCAATAAATAAATAATTTTTTTTCTTCACAAACTTAAATAAAATGGAAATAAAACAGTGAAGCAGAATTTGTGCCTATTACTCAAACAATTTGCACTAAAGTAAATCTAAAAGAAAACTAAGTCACACAAGCTAACATTTAAAATACCCGTGTTTCCCCCAAAATAAGACCCTGTTTTATATTTTTTGAACCCCAAAATTAAGTGCTTGGCCTTATTTTGGGGGAGGACTTATTATTTTGGGGTGCATGGAGCAAGACGGGACTCCTCTTGCTGTCTTACCTGATTTCCAGATCTGTCCCCTAACCCAAACGCAGAAGAAATGGCAGGGACCGGCTGCACAGGCATTTAAATATTTTCAGAGAGGGCTTATTCTTGGGGGAGGGATTATTTTTTGGGGAGGGATTATTTTAGGGGAGGGCTTATTATCAGGGAAACACGGTAGATGAAAAAAAGAAATGGGATAAGGGAAGGGAAGGGAAGGGAAGGGAAGGGAAGGGAAGGGAAGAGAAGAGAAGAGAAGAGAAGAGAAGAGAAGAGAAGAGAAGAGA
>WNWU01000043.1:12835674-12846755 GCA_012654045.1 Ptyas mucosa | reverse complement strand
TTCTTTCTTTCTTTCTTTCTTTCTTTCTTTCTTTCTTTCTTTCTTTCCTTCCTTCCTTCCTTCCTTCCTTCCTTCCATCCTTCCATCCTTCCTTCCATCCTTCCATCCTTCCTTCCCACCCAATCAAAACAGGGAACAAATTATTGGTGCTTTGGATATAAAAGAACAATGGGACAAAAGAACACACTTTCCTTATTGGATCACCTGCAGTTTGCAACCAGGACATGCTCATTACTGATAAATCTCAGTATTTCCTTCATCCATTTTCACATTTAAGAAAGCATCAAGCATCCATAGCACATATGTTCTCTGTTGTAACTCCAGTTGTGCTTTTATGCTATTTATGCCAACACCCTAAAAATCATAGTAACACATAAAGTTTGATAAATCTTGCTTACTTCTAACAAGGAAATATTATTAGATTGAAGCCAGACAAATAGTTGATTTACTAGTATTTTTTGAATGATCCTAACAGTATGTAACATCCTAAAGCCAAATAAGACATGATATTGGAGATCCATGATAGATACAATCCGCGGAATTTGTAAAGGGCTGTTGGTGCATATAGCTCTATGTTCATGCTGTATGTATGTTTATGGGTGTGGGTGTGTGTTTATGGGTGTGCCCCCCATACCCCATGTATGTGGGGTAAATTAAAAACAATTGCCTTAATTCAGTTTGTTGCACTGAACGGAAGAAGTTAAACATTTTTTTCAATGTCATTTCCCCAACTTTGCAAGGCTCTCACATGTTCTGTAGTAAAAATTACGTAAAGGAATGTATATATTCATACACACAAACACACACATATATATATATCGCCAAACAATACCTTGGAGAGGATTTTCCTCTAGACAGAAAATAGCATGAGAATCTTTTTTTAAAAAATCCTGCTCCTTTCCTTCCCTACATATGTTTTTAAGGTTTATAAAGTCACCAAGTATCTTGGTCATCAAGCTTCAAAATATCTATCACACACCAATGTCTTATTTGATGTTCTTAAAACTGGTGAGGAGATGGGGGCTAAGTGTCTGAAAATCATAATAATGTATAAACTTATACATTATGTAATCAATGTACATCCAGGTTTTATTATTACTGTCTCTCAGCATTCATCTGAGGTTATGAAGTATTCTTCATTATCCAACCAAAAGTAAATGAAAACCTTGAGTAGAGTACATAAAGTACGGATGTCAAACTCTCAGGGTCACGTTGTCGTCACATGATGTATTGTGACTTTTTTTTCCCTTCACTAAAATGGGGGTGGGAGTGGCCAGCATGAAATGCATCTGGCTTGTGGGCCGCGAGTTTAACACCCCTGACATAAAGGATGTAAAATGTTTCATTAACATGATTTAGAGTACAATAGAGATACCAAGTTTTGAATTTTCCTCAGCCCTTTGAAAAATCCAGTAATATAATTGGGTGGTAGAAAAGTTCCAAAAATTAGGATACAAGGGATGTTCACCAAGGTGTCAAACAGTCAAGATGGCAGCTATAGTAAATGATGAGAGCTTTGCCCCATTTATGAGTATTGCCTGTAAAAAGGGGCAGGGCTCTGATCATTCTATGGCAACCTCTGCCTTCATTTTTTTGTGTTCTGCTGAGAGGCTTAAACTATTATGATATTAAGAGCCAAGGTGGCGCAGTGGTTAGAGTGCAGTACGGCTGCTACTTCAGCTGACTGCTAGTTCAGCAGATCAGCGGATCAAATCTCACTGGTTTAAGGTTGACTCAGCCTTCCATCCCTCTGAGGTGGATAAAATGAGGACCCAGATTGTTGGGGAAAATATGCTATTTAGTATACTGTCTTTAGTGTAAGCCGCCCAGAGTCCTCGAAGAATGGGCAGCATAGAAATATGACAAATAAATAAATAAATAAATAAATAAATAAATAAATAAATATTTAAAACATTGAATTATGTTCTCAATGTGAATATAACATTTGATTCAATATGTCCACAGTAATGGAGTTTCAGGATGCAAAATGAAGGACAAGCTTACATATGGGATACTAAATGACTTACTTTAATTGTCTCACATTGTTTAAGCCAACTAAATAAACCACATCCTGGCTCAAACCAACTCCCTGTCCCCCACCCCAGCTACCCGTTGAATGCCATAGTGCTGTCTGTATCACCAGAAGAGATGAAAAGGGAGTAAAGTTTACTAGGCTATCTTTCCTGATGCTATTTCAAGTTTTCAAGTGGAGGAAGGACAAGAATTAATTGCATGTGTTCTTAAAATTTATTTGCAAGATGTGCCTTGGAAAATTAGCTATGGTTAGCGTACAAGACCAGTACTCTAATATGCCCTTCAATCAACAGTGACAGCATGTGGAAAAATGTTTTTTTTCAAAAGGGGGAAATGACACATCTCCAAAACCTCTACAATGACACATCTCCTTAACCTCTACAACTGCACAAATTCTACTTGCAGTGCAGGTGTGCTTTCCTGTACATTGCAATATTGCAGAGGAATGCAACTTCCGTTGACTCAAGAGCCACACCAAGTTTGCACAGCATTTTAAAAAATGCTCTTCAAAGTGCAGCCAGGATTATATTTTAGAGCAGGGGTGTCAAACTCGATCTCATGGAGGGCCACATCAGGGTTGTGTTTTACCTTGGGGGGGCAGGGTGGACATGGCCAGGGTGGGTGTGGCCAACTTGACCTCACTCGTGTTGGGTGTGCTTGTGGTGGCCTGAGTGCTCTGCCAGCAAAAACAGGCTCCCGAGCTCCATTTTTGGCTGCAACAGCTTTCTGCAACCCTCCGCCAGCGAAAACGGAGCTCAGGAGGGCTGCCCGCGGCTCTCCTGAGCACCCTTTTTACTGGCAGAGGCACCACGGGCCAGCTGTTTCCAGGGTGGCCCCGCAGGCCATATCCAGCCCCCGGGCCTTGAGTTTGACACCCCTGTTTTAGAGAATTCAGCTGTTTTAATAAGTGAAATGGATGTTCTAGGTTTTGCACAAAGGTTTAAAGCATCCATTTTACCCCTTAAAAATCTGAAAGTACAAGGACCTCTATGTTTTGTTTTGTTTTGTTTTGTTTTGTTTTGTTTTCTTTATTACCCAGTCAGTTAGAAAAACTGACTATTATCTAGTCAGTTAGAAAAACTGACTATTAAAAATATGCTGGTGGGCTACAACCTTTCCACTTTTTCATAGGGGATGGGACTCTTGTTTTTTTCTTGACCACTGAAATTTTATCTTCAAAAATTTTTCCCCAGTGCAGATTTAATCAGTGATTTAATATCCCAATGGTTACAGAGTGGGACATAAATTTATGGAAATAACGGTCAACCAGTTATTCATAATCCTAACACTTTTGGAAGGAAAAAAAACATGCAAACCAACCTGAATAAACCAAATACAAACCAATCCAAATAAAAGAACATCAGTGTAAAACTCATTGGTGGACAAAACCTTTTGTTGGGCAAAAACAGAAAAAAGAGTCAAATAGGTCTTTTTCTAAACTTTCTGGGTTCTGAAGTAACATAGGACATAATTAGCAGCTGGGTGGAAGCCTGTTATGAAAGCCCAATTCTGTAGGCCAGAATGAAAAATCAAAAAGCAACTCTCAAAATGCAGTGGTTAACTATTTCCATAGTATCGTCAGGAAAACTGCTATCAGGAATTTCTGTAATCAGGAATTGAGCCTGTCTTGAGGACATTCTTTCCTTTCCTCTGTCCTCCTTTTTATAGTTGGGACAGTGGTCCTTTCTTATATTTTGTGAGGTGAAGAAAGAATGGAGAGAGTATGAGGCTGCAATGTATTCAAATCTAATTGCAAGAATTGGATACCAATAAATAAATCTGTCTCCAAGCTTTAGCAATGACTCTTTTACACAGCATTCTAGAACCATCTTCTCTTCCAATCAAGATAACTGATAACTTAGCTACATCGCTGGGAAATTTAGAGAAAAGCTAAATCTTAAGTATGATATAATTAATTGGCTAATTTATGGGTTTCCTTTTCACAAAAGGTCTTTTTAATCACCATAACATGGCCATGAAAAAAAATTTGTACGGAACAGAGGATTGTGAAGATAGGCTGCTAAACACCTTTTATTGCTAACTACAGTAATCTCCAAATTAAAACTCTTTCCAATTGCTTTTTCCCCCCTTATGATCTAGTCTGAAATGCTGGTCAGCTTCACTGAGCAGTTTTGTACAGAAATATTACATAAGATCAACATGGAGCACTAAAGAGGGGAAATTAGCATCGTAAGGACCTTCTTTTCGGACTCCTGTCAGTCAAGAATGAACAGAATTAGCTCAGACAGTTCCTCTCATCAAAACAACACCTATTATCTCAATGCTTGATAAAGTATCCAAGAGATTCCAATGAATTGATCCTCAAAGTGACTAAAACAGAAGCCATTTCAAAACTGGCTAGGTTCTAGATAATCATTTTCTTTAAGTTTTGGAGACTCAATTGTTGTTCCAGAGATTAATCCCATCAGTTTAGGCAGATTAAACAGTATGTTCATTGACTCCTTGTTTTGTCTTGGATTGACAACTGGAAATGCAGGCGCTTGGTCAGGTCTACCAGAAGGCTGAGAAAATAATTAACCTTAACTCACTAAGGTAAAATAAGCAACCTTAACTCTCTGCTGATCCATCAATATATAACTTGGAAGACACTTGTGTTAAACGGCATTATGCTCACTGACCAAGTTTCAGAAATACATCCTAAATCAGAATGTTGTTCCAAAAGTAAGCCATGAATTAAACCAAATTTCTCTTCCACTGATCTGTTGCAAGAAGAAAATATATGCTGCTCATGATAAAGCAGGATAGCAACCTGGGAGGAACTTTGCAGTGGCAGATTTCACCACTGCGGTCTTACAGTCCATTCCAAATTCAGGCTAATGAGCCCACATTATATTTAGCAATGCCTTGATTTAGCCAAGTAGCTCAAATTGTTGACTGATCTTCAATAGCTGGGTTCATACAACATACTAATCCAAAGCAGTAACCAAAGCAGCTGACTATATTATTCTCTCTGTTCAAAATATGCCAGAGTTCTGCAATCTTTTCTTTAGGCTAAACTTTTATGTTTAGGCTGAACTGAAATTATAGTCCCTCCAGATCCCACCACGGAAATTCAGATAGTGTATTTCATAAACAAACACTAGCAAATGATAACATAAAGTCGAAATCCAAATCCATTCTAAACAGTAGACTCTCCGTTAAAAGACTTATAAAACCCACATCCTGCTTGCTTTTGGAGTGAAGCCAATCCTACAGTGGAATTAAACTATGCCATATTTTCTACAAGTAAAATAAATAATTTTTCAGGGATTCTTCTTTATAAGAAAGCCAGAAAGGTCTACTCATCAGCACATTTTAACACACACAGAGAGACATATACACAGCTCTTTTTACTCTTTAAAAAAAAAAAGGCTATTCTAACACTTCTAAGCAACTTGTGGAATGTCTTCACTTCATTTTCACTTGCAAAAAGGTCCCTCTATAATATAAATAGAAGTAAGTTTATGGCGCTAAAGCCAAGCTGCAAGTCAGTTTGCATGCTTGAACAGTACATAAACTTTATTTAAAAGTGTTATTCTACAGCTACTAATTCTTTAACCTTTTGGAATATGCATAATACATTGAAAACAAAACATAGGACTGCCCTCCTCCAGATGTATACTAACTGGCTGTGGATGTGTTTGTGGAAAAATCCAGTGTCTGCTTATTTTTAATTTAAGAAAATAAATTAATTTTAGATCTCAAAGTATCTTTTAAAAACAATAAGGTGGTCGGACCACTTAACTAGCTGCCCCAGCATAAAAAAAAAAAACCATGCATAATAATTGGAAAGATTGACAGACAAATCTTTTACCATCTGCAACAGTGCAGGCAATCCCATTAGGAAAAAAAATTGCTAATTATTCGGAGATACAAGCCCACACAAAATTATTTTGTTCTGTTGTAGGTTCAGAATACAATTATGTTCCCTCTAGCACTTAGAATGGTGAGATCTTCTTGATGTGTAACATCAATGACTTTGCAGTACAATCCCCGGAGGCTACTTAAAGTTTTGTGCTATTAACCTTTCTTTACAGATTGAAAGACTGAGCATAGATATAGGCAAATCTTAAAAAGATCTTCCCTGATTTTTCATCAGCCTTTCCCAATCAGACCATCTCACAATTATTTTAAATGAAAAGACCTACTATTTAGTTCTCCAGGCAGCGTATCACCTATATAGTTTTATGCAGCATAAAAGTGCATTCAGCAATTTTTTTGTCTTATGTTATGCAAGCTTTCTAACTCATTAACCTTTCCTGTTCCTCAGCCAATTTATAATTCTGGAATATTTCAGAAACGAATCATAGTTAGCTCTCCTTTGAATAACTTGTGTCATTTACAAGACTCTAATACTCTTAGTATATTATTAAATCACATCAATCAGTCATCAAATTGAAACCTGAAGGTTTTTGCTTAGACGCGAGATGTGAAATATTAAAAGTTTGAAGACCGGAGCTGGCAGGCTGATATATGAAGGAGTGAGCATAGACCCAAAAAACAAAATATTTTGTAAAAGACATGCTGAACACCATCTACAGGCCCTGGTGAAAAATAGATGGCAACTATTCCTTTGCAACAAAAGGAAAAAGTATTTAAACATTGGATCTTATGTAGACAGAAATTTAGATTCTTAGGCCAGTAGATCTTCCTCGCAATTGAAAGTGGATCTTGGTTGTAATTAAGTTTATGCAATAAACTTAGTTACCTGTCCAAGTCTTATGCCTAAATCTTCTGCTAATCTCATGTCTGTGTTCCTAAAGAGACATTTATTGCTATGCCCAGGAAATAGCTCCTGATGTAGACAGGAGTTCCCATTCCCCTGTCAAATTACTGCTCTTTTGCTGGCTTCATTTCATAAGTCAGTGGAGAGAGGAGCTTCCCAAGAAACATTTTTTTTCCCATTTCAAGGGATGATGAGAGATGGAACGAAAACGTATGCCCCATAGATTGAAAACAAAAGCCGCTTCCATGGACATAAAGGATCTAATGGAAGACAGACTACAGCAAGAGACTATACAGTACTTTAAAATAGGGATCTCCAGCCTTGGCAACTTTAAGATTTGTGGCCTTCAATTTCCAGAAATCAATCTTCAATTCTGGGAGTTGAAGTCCATAGGTCTTAAAGTTGTCAAGGTTGGAGACTCCTGCTTTAAAATCAGGAATCAAAAAACAGTACATTGCTAATGGGTATATTCAGCTTAGTGAGTCATAGGTTGTGAGCATTTTTAATATATTACCATAAACAAGCAACCTTCGGTTTCTTGAATTCTCTGAACAGACGTTTCAAAGATGTCATGTCAAAGGTAGACAATTTCAAGTCCATAGATCACAGATGGACTACCCTACCCTACCCATCCAGCACAGATGATCTCAAATAAGGGTCTTGCCTTTTCTTGAATGATATCATCTATGTATGTATGGTGAATGGCCTAAAGTCACCAACTTAAGGTCGGTGACTATATGCATTCAATAAATAAACAGATAAGTCATCTCAATGGTGTTTTTTTTTGGTTGTTGTTCATTACATTTCTCCTTGGGTGAAATTGATCTATGAGACCTTCTCTGCACATGGCTCATTTGCTTCCATCTTGACCATATACAGAAAATCACACCAGACCTAATGGTCTTCTCAGTAATTTATCTGAAATTGCATTGGACAGATACTTATGAAAATCAAATGGAAAATTCCTGCTCAGGAAGGAATGCACTGAAGAGATATAGCAAAAAGATAGGTTTCCCTATTATTAATTATGACTACAGGTAGTCCTTGACTTATGACCACAATTGAGCTCAAAATTTATCTGGCTAAGTGAAACATTTGTTAAGAGGGTTTTGCCTCATTTTGCAACTTTTCTTGCCACATTTTTTTAAAGTAAATCACTACAATTGTTCAGTTAGTAACACGGTTGTTAAGTGAATCTGACATCCTGATTGACTTTGCTTGTCAGAAGGTTACAAAAAGTGATCACATGACCCCAGGACACTGTGATTGTCATAAATACAAAACAGTTGCCAAGCATCCAAATGTAAATCTCGTAACCATGGGGATGCTGTAATGGTCATAAGCAGGGGTGGGATTCAAGTAATTTAACAACCTGTTCTCTGCCCTAATGATTTCTTCCAACAACCAGTTTGCCAAACTGCTCAGAAAGTTAAAAACCGGTTTTCCCGAAGGGGTGTGAACTGGCTGAATCCCACCACTGGTGGGAATACTAAGTGTGAGAATATATCATAAATCACTTTTTTCAGTACCGTTGTAACTTCAAACAGTCACTAAATGAACTGTTCTTAGGCAAGGACTACCTGTATGTATTTCTTCCACTTAGAACCCACTCTTCAGTTCAAATTCATAAAATATTTCAAGGCAGGAACTGCACACTTTCAGTAGCATGCTGCAGTTACAAAAATAAAGATATGCAAACAGAACTTTAGCACAACAGCCCTACAAAGTTCCTTTCTATGTTCAGGTTGCAGCTAGATGAAAAGATAACACAATAACCGTTTCATGAACTATTTGTGCATTTATATTTTCAGTTTAAAGAACTGGATTAACTGTACAGTCCTGAACATATCTGAGGCTAACATCTGAGAGATAGGCGGTACCTAAATTTGATAAATAAATAAAATAAATAAAAGCATGTTAGAGCATTACATAAACTTGCGTAGGAGGATAAAAAGTGTTGAAAGAATCTTGGTGCCATTGGTGTCATGTGATCAGGATTCTGCAAATGAAAAGCTTGTCTTTCTCCAGGCAGTTATGTGAATTTTATATCAAATTGCAAGGATACCTGGAGGAAAGTCTCTGGGAGAAAAAAATAAGGCAGGCAGGTAGATACAAAAGCAGGTATTCCTTCAAGGGCTAATCTTAGGTCTGCTAATCCACAAGGTTTTACAGATAAACATTAAACACCACCATTTAAATTCTTTTCAGAAAGGGCTAGCAAAGACATCCTGGTGTCTTTACTAAGATGTCAACTTTGATTTAACTTTAAAAGTGCTTCCCAATCCCTCTCATTGCATGATCAGCCCTAGATTAAACCAGAGTATGAATTACCTAGACTACATTTACACTGCTTCACATTTATTATAGTAGTCCACTTGAATATGTCGCAGATCTCGGATAAAGATGCTTCCAAGCTCTGCTAACTGAAAATGCTAACAATTAAGCTAGGCCTAATAGATGCTTAAAACATACAATGTGTTTACACCCCAGTGTAATATAAGCAAACATAAAACCCAGATAAAGAGCTCTGTGAAAATCTGTATACCAGAAAACTCATTGTCATAAAAACATGCATGGATGCTTATTTATCTTACCCAAAGCAATTTAGTGGTGCCACAGTTAATGCTGAACTATCTAATTCAATGGCAAAGAATAGAGTTGAAAAATAAATGTGTTCGCACCTACAAATATGTACATGTATTTGCATGTGCAATCAGATATATTTTCTTGTTGTTGCATGCCTATTGAAGATTTCCCCCACTAAATATTATAAATAACATGACTTTGCTTTTAACTGACAGAGAATGAATGTTTGCCACTATCTATCTGTGCCCTGTTTCACTTTATAGATCTTTTCAATTAGATTTGATTGCGTCTGGTGATACCCATCACTGTTTGTTCCCATAGACATACACGCACACAAAAAAAGCATTTTACAGAAGGGACATTTTTAAAGCCAAGCAGAAAGCAAGCTAGGATGAAAATTAGGCGATGCTTTGTTCATAGTTTCACATCTAAAGTGCTCTGTCAGCTACAGACAATTTTTCCTCTGTATCTTACCCAAATAACAGCTTACTAAGAAATTCACATGATCCTTGCACTGTCCACATCCTTGTAAATAAAACTAAGCACAAAACAAAATGTAGCAGTATTTTGTCTTGAAAACAACCAAGCCCAAACAGAGAGGCATCAGCCAGTCCAACCCTTGGCAGTAGCCGTATTGTTCCTAATAAACACGTGAGTCCTTTTTCCACTCAATCCATTCAAGAAACACAGAGAGAATTCATTGATTAAAATGTCCTCTCAGTATTCCCATATATCCAGCAGTAAAAAAAGAAAAGAAAAAGAAAATCATATAAGTACAATTCGAAAAAGAATCAAGCTTCAATAGTACCTGGCCTGTATTTGTTCACTGAGTTCATGCAGAGACTTCGAGAACATGAGAGTTTGCTAGAGTAGCAAAGCAGTGATTGCATAGGTGTGTCTTACACTACCTTCTGCAAGTTGCGGCTTGACATCGTTCCCCTTTTGTGTGGGTGGCATTCATACAGAGAGGCAGAGGCACAGACTTGTAACTCAGAAAATGGTATCATAAGGCAAAGTTAACTCACTGCATGCCTTGAAGGTACAGAGAGCACAAACACATCATACGTGAGACAGAGGCTTCTCTTTTCTATAATCCGAAAAACTGCTACTGGTTTAATTTTCAGGGATCCAAGGTTTTTACCCAAAGGGACTCCTTTCAATGACAGAAGTTTATGACAAAGCAATCAGCAAACTGGGGCTCAGGCACCTTTTATTCTAATGTTTGGATTGTTATGTGGTCACCTGGATCTTACAAGCATTTAATGATTTAATTCAGCGGTTTCCAGTTGCAATAGTGACCCCATTTTTCTATCTCAAATAATGCCATTACACACCCAAAAAACCCAGACTTCGTTGTTTTACACAAGGCTTATCAGCAGCAGCAGTCCAAAACTGGATCCTTGACTCACAAACAATTACGAATTATTTTGCAATTACTCCCAGGACATGCAAAAATTATGCCCCTTGGGTAATTATCCATGCTATGAGTCATGGCTTTAACAGGAGATGGACTCAGTGTCTTACTATCATCACTTATGAGAACTATAACATTACGTCAAGGAGGAGGAAGAGGAAAAATACATACTACTTTGTTGATCCCAACCTGCATAGGATTCTCATTAAGCATTTTTTGAAGTAATCAATAATAGCAACTCCATTTCCCATTTGTGCAATACACAACTAAATTTCTTTCTTTCTTTCTTTCTTTCTTTCTTTCTTTCTTTCTTTCTTTCTT
>WNWU01000043.1:12815161-12829317 GCA_012654045.1 Ptyas mucosa | reverse complement strand
ATATATAAGACGTCTTATAAGATATATAAGACGTATATATATATATATAAGATATATATAAGTAGAAATTAAGGCTCTAGGCTAGAAACCAGAAGGTTGTGATTTCTAGTCCTGCCTTAGGCATGAAAACCGACTGAGTGACTTTGGGCCTATCACTTTCTCTCAGTCAGTTTACCTCACAGGATTATTGGTATGGGGAAAATGGGAAGAGGAAGAAGTATTAGATATGTTTGCTGCCTTGAGTTACTTATAAAAACAATAAAGGTGGGATATAAATAAACATAGTGAATTTTTAAAAAATAAATAAATAACATATGTACAAGCAGAAGCAGGTCCAGAGGAAAGCAATGAATGGCTGCCTTAATAATTAATGAAATGAAGGAAAAAAACTTTAAAGCCTATTGTGGTGCATAAATGAAAAAGGGTCTTAAGAGTGGGAAAAGCATATAGAAACAAGCAGCATAATCCAGGGGGGAAATGTGCTAAAACAGTATCAGAAATACATCTTTGTAAGTATGACATTGAAACAATAAAGATAATAATATTTTTAAAAAAAAAACCTTGTTTTTTTAAAAAAAAGAATAATTCCATCATCAAAAGGAGTGCCAAATTAAAATTTGCTATATGTTCTTTTCAAAATGATTTAGAGAATTGTTAATTAAAATGATAATAACAGATTTGGTACATCTGGTAACCCCAAGGAGACAGGAAAACAGTACATACTTTGCATATGATTCTTCAAATTCCAATACTATAGATTTTTTTTTAAAAAAAACATGGTTTCCTACCTGTCATTTTTTTTCTTTGTGTTGCAACTCAAAAACAGAACCTAGCAGATAGTGATAATAAAATAGCTAGCCTACATAAGCAGCTATGGAATTGCCCAACCTTTCAGAATAAATCATTTAAATTACCCTCGTAGAATAGCCAGTTAATAAGATGTACATGCTCGAGAGGTAAATACTGGCTTTTCTATTATATGAAGATCAGTTGAATAAGAAGGAAAAAGGCATCAAGGATAGCTATAAGGGAAGGCAAAGGAGCCATTAATAGATTTTAAAAGCCAGATTTTATGGTCTATGTCAGGGGTGTCAAACTTGCAGCCCATGGGCTGGATGCATCACGCATTGGCCACACGCACCCCTGGTTTAGCAAAGGGGGAAAAAGTTGCGATAAGTCGTGTGATGACAAAATGTCGTGAATTTGACACTCCTGGTCTATGTCCTTTGTGCGGCTCTGACTGTGTTTGTATAAATTGCATATCCATAGTTATTTCAATCATGGTTTTTTCAATGAACTCAATGCAAGGTCTGGCCACCCAGCACACTGAACCATTAGAAGAGAATATGGGGTTGAACTGTGGAGTCCTTCATGCTCTTGGTTGCATTGATGAGTCAGGAATGAAACTCTCCAGGCAAATAACTAAGCTTAGAGAGCACCAAGGATTCTACAATATCGAACCACAAACTAACCAGCTGGGCTGAGTTCATATAGTGCACCAGTGTAAAATATGGCAGGATAATTTGTGGTTTTGTCATGATTCCTGGTGGAAAATCCATGCAGTTTTCTTGGCAACATATTTCAAAGTGGTTTGAGGGGTCCTTGTTTTCTTGCAGACTTTCATTACCCTAACTAAGTAACATCATCAGTGCTAGTAAGGAGTGCTGTTTGCTGTCAGGTTATATTCTGGTGATTTGCTTGTCTATGTGGGTTGAGGTGGCCTAACCCATTCTTTGATTGGGTTGTTTATTGGCGGCTCTTTGGTAGTTTCTTGATTGGGGTATTGTTTACTTGATTGTTGGTCTGAAGTTAACCTTGGAATTAATCTATGCCATCTGATTGGTGATTACTGGTGGAGAGGTGATGAAGTCTTCTGTTCTCTTTTGAGCTGGTTGATTGTCTCTTCTGCATAGTCTATAGATGTTGTTAATGGCTATGTGTCTATTGATGGCTGATTTATCATGGTGCCAGGCTTCTAGAAGTGGTTTGCCATTGTCTTTGCTTTCTTGATAGGAATCTCAACTGTGCATTTGTCTCCCTGATCACAGTTCAATTCAAACAAACCAGACCAGACATCTAATAATGTTTTCATTCAAAATGGCATCAAACTCCAAAAAGATATATTACGGTATGGGGGAAACTAATACCCTTTCCTTCTCTTTTAATGATGTTATGTGTTGTATTATGCAAAAGACCTTAAGTGTACCATTTTTCCAATTCTTCATATTGCCTTTCATTTTCTTGTTCTTATTCTTAAGACTGACAGGATTTTCTTATTATTGGAAACAGCACTCACATAAAATCCAACATTACAAAGCCTGAAAATCAATTAGAACTAATTGTTTTGGGTTAGTCTATGAAAACAGTATGATTTATGTATGTACAGTTCTTTGCCAAAGTAAAGAACAAAAGGTAGCTTGCATAGTTTTGTTTCTAATAGAAAAATATGTTCTTAAAGTTTAATTTCTAGCAGACTTGGTGAAAAGATGGCCTAGAAACATGATGTGATAGTCATGCCTTCCCTTTTTGTTATATGCCAGAAGAGGAGATTCTAATGATTTTATAGTCCCAGGTTCAAAGGTCAAGATAATTTATATCAGGTCTAGTGTAAAGCCCTATCCTAGGTTCTTTCTTAATTCCACCCAGTCTGAGAACTTTTGTACTTCAAACTCAATCGATCAATCAGAATAGAGCTGGAAGGGACCTGGGAGGTCTTCAATCAGGAGACCAGCCTATACCATTTCAGGCAAGTGGCTCTTTCTTTCAGACAACTGTTTCTTTCTGCAACATATTAATAGCAACCCATCAACACTCTTTCCAATAAGTACCACTCAACATGAGAGGAGACTTTGTCTAATGTCTAATGTACTAAACCAAGGGTAATGGTGAACCTGAAATCAGAATGATTTGTTGCCTTCCTTTGAAAGCCAATATTTGCAAAAATATTTATTCAGAATAATAACTTGATTGTCATTGTACGTGTATACACAGTGTACCCATACGAAATTCACTTAACACCCAAAGACCAGGTCCAACACACATAACAATCCCCAAACACAGTCTCACCCACCACAATTCCCTATCCCTAAACCACCCAAACATCCACACAACAGACCAAGTAATACTGTCCAACAGCTCACTGATGGTGGCCCTTTAATTTATTGTTGAGTGCAATTATAGCTCTGCAATAAAAACTATTCAGAAAATGTGTGGTCCAAGTTTTAATTGTTCTGTAACTTCTGCCAGAAGGCAACAGTCCAAAAAGATTGTAAGCAGGATGGGAAAAGTCTCTGAGAATGTTACGCAACTTTCTCAATCAGTGAGATTCAAAGATGTCGTCCAGGGCTGGTAGCTGGAATTCGATAATTTTTATTATTTTTTAATGTTTTAATGATTCTCTGTAGAGTTGTAGAGAAAAGGGTTCTCTAGACTTCAACTCCCCAGCCATTGATCTTTATTAATGTATATCACAATTTTTAAACTTACAGTTAGCTTAAGATTGATTCCTGGTAACTTCATAGACATGTAGCATTTTTGGCATGGAATGGATAGATGATAAAGACCTTAGATCAAATTGCTCTATGAAGCATTGCATGGTGCATCAATTTGTCTATGGAGATTCTCAGTCATCCAGGTCATGGTTGTCCCAAAGGTGCTTTTTCAAAAGGCAATTGGACTTTCTTTGTTTTTCCCTGAAGTTGTTTCAAGTCTCATCCAAGAAGCTTCATCCTTTTTGACTGAATGGTGGAGGGGATGGAAGCATTAGTTCTGACTGGTGTATCAATCTTAGGGGCAGGTCAGGAGGAGGGAGCTTCTTGGTTTTCCAAAGCATTCTCAAAGCAGATATGTCTATAATGACATTGAAAGAAAACAGTGAACCTGCCTAACCAACCTGTGATGATAAGAGAAGGAAAACATAGTTATTTCTCTGCTTTTTTAGCTTATCAACCGAGAGCCATCCAGCAACCCTTTTTCAGGTAACCCATTTGTTGTTAGGGAAGGATGGCTCTCAGAACCATCTGTTTGCTTCTGTGAAGAATATTCTAGGCATCTGTAGAAGAAAGTAACTTGGTTTTGCTTGGTATTGGATTAATCAGGAACAGGAAACAATAAGAATAGCCTTGGTTAACTGGAAAAAGTTTAATCCTATTATTTCTGAGGAAGTGAATAAATGAGATCATTCTTTTAGAGAACTAATTCTAACAGTGCATGAATGTGTATGTAAGTCTTGTAACCAATGTAAGTAAAATACTTTGGCATTACTCATTCCTTGCCAATGCTAAACATTTTTAGGGTTTGCTAACTTAGAATATTATAAAATTTTATTTATTGAACAAGCCATAATACTTTGAGACAGAATATTGAAATAGAAACAAATGCATACCATTGTGTAATATTTAATACTTAATGCTGCTGAAAATCTTCTGCAGTTTCCTCAAAGTTGTCTTTCCTTCAGAAAGATGTTCCTGTTTTTCTACATCATTCTCAATGTGTTTCCATTCTTTTTTTAGGGGTTTTCCAAGCCTATTTTAGATACACTTTCTTGATATTTAGATTCCCCATTGTTACCAGATCTCATTTCCTGAACCAATTTTCCTATTTTTGAAAAAAAGGCCTTCACTGATTTAAAAAAAGAAAGAAAGAAATCAGCATTCATTATGTTTCTTTGGAAATTTAATTTGAAGTTTGGGGCCAGGGAAACTGAAAACCAGTAGAAAAATGATTAACAATACCAAACAGAACACTCAAACCACATCTGGGCCATTGCATAACCTAGATAAATAAATATAAGAACCTACACACCACTTACTGTATGTTTTCACCAAAATTCTACCTTTTTTAAAAAAATCAAGGTCATTTTCTTTACCATAAAAATTGGATTAAAACAACTGCATAAACTGCAGAGATAATTTTTAGCACAGCATGAGTTTGATCTTTCATCCAGTGATCTCATCACCCAATGAAGTATGAAAGTTTCATGTTGCTCTTAACTATCATTTGTTGTAGTTGCTCCTAACTATCATTTGTTCCACCATGCTCTTAAGACCCTTTTATTTCACCAGGCAGGCCTGGCCTGATTCCCCCTTTTTTTAAAAAAATATTATAAATTTTAATTCATTTTAAATTATTGGGGTTTTAATATTTTTATGGCCAAATTTATTTAATTGGATTTTAATTGGGTTTTAAATGTTATACTTGTATGTTTTATTTATGGCTGTTCACCGCCCTGAGTCCTTCGGGAGGAGGGCGGTACACAAATTAAATAAACTGAAAACTGAACTGAAAACTGAGGGGGGGAAGAATTGCAATTAAAGAACCCTGCATGTAAGAATTAAAGCTAATAGGACAGGAACCAAAGTCTCTCAGGCCAGAAAGAATGGTGGTATAATCTTGGAAGAAGTGTCTCTATCAGAGGAGAAGAGAGAATGGAAGAGACCATTAACTCAAAATGGCAGAAGAAAGAGGAGAGGCATTTAAAACCTGAAGACACAGAGGATGCTAATTCTGTGTACTGCGTATATATGACAACATTCTTGTTTGCAATAAAGCAATACAGAGTTACTACCTGTCTGAAGTTTGTGGTTCTGTCTTTGACCAAAGGTAAGCTGAGTTTTTGGACAGTCAATATTTATTCCTTTAAAAAAACCTACCTGTCAACCTTTTCTTTGTGTTGCAACTCAAAAACAGAACAAAGCGATTATTGATTGCTACATTTATCAATATTTATTCCCGTGCCTGGTGAAATCAAGCACTGTATTGGTAAAATGTGCTGTACAAAACAGTGATGCTATTAAAATGTTTTCAGATGGATCAGTGAAAATAGATCCAGCCTGAACCAGTCTTTTTTTTTGTTGTTGTTGTTTCCTGGAAGAATCTCCCAGCTCAAACAGCCAACACAAACTTATAAAACACAAATGTTTTCACCTGAACTGAAGCACAGAATTCTTTTATAAGGAGGTATGTGGATCAGATAACATGCCAGTTTGACTTGTGGAGAAAAAAATGGAACTATAAACAGAGCTGTGGATGCCTATTAAAGAGTAAGATACATTTTGGCACACATTCTATTGAACAAAAGCTTAATAGTTTGAGAATGGTATGTACATCTTTCGCATGAGAATTCGCACTGCCAGACCTAGTTATGCAACTTAGATTATGCAATTCAAAATGAGATTTTTTTAAAAAAAAATCTTCAAGGTTATCAGACATTTTGACAAGGAGGCAAATAATACAGACTATACAATTTTGTGCCTTCTTTTCACATAGAAACATTTTCTAGAGTCAAGATAATTGATTGTAAGACTCTAAAATCCACAAGCTTTGTACTAACTTAACCAATCAGGTTAAGCTATAGGGCAATGCAGGTAAGGATTCAATTTTAATTATGGTGCCTCAGTGGCTAAGATGCTGAGCTTGATGATCGAAAGGTCGGCAGTTCAGCGGTTCGAATCCCTAGTGCTGCATAACAGAGTGAGCTCCTGTTACTTGCCACAGCTTCTGCCAACCTAGCAGTTCGAAAGCATGTAAAAAAATGCAAGAGAAAAATAGGGACCACTTTTGGTAGGAAGATAACAGCGTTTGATGCACCTTTGATGTTTAGTCATGCAGGCCACATGACCATGGAGATGTCTTCAGACAGCGCTGGCTCTTCGGCTTTGAAATGGAGATGAGCATCGCCCCCTAGAGTCAGCAACAACTAGCACATATGTGTGAAGGAAACCTTTACCTTTACCTTTAAGTGTGTAGTTTGTTTAACATTCCCAACTTAAAATAAAATGCAGACTGGTGGTAGAATCATGAACTATGGAAACAAGTACTACAATTTAGAAGAAAAGCTATGGATACATCATAAAGTCTAAGACAGTTTCATTAAAACTTGACACAGATTTTCTCTCCGGGTTCTCACATGATAATATACTGTTGCCCACCACAATCCACACAACTCTTTATCTTATGGGTAATAATTATGGGTTTTCCATATGTTGCTAAGCTACAATTCTCAGCAACTATCTCCATTACCCATACTAGTTAATGCTCCTGGGAACTGTGAGTTAGCAACATCCAAGATCTCACAAAGTAGCAACTTCTGACACAGATGAATTCCAAAGTTTCATTTTTCATAGCATTGTATCATATTAGGACCAAAAAAGAAAAAAGAAAGAAAATAAATAGTATAGTGAAATAATTATTTTCCAGTTTTAAAAGGCATGTAGATTAGATCTGATGGATGAATGATCCTGCTATGCTTGTATCATTATATTCAAATTAAGAAACATCAGCAGTTCCAACATCTAAACATGGACCTACTCCATTAGATAAAGAAAAAAAAGAGTTTTTAGAGCCAAAGGGATCTGCTTTGGATGTGCATTAAATCCTAAATTACCCTTTCTGATTCATATCATAGGCATATTTCTTTGCTGGAGACTTTTCCAATCTCAAAAATCCTCGAAAGAAAAATGGTCATGGGAACAGACTGTAGAGAATGAAAACACAGGAAATTGCAAGCTTTGTTGCCATCCATTTCTGTAATCTGTTTGTGGATAGTCCTTTTAAATGTGTTTATTCTTATCACGTCTAATTTGGTCCTGGCAGAGATTTGCTGAATGCAGCAGAAAAACCCAGAGCAAAAGGGCTTCTATGCTTCTCTGCTTTTCTATCCAACTTCCAGTCCCGCTAGTTTTTCATTCTCTTAGCCTTTGTCAGCTATGCTTTCAAACGTCCCCCAAATGAGCTCAAGCAATCCTTTGTTTCAGCAGATACAACTAGCCTTGGTACAAAGCCACTCCGTCTTCTGAATGCCATTGTCTTACTTTGTTTATTGTGAGCAGTACTAGGGGCTGCTTCTTCTGCTGACCAACAATAAGGCTTTCAAACTGAAACCTAAATGGCCAAGTGATTTAGCTTTGAGGGAATCTGTCGTCTTGTTTCCTTCCAATCCTCAGCTTCTCACTTATAGACAAGGCTTAGAATCAGTTGTCCATGTCAAAGAGATCATATGGTCCAACTATCCCTATTTACCAGAACAATCTAGTACCCTGTCACAGAGAAAATGAGAAAAATAAAACTTATGGGAATATATGACCCCTTATTAACAATTCAAATAAGGGCTAGACCTTCTACAAGCAAATGAGGTTGAGCGATGCTTGCTGGCTGCTCCTGCCCAGGTGAAATATTGCTACACATCAAACTAATATGGAAATGCCATCAGTTAGCTGCCCCATTGCCAGCATCCCTGGCTAAGCCAGTTGCTGGCTTCCTGCTGGGCTCAACCATGATAATCACCATGGTTCAGTCCATTTTCAAATTTGTCTGCTCACTTTATCTACAGAATTTTTTTTTTAAATGTAGGGCCATATGATTGTCACATATCATGGGTGTGTATGTGTATGTGTGTTGTACTTAATATTTTGGACTTCTATTGACCTCAGTACACAATTACATTGTGATAAAAGGAAGGGAGGTTCTAATAAAAGCAGGAAACAGGATAGGTTTTTCTCAATGACAGCATGATTAATAACAACCAACAGGTACTTATCTGTATGACTTAAGTACATTTGGTTTAAATATTAAATTAACACAGACATTTGTCTTAATCATCCATTATTTTGAATAATATTTGTTTTTTTAAAGAAAACCTCTGCTGATTTAATCTACAAGATTGTATTTCTATTTATCACTAAATTTTCATTGTTATCACTGCCATAAATATCTACCAAACACTTGAGACAGAATAACTATAATGTAAATTTCAAATATAAGGAAGCTACAGTACTTCCATTCTGATTCCAGTGGCTGCTCTTATAATCTCCTTCAAAAGATTACTCTTCATTAAGTAATACTTATCTTCAAGTGAGTTTGCAGAACGAAGAACTTTGAGGAAATGAAAAACATCATAAAAGCGTCTACTCTCTGCCTGAAATGTCTAAGAGTTACTTATTAGTCTCAATCCCTCAAAAGTGCACTAGACTCCTTGTTGAAAGAGAATTCACAATCTAAATTAAATATGATAGATTAAAAGCTAAGGTCAACATTACACTTAAGGTTTAGAAACAAAGCTTTTTTATAATAGTTAGTATATCATGATATTACTCAGTAAGGAAGTATACTCAAGACTTTTTGATTCTTTGAAAATAATTAGGAAATTGCTGGTTTAGGACAGGTTTTTCTTAAATACAATCTGTATGTTACAAAGGTAAATAGACACAGTATCAAGTCGTCCGTAAACTTGCCAATAATAGTACGTGCATACGACCCTTTAACAGTTCATGCAATAATTCAATGAAGCAAACCATCTATTTTATAAGCCAGGATGTTGGGAAGGCAGGATTCAGGAAACATGCCAGGATTTCTTATGAACCCCCACCATATTCTGATGGTTAGTCTCTCGAGGAAGAAAGAGGTGTCTATGGCACACAGTAAATACTCCACTGCTACACATACCTACTGCCTACAGGTGTGGTGTGCAGGGGTACATTAGCAATAGAATTGCAGGCCCCATGGAAATGGATGCCATCTTACACAAATCCTTTGAGCCAACTTTGCAACCCTGCCCAAAACTGTTCATCTGTTTAGTAAATGGATGATTCCATTACAAAAGTTTATGAGATATGAATTAGTCAAGTGGGGAGGTAGTTAGTAGCATTAATATTTACTTCTATCTCTAGTGAAGAGAATATGCTAAGAGGGACAGTGTCGTGGAGGTCCCCGAAGCTGTCTCAGGCCTTGAGGAAGAGCCTGCTTCAGGAATTTGGGCCTGGGGCATGGCAGAGCATCTGGAAGATACGGCAAACTCTGGAGCAAGAGGGGATGAGCAAGAAAAAGAGGAGAAACCAGGAACTTCAGAAGGGCCAGAGAAACAATCAGACAACTGGCTGAATGATAACAGGAAGGAAGAAACACAGATGCAGCCAAGAGGCTCGGAAGGCCAGCCAGAAGCAAAGGATGGAAAAGGCGAGCATCTGCAACCAAGGAGTAGGGCTGACAGGAGAGGTGCAAAAGAGCTTGGCAAGGCTACTCTTGAGGAGGCAGTCTCACCCCTCCTAATGAATTGCATTGCTTGGCGGCTATTTATCCCTGCAAATGGAGCAGAATGGTGCTGAAAACAACTCTTCCATTTTGGTTCACACGTTTGTTCAGCCACCGTGTACCTTGCTTTGGGACTCTGACTCTGTTTCTGGACTTTGAACTTTGCCTTGTAGATCTTGGAATTGAATTTTTGGCTTCTGGGATTTGTGTTTTGGACCATGGATTTGCTGGATTTTCTCTGTATTTTTCCTGACTTGAGAAACTAGACTCATCGCGTCTTGTTCTGGTCCTTTGTGGGCAATCCTGGAGAATTACCATTCAAGGCTGATAGCCTCAATAAAGACTTCAAACCATTATGGTGTTTGCGTGTGTGAGCAGGATAAGACAGAGAGAGACTTGGATATGTGGATGAGATACAGCCAGAGTCATTGGTTATAACTGAGTCACAGAATCTTGTGAAGAAATGACCACAAATAGTGTGTATTTGTATTAAAACAAACAGTTATGTCAGCCCAAAGGCAAACTGCATGACACATTGCCAACATCAGGTTAATTAAGTCTCATAAAACACTGTTGTAGTTGTTTGTGGCAGTAGTTCCCAGTAATCATATTCTTAGAAGTCATGGACACTTACCCATTTTTGTCTTTGCAGCAATGAACTCCAAAATACCCAAAGTGAAAATGCAACTAAACTCCACCATCTCTTCAAGCTTTCACATATAATAAGCTGGAAATCCACTGCATCGTGAACTTACAGAATGTTAAATTATGCCAAAGACTTCCAGTAATAAAAACATTCTGAATTGCTATTAGAGCACTATTTATTCTTTACCGATTGAAACACCACAAATTTATAGAACAATTAAAACTCGGACCACACGTTTTCTGAATAGTTTTTATCCCAGAGGTATAATTGCACTCAATAATGAACTAAAGGGCCATCATCAGTGAGCTTTTGGACAGCATTACTTGGTCTGTTGTGTGGATGTTTGGGTGGTTCAGGGGTGGGGAATTTGTGTTGGTGGTGGAGGGTGTTTGGGGATTGTTATATGTGTTGGACCTGGTCTTTGGGTGTTATGTGAATTTCTTTAAATAAAGAGCCTTGGTGGAGCAGCAGACTAAAGTGCTGTTAAGTAGCACTTAGCTGCCAGCTGCCTGCAATTACTGCAAGTTCAAATCTCACCAGGCTCAAGGTTGACTCAGCCTTCCATCCTTTCGAGGTAGGTAAAATGAGAATCCGGATTGTGGGGGCAATAAGCTGACTTTGTATAAAAAAAGAACACCGCTGGGGGGGGGCGAAAGTATATACAGGTATATACATGTATATAAGCAGGTATATACAAAAGTATGAAGGCTATTGCTTAACGCATTGTAAGTCGCCCTGAGTCTCCGGAGAAGGGCGGCATATAAATTGAACCTACCAACAAATAAATAAATAAATAAATGACAATCAAGTATATTTATTTATTTAATTTCTTAATACCCTACAAAATAAAATAGCCAATGAGCAAGCAAGATGAGATAACCAACTTAGCCAGTGTAAACAAACAAAATTCATTCATTCATTCATTCATTCATTCATTCATTCATTCATTCATTCATTTCCTGCCTTTATTATTTTTATAAATAACTCAAACATACCCACCACACCTTCTTCTTCCTATTTTCCCCACAACAACAACCCTGTGAGTTGAACTGAGGGTATGACTGGCTCAAGGTCACCCAGGCAGATTTCATGACTAAAGCAGGACTAGAATTCATTGTCTCCTGATGCTTTAACCACTAGATGCTTTAACCACTAGAGTAAACTGACTTATTGTGATTATGCATATTGGTAAAGTTTCCAAAACAGTTTCTTGAAAAAATGTCTGATGAAAATGCTTTCAATCTCAATGTGATGTCTGAAATTACAGTAGCTAACAATGGATCAATTCCTGGAACTGATTTTTTTTTGGGGGGGGGGGAGAAGACTACAGTAACTATGGATTATGGAACAAAATAACTCATTGATTAATTACATCAGTTTGGCCCAAGTTATTATATGTGGTGCTTTCAGAAGCAAAGAAAGGATGGGAACTTTATGTGCCTGTGACAAACAAGATTAGCCAGGAAAAGCAAGAACGATTTGTTGACCTCACCATGTATGTTTGGCTGAATATTTTTCTTAGCAGAAATTGAAACAAACAATTTACAGCATTTTCATGCCAGAACAAATTCAAGGACTAGCTTCAGATGCAAGTTTTAAGTTAAAAAACAAAACAAAAATAGTTGAGATTGTTCTTAAATTGTACATGTATGTCTTATTTCTTATACAAGCACTGATTACCTTGAATGAATCATTGCTAGTTAGGTTATTATTTCCTGTGTCTATATTGTAGATCAGGGTTGTCAAACTTCCGGTCCACTGGCAGGATGCGTCATGTACTGACCACATCCACATCTGGCTTAGCAAATGAGAAAAAGGTCCCAATAAGTCATATGATGACGATGTGACGACGCGAGTTTGACACCCCTGTTGTAGATATTCCACCTCAATGATAAGACTACATGCTTTGTATGGTGAAGTCCCCATCTGGCATCTCTAAACTAGCTTATTTTTTTAAATTAAGTAGTAGGTTCCTGAGATTGTGAAGGTATTTTCTAATAAACAGAAACAATATTAGAGTATAGGATCAAGTAGTCTGCCCATGTTAACATAGCTTATTACAAATATCGTATATACGTTTTTCAGCACGTTTTTCAGGCTGAAAAAGCCCCCCTCGGCTTATATTCGAGTCACGAAAAAAAAGCCTTTTTAAAAGAAAACAAATGAGTAGACCCCTGTCTGCAAAAATAGAAAAAACAGCCCCTTTCAGCGTCAGTATAGGTTAATTACCATAAGTTGATTTGGAGAGCCTCCCGACTCTCAGCTGATTTGCTCTCAGCTGTTTTACCTGGGCTCTGTTGCTAGCTAGCTGCAAAGAGGTAAATTGCTGGAGCATTTTCCCTCCCCCCTCCCAGCTATGCTAAAAAAGCAAAACTGAAACTAAAGCAGAGTCTTTGCTGCAACATGACAAAATGAGGCAGAGAGAGATTTCTTTTTCTTTTTCTTTTGCTTGCAATGTTGGAAAGGCAGATTTCTTTTTCCTCATCAAAAAAAGTAGGTGCAAACAATGGGAAATTCATGGCAAATGGCAAAAGAGGAGAGTTCAAGATTTTAAAACACAAAAGAAAAAGCTCTATTTAACTAGGGAATTGTAATAATTGAGATACTATTAATTGTATATTGTGTTGAAAGCAGAAATGGTTAAATTGTGGTTTGGAAGAATATATGGGGGAAATTATTTGGTTTATTATTATTGGTAAATATAATTACCGGTAATTGATTTGTAAGAAATTGGATTGCATGGAAATAGTTGGAATATTCATGTTCATATTGATTAATATACAAAAAAGATAGTTATATAACTAATTGATTTATATTAAAATGTTGAATTTGTATTGAACAACTGTAATATTATATAATTAACCAATGTGAGGATGGATATAAAAATAGATGACAATGGGAAAGGGTATAATATAGAATAGAAGTGAAAAATTGAATTTGATTAAGATTAGAGATGAGGATGAAGGGTAATATTGGTTTTTTAAAAAAATAGATGAGGAATAAATATGGCAAAAAGGAAATATAGAAATTGTAAATTTAAGTGAAATGACTGAACACTGTTTAAATTTGTGAACCGGCCAAATATTCTGTTCAAAGAAAATACATTGTATGTTTGTATGTGTGTTTCTAATTATTGCTATTTATTCATATTTGTTCTCTTTTATTCTTTAAAGTTTAACAATTCATTCTTTATCTTAATATCTTTATATTTGTTTGGGGTTGGTTTTCTTCCCTTTCATCTTTTTTATTGTACAGCAATCTTTCTCCTCAAACCTACCACCTCTCTCTTTGAGGAAGGGGGGAGAAAGAGAACGAGAGAATGGAGGAGAGAGAGAGAGAAAGAGGGGGAGAGAGAAAGAATGAGAAATGGTGATAAGATAGGGCAAAAATGTAAAATGTGAGGACAGTCGTAAGTTCGAGGACTGGTCACAAGTGCCAGGACCAGTCAAAAATTACTTTTTCAGCCCTCTGAGTAGTGCATATG
>WNWU01000043.1:12720828-12808879 GCA_012654045.1 Ptyas mucosa | reverse complement strand
AGTGTACATTTTCTCATTGGGCTCGATCCAAAGAACATCCTAACAAAGATAAACAAGTATTGAGTGATGAAAATCATAAATGGGCTTTCATCACATCTGTCAAACAAAGTGCTGAAGGATGAATGCCGTGACAACTGCCTTTGCTGCTGCATCAGGGTCTTGATCAGGAAGAGGTATTGAGTACAGGCAGAAATCTGTATGACCCCTGAGCTAGTTGGTTCATTTTTGTGTACCTGATCACTACTTAGTTTTGAATGATGCAGTATCACCTGATATTAAACCAAGGGTTTTGTGACCTGATCCATAGGCAATCATGTTACAAGAGAGCCAGTCATTATGACCTGGTCATTCTCGTTCTCATAACAATGGAAGCAGGAGCTGATAGATTTATTGTCAGGCTTCTCTCAGACTGATACAGTAACTTGAAGTCTTGCAGGCAGAGTAAAATTGTAGGTTCCCATGTGATAGCTTCCGAAGACTATTATGCAAACATTGAGCCTCAAGCTTTTCACTGAGTCATGTTAGAAAGAGAATATTTCCATATTAATATATTGAATGCACACATACTGCATCTTAGATATAAATGGTAAATATTTCAGTTTGTAAAAATCTTGTAAACTCTTCCCATTCATCAGATCTTGTTCAAGAGAATTAGTGAAAAAGTTAAATGCAAGATGAGAGAGAGAGAAAGAGAGAGCTCAGAAGCAAAATTCGAATTTTATCTCCCTTCCATCTGATGTAATGATTGAGATCTTCTTGCTTTTGCCAAGGAGGAACAATTGACACAAGCACATTGTTATTCTATGGGATGATTTTGATCTCAGGCTTTTTGCTTCTCATCTTTGTCTGACTTAACTCTCACAATTTTTTACAGAAAAAGAGATACAGATATTCTACTTCTGCTATGTTCATATAGAGCTGCAATTCCTGAAATCATTTAGAAATTCAGAAAATGGTATACAAACCAAATTTAAGACGTTTAGCTTGTCTCCATAAAACAGTGTTCATTTTCCTTAGGCTGGAACTGAAGCAGATGGAAATCCATAGAGTACATTCTATGAAACAATTGTTCCAGTAGACTCCATTACTTGTTGGACAATTTCCAGATGTTCCTTAGATGAAATTAATTCTAACATTTAATTCTACTAATAAACTGGCTTTGCTTTTTACCCTTTTTTCCCTCTCTGTCACCTTTAAAACTAAGTGCTTTCAATTGTAAGCTCTTGTTTTAACTGATCATATGGAAAATATTCCAAGAGTAATTTCAGCTGGAACAGTACAGTAAACATGCTTTAAACCAGGCGTATCCAAACTTTTGGCTTGCCTGGGCCAGATTGAGTAAAGAGAAATTGTCTTGGGCTGCATATAAAATATATAGCATAGTAACTATCACTAAAAATCACATAATAATATTAAAAGTTTATGATCCTTTAGGGTCACATTATTAGCTGTCGAGGGCCATATGCTACCCATGGGCTACGGGTTAGACAGGCCTGCTGTAAACAATTAAATAGCTAAGGCATAAGGGCAAATTAGCATATTAATACAGATATTGAATTTTCATCACTGAGGCATTGAAATGCATGACAGGAATTGTCTGAACTAAAAAAAATGTCTAACATCATGTAAAAACATAATAAAGATCTTTTTCTGATTTATTTTGTGATAGCCGTTTTACACATTCACATTATTCTTAAAACTGTACCATCAGTGAGGAACAGGCACCCAAAAACACCATGGAAAATCTAAAGGAACTAGCAACTCCATGATCCAGAGAAAATGACTTGTCAATCTGTCACATTCAGATATAAAAATTAGACTTGTACTGGGTTTAAAATTGCAGTTACAGCTGGTGAACAGATGATCATTGTGCCCATTTATCATTATGTAGCTTTGAAATAATCAGCAGAATTTTCTGATCAATCAAAGAGATGTTTCACTAAGGCAAGTAGATTTCTTTTGTAAACCAACCACATAGGATCCATTAGACTCCTAAAGAGATATGGATGCCATATTAAGTCATGTGTGCAGATAATCTGTTGAAATGAATGCGCAATAGAATCATGCCAAATATACCGTGTTTTCCCAAAAATAAGACAGGATCTTATTTTCTTCTGAACCCCGAAATAAGGGCTTTATTTATTTATTTATCAAACTTTTATACCGCCCTTCTCCTTTCGGACTCAGGGCGGTGAGCAGCCAGAATAAAACACATGTATATAAAAGTTAAAATAATTTTAAAATAGATTAAATAATTTAGACCCATATAATTAAAAATATTCCAAATTCAAATTCAAGATTTAAAAATTTAAATATCATTATATAAAACAACATAAAATCAGGCCAGCCCGGCGAGTTGAAAAAGATGGGTTTTTAGGGCCCGACGAAAAGTCCGGAGTCGGAGATTACTCATATCTCTGGGGGTAGATCATTCCAGAGGGTGGGCGCCACCACAGAGAAGGCTCTCCCCCTGGGGGTCACCAGTCGACATTGTCTGGCTGACGGCACCCTGAGGAGGACCTCTCTGTGGGAGCAAACCGGCCGGTGGGAGGCAATCGGTGGCAGAAGGCGGTCCCGCAAGTACCCGGGCCCTAAGCTATGGAGCACTTTAAAGATGATCACCAACACCTTGAAGCACACCCAGAAGTCCAGCGGGAGCCAATGCAGCTCGCGCAGGAGAGGAGTCACATGGGAGCGCCCCGTCGCTCCCATAATTCCCCACGTGGCCGCATTCTGCACCAGCTGGAGCCTGCGGGTGCACCCCAAGGGAGCCCCGTGTAGAGAGCATTACAGTAGTCCAGACAAGAAGTGATGAGCACTTGAGTGACCGTGCGTAAGGAGTCCCAGTCTAGAAAGGGACGCAACTGGTGTATCAGGCGAACCTGATAGAAAGCCCCCCTGGCCACGGACTTCGTATGCTCTTCTAAAGTCAGCCATGGATCCAGGAGGACACCCAAGTTGCGAGCCCTTTCCGTGGGGGCCAATGATTCACCCCCAATAACCAGCGATGGCACCAGCTGGCTATACTGGGACACCGGCAGCCACAGCCACTCGGTCTTGGAGGGATTGAGTCGAAGCCTGTTTCTCCCCATCAAGATCCGCATGGCCTTCAGGCACTGGGACATCACTTCCATGGCATCGTTGGGATGGTCTGGGGTGGAGATGTACAGCTGAGTGTCATCAGTGTACTGATGGAACTCCACCCCAAAACCACGGATGATCTCACCCAGCAGCTTCACATAAATGCTGAACAGGAGGGGTGAGAGGACCAACCCTTGTGGCACCCCACAAACAAGGTGCCTTGGGGTCAACCGCTGCCCCCTGTCAACACGAATTGCGACTGGTCGGAGAGATAGGAGGAGAACCACCGTAAAATGGTGCCCCCCACCCCTAACCCCTCCAGCCGGTGCAACATGATACCATGGTCGATGGTATCAAAAGCCGCTGAGAGATCTAACAGGACCAGGATAGAGGAGTAACCCCTACCCCAGGCTCTCCAGGGATCATCCACCAACGTGACCAATGCCATCTCCGTGCTGTACCCAGGCCTGAAACAGGACTGGAGCAGATCCAAATAGACAGCTTCATCCAGATACTGGGGAAGTTGACGTGCCACCACACTCTCAACAACCTTCACAATAAAGTGAAGGTTGGAGACTGGACGATAGTTAGCTAAAACAGCCAGATCCAGGGAAGACTTCTTGAGGAGGGGCCTCACAACTGCCCCTTTCAAGGCAGCCGGCAGGACACCCTCACTCAAAGAAGCGTTGATAATCTCCCGGAGCCAGCCTCATGTAACCTCCCAGGAGGCCAGCACCAACCAGGAGGGACACGGGTCCAATAAACATGTGGTCACATTCAACCATCCCAGGATCCTGTCCACATCCTCGGAAGCCACAGGATCGAACTCATCCCAGATAACAGTCTCAAGCTTGCCTCAGTCATCTCGTCTAAACTAACCCAGTCAGCAGCCAAGTCTTCCCGAATCTGAGTTATTTTATCATGCAGATACTGTACAAAATCCTCAGCACGGCCCTGCAAGATAATAAGACCATAAGGCTTGGTCTTATTATTGGGGGGGTCTTATTATTTTGAGGGTGGAGGAGACGGCAAGCGTGGAACTGGATGTTCCATCATCGCTGCTACCTACCCTCCCTGTTCTTCACGCCAGCCACCGCTGCCCTGACATGTTCCACTGCTGCCACTGCCTCGCAGACAGGACTCTGAAAGGCTTGTTGTGCCATTGCATGCACAAACTGCAGCACCGCCACAAGCTTCATCAACCTTGCACAGCTGGTGTCCTGCCACTTGCGGCTGTGCCATTATGTCAAACCTCACAGCAGTGCTGCTGTTTGTGCATGCAAGGGCACAAGTCTTGCAGAGTCCTGCTCCATGAGGTGGCGGCGCCATTGCAATGAGTCTCACAAAGACTCATTTCTGAAAGGTGGGGCAGGGGAGAAGCAAGACGCGTGGAGTGAGATGTGGCTGCCCTGGCCGTCTCTTCTCCCCCTCCCTCGCCAGGTATGGGTGGGCTCCTGCCCCTTGCTTAGCCACCTGCCCCCTTTAGGGATGCAATTTGGGAGTGGCAACTGGGTTGGGTGAGAAGCGGAATGCACATCTTACCTTTCAAGCTCCATGGCATTCCTCGCCATTATGTCCAGGGAAACACGTTGTAAAAGAAAACTTTCTCGTGAGTTCAATCAAACTTCTCCAACTCGCGAGTTTTCTTTAACAACATGTTTCCCTGGACACAACTGTGAGAAACACCACGGAGCTGGAAAGGTAAGATGCGTGTCACCGGCAAAACACGTCCCACCCTACCCCAATGGCTGCTTCCCTTCCCCGCTGTCTCTTTATCAAGAGGGGTGGCAAGTGGGGCGGGAGAGAAGGGAGACGTGACTCCCCTTGCCCTCTCTTCTTTTCCCCCACGCGCCAGGCATGGCAGGGCTCCTGTCCCTTGATTAGCCACCCTTCCCATTTAGGGATGTAATTTGGGGGTGGCAAGTGGGGCGGGCGAGAAATGGATCATGCGTCTTACCTTTCCACTTCCATCACTTTCCTTGCCATTGTGTCCAGGGAAACACTTTGTAAAAGAAAATCTTCTCGCGAGTTGGAGAAGTTTAATTGAACTCGCAAGAAGGTTTTCTTTTACACCGTGTTTTCCTGGACACAATGGCGAGGAACAGGGAGGGGAGGACCTAGGGTTTAAGAGAATTAGACTGCAATCCAATAGAATTTGAACTTTAGGAAAGTTTGGATTGATCAGTGAATCAATCCAACCCACATTGTAAAGATGAACCTCAGCCCATTAATCTACTTGAAAAAAAGTTGGTATTATAATTATTATTAGTCTTCAATAATCCCAAGACTTTCCCATTTCTACGATATATTGCTTGGTGATATTTGAAAAACAGGGTGTCAGATAAAGAGCACCTTATTCTGCATATTAAAGAAATTAGAAATTGGTATTTTCACCAACATAGTGCATCTTATTATTTGGGCTGGGTAATCTCTATAGCGGCTTTAAAGGTGAAGAGTGGGTGGATGGACAGACAAATGTTTACAAGTTGTAGCAGTTTTTAACAGACAAGACGTGGTTCTAATATTTCTTTCATAAAAACCTGGTTGCATCAGTGTGTGTGGGAGGTAAACTATGCAAGGTAATATTGTTGGATTAGCTGTTGTTATTGAGCTGATTGCTTAATTACTGTTTTGGATAATTTGCACACAAGTAATTTAATTTTTCAATAGTTAATGCACTCTTTATGTCTCTGGGTGAGATTATAATGCATTCTCACTGAAACATTTTCATCAATGTACATTTCAAAGAATGATACTAAATAATTGATTTCTCACAGGAAAAAAAACCTTAGGGAGGATTCTACATTATTGGTGGGAAGAGAACACAGTAACCTAAAAGCACAAATTTAATCATTCAAATTCAAATAGATTCATATATTGGCCATGCAACTAATGGTTAGGCAAATTCTGTAAATTTTTAAAACCTACTGTAATCTCTTTTATTTTCCATTTGAAAAAAAAATGTATTTAACTGACACCTATAATATTAAGCAGAATACAATTAGCATAATATTCTGCCAGGGACATTATTTATGTTCTATCATGGGAGGTGCTAAAAGCTTGCATATTTCTATCCCTTGAACAATCCCTTGTTGTTCAACTGCAAGAGAATAAGGGCAAGAGCCTTGGTGGTGCAGCAGACTAAAGTGCTGTTAAGTAGCACTTAGCTGCCAGCTGCCTGCAATTACTGCGAGTTCAAATCTCACCAGGCTCAAGGTTGACTCAGCCTTCCATCCTTCCATGGTAGGTAAAATGAGGACCCGATTGTGGGAGCAATAAGCTGACTTTGTATTAAAAAAAAGAACACCGCTTGGGGGGTCCGAAAGCCCTACTAATCAGATATTTACAAAAGTATGAAGGCTATTGTATTGTAAGTCGCCCTGAGTCTCCAGAGAAGGGCGGCATATAAATTGAACTAATAAATAAATAAATAAATAAACATGCTAGTGGTGGGTTTTAATTTTTTTTACTATGGTTCTGTGGGCGTGGCTTGGTGGGCATCGTGTGGCTTAGAGGGCATGGCTTAGTGGGCTGGCAGGAGAAGGATACTGTAAAATCTCCATTCCCACCCTACACCAGGGGAAGGATACTGTGAAATCTCCATTTCCTCCTGATTAGCTGGGACTTGGGAGGCAGAGAATAGATGGGGGCGGGGCCAGTCAGAATTTTTACTACCGGTTCTATGAACTACTCAAAATTTCCGCTACCAGTTCTCCAGAACTGGTCAGAACCTGCTGAAACCCACCTCTGGAACATGCCCAATAACAATTTCTTTTGTAAAAATATATTGAATTAGGGTTGACCCAGAATTCCCAGTCATCTTAGACAAATAGACATTGTAGCCTCAACACCATAAAATTGGAGAAGGCCAGCAGTTTTCAGGTAATCCTTGCTTAACAACCACTCCTTCCGTGACATTCAAAGTTATGATGACACTGAAAGTTATGACCGGTTCATGAAGTTGTGGCTGTCACAGTCTACCCACAATCATGTGATTTAGATGCTTGGCAAGTAGCACACATTTACAATGGTGGCAGCATCCCACAGTCACGTGATCGCCATTTGTGACCTTCATAGTTGACTTCTTTTAAACAGAGTCAATGGGAAAGCTGGCAGGAGGTCACAAGTCACTGTGACATGACATCGCATGTAACGATGCATGATTATTTGCTTAACGGCTACAGCTAGAACTGTAGCTGTAACTGATACCATAGGTTGGGCACAGTCATGTGACATTTTATTTAATTACCACATCACTTAGTGTTGGAGTTGCCAGTCCAATTGGGGTTGGTAAGTGAGGACTATCTGTATAAGCAAAATAATTTTTTAAGGCAATTTAAATAAAATTCCAAAAAAATAGTCTGCCAAGGATTTTAATTAAAAAGATGCCTAATTGGGTAATTAAAAGACACTTTGCTTATTTGATTCAATTAAATTCAATCACCATCCATTGTGTATGCATGAAAATAAATATATAAACCATTCTAAACTATTGAAGTCAGAATCCTTTGTCCTGAAAGATTTAATTTTAAGAATCAGAGTGGCATGTGAAATATTTTTAAATAAATAAATAAATAACTTTATTCTCATTGTACATGTATACACAGTTTACCCATACAACGAAATTCACTTAACACCCAAAGACTAGGTCCAACACACATAACAATCCCCAAACACACTCCCACCCGCCACAATTCTCCACCCCTAAACCACCTAAACATCCACACAACAGACCAAGTAATACTGTCCACCAGCTCACTGATGGTGGCCCTTTTCCCAAGATGGCGGCACATGTATATGCAGCGGCTAGACCACTGGTGGGTTGCTCCCGGTTCACATCGGTTCGCAAGAATGGGTAATAAAAATTTGTAGTAGTTTGGAGAACTGGTAATAACATTGGCTGGCCACACCCCCAAACTGGTTCCCGGCCCAGTCACCGCTCGCTTACCCCGCCCACCTCATCAGAGGCTCTCTTTTTTTTTTTAACTTTTAAAAGCATTTTTTCTACAACCTCTTTGGCTGAAAAAATGCTTTTAAAAGTTTTTTTAAAAAGCCTCTGATGATCGTGCAGCTCAGCTGGGATCGTCAGAGGCTTTTAAAAGCATTTTTTCTGCAACCTCTTAAGGTTGTAGAAAAAAATGCTTTTAAAAGTAAAAAAAACAGTTGGCCACGCCCACCCCATCACATTACCCTCCCACCTAGCCACGCCCACATGAACCGGTAGTAAAAAAATTTAGAACCCACCCCTGGGCTAGATGCTCCAAATATTAAACCTAATTTTCTCCAATTTCTTTCTTCATGGTGTGTGTTCATTTGAATCTGTTTTATTTTCATCCATTGTGCTTTGGGGCAGCAATACTTTGAATTGTTCTTTAAAAAAATAACCTAGCTCAAATTAAGGCACTGCTACAGTATGTTCATTTTTGAAATTGCATGAATTAATTAAATAGAACAATACTCTCAACTAGAATGAATAGACCATACAGGGTACTGCCCGTATTAAGTAGCTGCCTTAAGGAGCTTAAAGAATTTTAAGATGGATAGACATGTCTTTTCCTGAATGATAGAGATGAAAAGATACCATCATCTGAAATAAGCACTAATGGAGCTATCAGCTGCTTCAGATCTTGGATCAAAAACCTAAAACATTTAACAAGGCAGGTTCACACTGTTTGCCTGATGCATCCCACATGGTGCTTATCAGCAACTTTTGCTTCAAAGGATTGAAACTGAATTGACATCTCTTACAAATGCTACCTCATTTCTATCAGAATAGTGATGGTAAGTCAGCTCCGATGGTGGACAGCATTGTCTTTCATAATGAAGGAATGAATCTCATTCTTGCTCCAGAATCAACAAATTGTTTAAATATGTGCATCTGCTTTATTCAGGGATAAACAATCTGGAGAACTTTGAATAGATGTACAAAGATGCCAGGAAATGATCTTAGTTTGGTGAAGCCTGTAAATATATATATATATATTTGCATACTTAGCAGCTGTTCAAATAGCAGCAATTAATTGTCCCTTGAGGTCAGCCAGCAGTATCGTAACATTCTTTTCACAACTTTTTAAAAGATACACTGATACAGTGCAAATACGTCCAGTTTCACAGAGGCTTCCTTGCTGTGCCCAGCAAGCTGGCTAAATCGCTCTGAAGAACCTTCAATTTATTTTTCTTTTGTTTGGCTAAGTAGATCACAGGAGGAGTCAAAGCTGACTTTGGCAGTTGTTTTGTTTTCCTGAGCTGAAGGCGCAAGCAGACCTCAGAAAGCAGGAGAAATAACCTGCGTAGCTCAGTTCACATTGAGGTTCAAAAGAAACTTCATCAGTTTTCTGGAAGGTTCTTCTCCTGCTTCAAGCACGGTGCTCAAGGAAGTAGTATAAAGCTCTTCGAAAGGCCACGAGTTTTTCTCTTTTTTTTGTTTTTGAAAATTAGAGGTATCAGCCTAAAATTTCATGGAACACACGAACCAGTTATTAAGGCTCCTGCCAAGTTTCATGCTCACCACACTGATTTTGAAGTTAATGAAGATGAAGAGAATGGTAACAACATATCATTTAGTCGGCCGGGCCTTTGTGGGAGCCGCAGAGAAACAAAACATCAAAAGAATCTGTATGTAAACCTCATTATATCTAATTTTTTGCAAGAGCATTTGGATAAATAGATTAAATAGGACGGGGAGGGAGGGGTAAATAGAATCAGTTCCAACATATGAACAATGCACACACACACACACTTACACAAACCACAATTGACAACAGCAAACAATCTGAATCACACAAAAGCTTGATTACATGCCTGACATGCGTCAAGATATTTATAAATTAGATATACTGGAAGATTTGAAATTGGCACACTGTTTGCTGAAAGGGAAGCTGTAAATCATCTTAGGAATCAGAGTTCCACAGAGCAAAATTTCTCATAGTTATTTCTTAAATTTACTGCTGCATTGAACAAAGCTGCATAAAAATTATGGGATCTTACATTTTTCTTTCTCCCATTTCATTCCCTCAACAAACTTTGCACAGGAACCTAAGAGATAGTTCTTTAAAACTCATTTTCTTCCTTTCCCCCTCACCTTAATTTAATGGGTGCATTTGTATATCACAATAAGCTGTAATGTGATGTGCCTGGTTTGGCTTAATGCAATTATACAAAGCCAATTATAGCTGATTTAGGAAACTGTGATTATGTAAATGATCTGCAAACCTTCGCTGATATTAGCAGTGTCAATACTTGAATGGTTCACTTTGGCTCACATTGTAACTTAACATGGGCATCCAGATAAAGGGCAGGCAGAAAAAGTACAAATGAAAAAAAAAAGGTGCATTATGTTGTCACAATGCATATTCTACACATTATGCACTAATGTCAACACAGCAGAGAAGTATGAAATGGCAGAACGTGTATGGTGATGTCAACATGCCAGATTTCTCAGTGTAGCATCATCATAGCAGATACCTGTATAGCTCAAACAAAGTCCTTCCTGAATAACAATAGAGAAAGTATCAGAGTAAAATCTCCCTGTCCCTCTTAAATATTTCTCCAACATTAAATTGGCAGGTAAAGTGTAAAAGTGTTCTAATATCTGCTGTAGATAATTTGGTTGGTGATATCACTAAAAAGTGGCATTTTTCCACAGTGATTATGTAAAATAGGAAACTTGGATTTTTGGTGTATTCAGATCTCAAGTATCTGTACATTATGATTAATATTACTTTTCTGGCTATTTGAGCTTCTTTTGTCAGCAGTTCTTGAATAAGAAATGTTTTTTTCCAGAAGGGAAAATGAAGCAAACAGAATAAGAAAAGAAGGAATTATTCCTTTTTGTTGATCTATTTTTATCCCACTTTCATTATTTTTATAAATAATTTGAAGCAGTCAACATACCTATAATAAACAGAATGAAATGTTAATAGAAGCCAAATAGGAGAACACTAAGATCAGATTTGATAACATGTATTAAGAATAACTTTCTTAAAAGCACACATTTCACTAAATTTACTGATGTTTTCTTGGTTCTTTATTGCCTTTTGAAGGACCAGCCAGCCTTCAAAAGAACTCCGAAACCTTCGGGATGTCACTGACATAGCAGCTGTTTTTGCGTAAGCATCAGCCAATATCTGTCACAATGATCTGTTCAAGGTTTGGATGGATTACATAGTTGCTTACCATTTGCAGTTTCACTATTGGATTATGACCCTGTTTTTCCACTGCTTTAGAACAGTCTTCCTTGAACCCTTCAACAATCTAAAATAGCAACCGACATGGGAGAGACAAAATAGCAATATACAATCTTATCAAGAAGAAACTTTCTTATTCTTCAAAAGCCATCAGGCAGATTGTTAAGCCAGTACTGAAAGTACCTGCAAACAACTAATTAATTTAGCATTCCAAATAATTTGCATGCTAAGGACCACTATACTAGTCAACTGAAAATGCATATATCTATTAATGACATTTAGCTTTTCTAAATGTGTTTTGAAATGGGATGATTGAAACACTTTAGCCTCTTAGAAAAAATAAATGTAATAAAATGCCATTAGAATCAAAAGCTGTCCAAGGAATATTACAAATTATAAAAAGAAGCAGGCTGAATTTATCAAGCACAGGTTTTTTTCCTAACAATAGCCTTAAGTCACAAAACACAACACAATGATATACTAATTAAAGTAAGCCTCCACTGATGGTATATGATGATCTAACTCAGGGGTGGGTTCTACTTACCTTTACTACCGGTTCGCATCGTGCCTGCGCGCATGTGCAGATCAACTTGATGATGTCCAAGTCAGTGGGAGGAGCCTCCCGCCAGTTTTATTACCGGTTCTTGCGAACCGGTCCGAATCGGGGGCAACCCACCACTGATCTAACTGATCCCACAACATAAAACATTTTTAAAAAGTCTCTCATGCATACACAACATACATGCATAATAAATACATGCACAATGCAACTTTCTTTTGAACTAAGCAATATTGTACAAAGTACAGAAAGGGAATAACAACTATTAAGCCAAATAAAGCTACAAGTAGAGAAAAGAAGTGAATTTAATATAGTGATTAAGGCAGCAGGTTAGGAACTGGGAGATCGTGAGTTCTAGTCCTGCTTTAGGCACAAAGCTAGCTGGGTGACCCTGGACCGCTCTCTCTCTTAGTCCTAGGAAGAAGCGAATGGAAAACTGCACTTAAGAAAAATCATGCCAAGAAAATTACAAGGAACTTGTTTGTGAAGTTTCCAGGAGTCAAGACTGATTCGAAAAAGAAAAAAGAACTGCATGCTATTAATTCTTCAAATCTTTCTTTAACTAAATAGCGCAATTTTTTATAATAAGAATAAGTGAAGATGATGGCGAATAGGATCTGGGAACAATAGTCATAATTATTGTGTGCATAAGATTTACTATCTGTACTTAACAGAGAGGGTACACAGACTGTCCACTGTTATTGTGAATATAGAAATTTTATATACAACCCAAAAAAATTGTACAATAAAAAATAATAACAAAAAAAAGTAATTAGGATATAATACTAATCAGATCATGGTAAAAGATTGCATATTCTTGGCCCATGAGTTGTTTAGAAGAAGATTGTTAGATGATTTTTATGTGTGTCTATGTGTGTGCATAAAGGAAGTATAGTTTTTTTCAAGATTTTGCTATCCATGCATTTGTTACACTGAGTTATTAGATTGGAACGCACACCCAGAAATAATGAGATCTACCTACAGACAGTTCCTGAATAAGGATCCATACATCCATAAATGTCTACAGGATGACCAACAGTCATTGAATTATACTAAATGGATTAAATGGAATTTTCTTTGATCAATTAGGGTTCTTTTTATGTACATATTTAATTTTGTGTCCAGAAACATTTGATTGCACTTTACCATCTTGAATAAAAAATCTTCAGGCATAGCTTATATATCAAATCTTGATGCTGTTCTATTTAAAAGATTTGGTCTTAGGTTTTTATTTGAGGAAAAAGATCCTTAGAAACATAATTTTGGCTCTGGACCAATTCTTACTGGCTACTGGATTTACAGTTTCAGTCATACTTTTTAAAATTAGTTTCATTCATGCTACTTAAAATGAGCTTTATTTGTGCACAGGTATGCTTCACCCAAGTTAAACAAAACCTATCCTTTGATTTAAGTCAATAACTGCAGGACCACAAGAGTTATTAATGAAACATATCCCACATAAAATTGAGAAATAAAATAAATTAAGTAGGGAGAAACAACTTCAGATCAATTGTATTTCAAAGTATGTTTGAATCAAAGCATTTTAGGAGTTTCATATATCCCTTTTATCAGAGTTTGATAATATTTGGCAGTCTTATGTATTTCTGAAGAATATTTGAAGAAAAATTCTGAAGAACCCTTGATTCAGCCCAATTTCTCAAAAAGGCCACTTCTTTATCAAAGTCTAAACAAATCAAGAGGAGTCTGGGATCACTCACATCAAAAACCACCTGGCACTCAGTTATTTTTTTTGTTCAGTCAACCTTAATACAAACTTTTAGCTTTGGTGCAAAAAGAGAAACTAATTTAACAGATATACATTTTCCCACAATGTTCTCAAGCAAAGTTTGACAATATTGAACATTACTGCAATATATTTTGAATAACTGGAACCTTCCGCCTTCAACCTTATATAACTCCACGAGAAGTTATTAAATCAGAACTATAGAGTTAAATTCTCTTTTGAGATTAACTTTCTGTGATTTCATTAGAATAAAATGACCTCTCTTCACAAATATAAAGATACTATTGACAGTGAATATGAAGATTCAAAGTCTAGTTTGGAGCTTACATATTCCCCTGATAAACAGCATACATTTTACTTATGTCAATATTCTTCATTAATTTTTAGTTCATAGAATCTCATAAAAGGAGATGCTTGTCACATAAACAACTATTAAATGGTATTTTTACCAACCTGTGTTTTTAATAACTGCACCATATTCCCAGTATGCACCGTGGGTTTCCCTAACTTCTTTTACTTCAGATGAAATCCAATCTTTTTCATCTGTTCAGATATACTTCCTATTTATTTATTTATTTATTTTATTGGTTCAATTTATATGCCATCCTTCTCCAGAGACTCAGGGCGGCTTACAATGTGTTAAGCAATAGCCTTCATACTTTTGTATATACCTGCTTAGTAGGGCTTTTGGACCCCCCCTAAGCAGTGTTCTTTTTTATACAGAGTCAGCTTATTGCCCCCACAATCCGGGTCCTCATTTTAGCTACCTCGGAAGGATGGAAGGCTGAGTCAACCTTGAGCCTGGTGAGATTTGAACTCACAGTAATTGCAGGCAGCCTGCAACTATGTGCTACTTAACAGCACTTTAGTCTGCTGTACCACCAAGGCTCTTTATAATATCCTTATAATAAATATACCGGTATCTACTGGACAACTTTCTATCAATCTTTTTTTTTAAAATGCATAATCTACTTTGTTCTGAAAAAGCACTCCTATTTTAAATTCACATAAGGCAATCGGTTCAATGATTTGACATTAAATACTTTTTTAATGAGTTTTACAAAAACAAAACAGACCAAGAACTTCTATGGAATAGAAGGAGTGGTACGATATCCTGGAAGAGTTCATTAATCCATTACATGCTTTGGATAACATCGGAATGCTATTCTGGATCTGTGATTAAACCTTAAAAGATGTTACAAGGAAAAAGCCTGAAAGCATAATGAATAACTCCAACCAACAATGCTAATGAACCAAGGCACCACTATCTGAATTTGAAGGAAGCATTTTATCATAAGCATTTCAAAATGTGGAAAGGAATCATGATATACCAGCATTCAGTTCTATGTTGAAACCTGCATGTGTAGGAGGTCCTTTTAAACAAGAAATTATTATACAAGAATAATTTTCTGTTTGGAATACGATATTTTTAAGCCAGGCAGTACAAAGTTATTGCATTATGTGGATTTTAGCTGAGTTACTCCATAATCATTTTATGTGTGATTTGGGTATTGGAAGATATTAAATTTGAAGCTCATACTGAACATTGTATATTATTTTGAAAATGAAAACAATTTTATGCTTCTTCAGACTTACGTGCAGATTGACTATCCTTTCTCATTATCAGATCATCAGAAGATTGAGACAATTAATTCCCCAGTAATAATAGAAGTGCAGGAAAAAAAGTGAAAAATACTATTGCTAACTGAATCCTGCCAATATGCAACATATGTTTAAGTTCATTTGGGTCATAGTTTTGACATGCTCCATTTTCTTCAATTGTTTGTGATAAAGTTTTAATATTTATAGATCAAGACAATTTTACTTCTTCCTGGATATGTTTGCAGCATCAAGGAAGACATAAAATTACTTGATCTGTAAATGTTACAACTTTATCATAAGGAAATGAAGAAAATGGAGCATGTCAAAGGTATGTTTTTGATCCAACAGTTGATTTTAGTACGTTTTGGAAAAATGAAAATAAAAAGGCATACAAGTGTACAAAAATTGTGTGGCTGGAATGTGGCTTACCTGAAACTGGCAATGGTGACTTTTCAGATAAAGGAAAGAGACAATATTCACATTTACACTGGCATTTATTTACAATACTTTAATGTTTGGCTAATATGTATAGTTATTCCTTGACTTATGGCCACAATTGAACCCAAGATTTATGTTGCTAAGCAAGACACTTGTTAAATGATGTTTGCTCCATTTTACGACCTTTCTTGCCACAGTTGTTAAGTGAATCACTGCAGTTCTTAAATTAGTAATACAATTGTTAAGTGAATCTGGTTTCCTCATGGACTTTGCTTGTCAGAAGGTGTGATCACATGACCCCAGGATACACCAACTGTCATAAATTTAAGTCAATTGTCAAGCATTTGAATTTTGATTAACTGACCATGGGGATGGTGCAACGGTCATAAGTGTGAAAAACTGTCATAAGTAACTTTTTTCAGTGCTATTGTATTTTCAAACAGTCACTAAATGAATGGTTGTATGTTGAGGATAACCTATATATGGAGTTTCATTACAATATCTGCTCATGGTAACCAAATCAAAACTTCTACCTTTTTCTCATCATCCTTAATGAACATCATTTTCACTTTATTGATTTTTTACAAATTCAGAATTTTCAGTCCTGTATAAAAAATAATTATAGGTACAGAAACAAGTATAAAAAATATTGTAAAGAAAACAGAGAAAGTGTAAGCAGCAAAAAATGAAAGAGAAAAATATTATTTGTTTTAAAAATGTATTTAAAACAATTCCTACAGAATTTCTAGAAGATAGTTTATTTAACATACCTATATTATTTCATTTTTCTTTCAAATAATTTTTAAACCTAGAATAATAATTTATATGTGACTTTGCTTCACAATTTCACAAATGGAGTGATCCAAAAATCTAATCAAAAGTCTAATCAAAAGTCTAATCTCATCAAAGCCCTTATTATAGTAAATCATTCTTATTTTTCTTTGTTGTTTTGTTTCATAAGTAATATGGATATAGTGTGGATTTTCTATAACATAATATTCATTTTTTATTTCATCTATTAGCCATAAAACGTATTTTATTCTTTTCCATCTGCCAGCCCTAAGTAGAATCTAAAACACACCGTGGTTGTTTTTAAATGTTCTAAAACCATAGTTTAAAAAAAGTACTACAGTCCTCTATGCCTGCCTTTACGATAAAATCCAGCTTTATCTGTTAATCTAGTTCCAAAAAGGTAGAAGATGGTGCATTGCTTTGGTGGAGGCAAATGAAGTTTGATTTAGCTATTATATTGTGGCTTTATCCTATTCTCCCATCTTTACTAAACCATCACAAAGAATCAGGCAATAAAGACACTGGAAATTCTAAGACCTTTTTTGAAGAGATTAAGCAGACTCCACATTGGATTAGATGCCTGACATTTTGAGTTTCCATTACATTTCTTATATCCCTCAGCCCACAAACCTGTTCCAAATAATGTATTCTAATGCAGATTTCCTTCCTCACTCTAGAATTCCAATGCATGTAAGCCCCTGCCAGCAGGAGATTGTATTATTAAGCTATCTTCACATCTTGGGGTCAGTGTGATATCCCTAGCAGCCATCTGAGTAGAGTTGAAGTAAGAGGGCTCAAGTGGGCAGAACTTAAGACTGAATGAAAAGGCCAACTTTTATCTCAGCGTCCGAATAAGAGAACCCCTTGAAAAGTGTTTGAGCATTCCAAAGCTTCTCCCAATTGTAGTTAAGCACACTTGTGTCAAAGAAAGGAGAAAGGGAAGAATCTCATACTAGACCACATGTGCTTATTAAGTGGGAAAGGAAAAAAATGTGCTGTTTGAATTCACGTTTAGCAAAGACAAATAATATATATCCACAGTAAAATAAGCCCACAAAAATATTCCATCCCTCAGTGAAACTTTTTTTCCTAAAGTAGAAAAAGGAGGCTCAACTACATTTCCAACAAAAATATGTATTTTCCAACCTCTTCATGATACCTCATGGGAAAGAGCGGGGGGGGGGGAAGGAAATGCATGAAAATTAAAAAGACTACATAGGAAAATTGCAATCGTGAGAAATTCAGTATCTCCTAAAAGGGAATACAGAGTACTGAAAAAATAAAAATATCCTCTTTTTTGGCAATAGCAAAAGTGAAAATGTGAAAAGAAAGATAGTTTCCAAAAGCAGATTCAGTAAAATTCTATATATTACCGTGTTTCCCTGAAAACAAGACCCTGTCTTATATTTTTTTTGAACACTAAAATAAGCGCTTGGCCTTATTGCCATGTGCTCAAAAGCCCAGTTGGGCTTATTATCAGGGGATATCTTATTTTGGGGAAACAGGGTAGACTTTATGGTCAAATGCTTTTATTGATGTGTTGGAATTGCGGCTCATGGAATTCCTAACCAGCATGTTGGTTAGGAATTTGTAGTCACAGTGAGAACACCGGGTCAAAGAAAGTTATTATACCTTAATAAAGTCTGTCCTGTTCACTCTGAGAGCTATTGTATTAATCTATGTTATACTATTGGAGGAAATAGTCACATAATTGCTAACATGCTTTCAGAAAACCACTCAGCTGAATTCCAAAAGATTGATGAGAGAAAGGCATACTTATAATTTAAGTATGTAAATTATATTACCATGCCATGTACTGAGACTAACTCAGATTGACCTTGGTCTGGTAAATGAACTGGGTATGTGACTCAGGAGAAAAGTGTGACAGATAGCTTATCCTTCTTCTGACTCTTAACTTCCTAAAGACATACTAAGACTTACTTGAAATTATAGGTTCCATTGCAAGCACAGCACACCTATTTGCTGTCCATTCTACAGACGATATCTCAGTCAGTTGTTACTAATGTTCCCTTTCTCACTGCTTCTACCAAAATTTATTCAGCAATTTTAATCCCACTTTTCTATGATGGTTTACATGCTGACAAATACAAAACACGCAATAAAACATGGAACACATTCCATAAGGATTTCCCCAGCAGAGCTGTTGATGCTCAATAAATGTGTGATGGGAAAAAAGTTAGATCTTCCTTGTTTAATACTAATTGGTCTCTTATTCTTCCCCAGTTGTATAGCAAGATCTAGAAATGATAGAAAGAACTGAAACAAGACGCTTCAGCTAAAGTCCCACTGAGAATGTCACCTAGCCTGGTGATAAACTGTTCAGAAGCTGAACAGCAAGCTCAGAGAACAAAACATCACCAACAAGATAGATCTCCTGAGCATACTAGTTGTGGATGATAGCAATAGCAATAGCACTTAGGCTTATATACCACTTCACAGTGCTTTACAGTCTTCTCTAGGTGGTTTACAGAGTCAGTATATTGTCCCCAACAATCTGGGTTCTCATTTTACTGAAAGATAAAATACTCGGAAGGATGGGAGGCTGAGTCAACCTTGAGCCAGTCAGAATTGAACTGCCGAACTGCTGGCAGCTGGCAGTCAGCAGAAAGAGCCTGCAGTACTGCATTCTAACCACTGTGCCACCATAGCTCTTGATGACATTTGTGGTAAATGCAGTACATTCAAAAGGCACCAGGTTAAGAAAGGCCTCTATACATTATTTGTGTGTATGTGAGGCTATACCTGTATAACAGTAATTAATCTAGTTTATTATGGTTTTTGTTAGATGTATACTCTCTCTTCATTTTGTACAACTCAAGACAATATACATTATGTTCCTTTTTCCAATTTTCCCCATGACAGCAATCTTATAAAGTGGATTGGCTGAGAGAGACTGACTGATCTAAAGTCACCCAGCTGGCTTTCATGACTAAGAGCGGACTAAAACTCCCTGTTTGTAGTTCAGTACCTTCGAGAACCAAACTGGTTCTCTTAACTCAAAAAGATGATTGATTGAAAACATGTCACAGTTTCATATCGTATATATTCACACAATCATTCTCAACAAACCATCATTAATCATGCCTTTAAGTTCCAAGAACATTACTTGGACTAAACTCATTCTACACTGGCCAAACTGCTGTAAGTCTATAAACTATTGACTTTTGAAAAAAAAAAAACAAAAAAAACAGAGGTATGAGGAAGTATTTAGTTGACCTGGGTCAGTTGTATCCCCAAGATCCTACTAATTTCCTGTTTCCAGTTTGACTGTTTGACTGGGCAAGTTGAAATGCATGGAGAATTTTTTTTTCCAGTCTACTTAATGCACACACCAAGCAACTGCCTTCAAAAGAACATGAACAGAACTTTTGTAACCTTTTCCATCTCCTCCACATGATATCCTGCACTGTGGAAACACCAGCCTTATGGCATCTTCTCATTTGTTCAATCTAGAGTAAGCCAATAAAAGCAAATCCACTGCAAACTTCTGAGTCATACTTGAATAGAAATTGTAAGGTGCTAAGGTGCTACAGATGTCATGGGATAACAGATATGCAGATTTGGGAAGAAAAAGGAGACATTGAGAATAATGAATGGGAAGATTTTGAAAGGCTATAAAAATGCTGGAGGAATTTTCCAGGTTCCCATTCTCCCAGTCCAGTAACAGAAATACTATTAGCATTTGAAATTGTCCCCAGCCTTATCAGAACGTAGGTTTTGTTGTCTCTTCCAAAACAGGTACAGATAGTCCTCAACTTACAACAGTTCATTTAATGACCGAAATGACAACAGCACTGAAAAAAAATGATTTATGATCATTTTTCACACTTATGACCGTTGCAGCATCCCTATGGTCACATAATTTACATTCAGATGCTTGACAACTGACTCACATTTATGACGGCTGCAGTATCTCGGAATCCCCTTTTGCAACTTTCTGATGAGGAAATTCAATGGGGAAACCAGATTCACTTAACAACTGTGGTAAGAAAAGTTGTAAAATGGGACAAAACTCTCATTTCTCACTTAGCAACATAAATTTTGGGCTCAATTGTGGCCGTACGTTAAGGACTACCTGTCTTATCTTTTGTACCTCATTAATAAAAATTGATTTCGTCAAGGATGAAAAGTGGAGACAGTTAAATATTCAGCAGAAGAGCAGATGAACTGACAGGCAACGCAAATATCCAACCCAGATAGTTGGAGCTCAGTAACACAGCTCAGACTGTCATTCCTTTGCTTTGAGCCCCCAGAGCAAAACGATACACCCCAGGCTACTTCCCGCCCAAACAAGTTGAAAACGTTACACATTCCATGTGTCAGTAGGGGAAGCCAGCTCCCTGCCACACTTATACTTGAGGGCACTTAGCAGCACGCAAGCACAAAGAGAGCTTTAGTTGAAATAGAGATCCTGACTAGCTTAGATTTACAGTGTAGGCCATATGCGCACTCTCTACTCCAGTTTTTTTGAAAAAATAAATGGCCCCCTGGGAAAAGCTGGCTGCAGGTCAATTTAATTTTAACTCTCCTCGCCGCAGCGCTTAACAAGCCTCCTTTTCGTGAAAGAGGCTTACTGTTCCTGACTGTTGCAATCAGTTCTGAACACATACATTCCTTGGATATTACTTTGGCAAAACTGTACTTGCAAAGCCACTCTCCTCAGAGGGAAAATCCCTTTGGCTTATAAAGTAGCAAAAGATGTAGCAATATAAAAAGTGGTCTGTGTGTGTGTGTGTGTGTGTGTGTGTGTGTGTGTGTGTGAGAGAGAGAGAGAGAGAGAGAGAGAGAGAGAGAGAGAAGGTGTGTGTGTGAGAGAGAGAGAGAGAAAGAAAGAGAGAAGGGGAGAGTGTGTGTGAGGGAGTGAGGGAGAGAGAGAGAGAAGGGGGGACTGTGTGTGTGTGTGACAGAGAGAAGGTGTGTGTGTGCGTGTGTGTGTGAGAGGGGGGAGTGTTGTGTTTTTGTGTGTATGTGAGAGAGAGAGAGAAGAGGAAGAGTGTGTGTGTGTGTGTGAGAGAGAGAGAGAGAGAGAGAGAGAGAAGGGGGAGAGTGTGTGTGAGAGAGAGAGTGAGAGAGAGAGAAGGGGGACTGTGTGTGAGAGAGAGAGAGAAAAGGGGGAGAGTGTGTGTTTGTGTGTGTGTGTGAGAGAGAGAGAGAGAAGGGGAGAGTGTGTGTTTGTGTGTGTGTGTGAGAGAGAGAGAGAGAAGGGGGAGAGTGTGTGTGAGAGAGTGAGTGAGAGAGAGAGAAGGGGGACTGTGTGTGAGAGAGAGAGAGAAAAGGGAGAGAGTGTGTGTTTGTGTGTGTGTGAGAGAGAGAGAGAAGGGGAGAGTGTGTGTGTGTGAGAGAGAGAGAGAGGGAGGGCAAGAGAGAGAGAAGGGGGAGAGTGTGTGTGAGAGAGAGGGAGTGAGAGAGAGGGAGAGAAGAAGAGACTGTGTGTGAGAGAGAGAGGGAGGGAGAGGGAGAGAGAGAGAGAGAGAGATAAATTAGTGTATTTAGTGTATTAGTGTATCTATAAAAAATATAAATTATATTTGTTATTGTTATTTAAGATGAAGATGGACAAGACAGTCCCAGAAAGACAACTCCAGGAAGTCAACCTCTTCAAAGGTAGCGCCAGTAAGATATTTTGTCTGGGGAAAAAAAGCAAATGAACAAATACAACCTATTCTTCCACTCGTTTCAAATCAAAGTGTATACTACCTGGAGCCCATCAATTTACTTGAGCTCTCAGGGCAGCAAATTCACAAGTGCTTCCCCCACTCCAGTATACAATCGCAACCACTACCATAGTCATCCATTCATTCCAAAAGTGATAGAGGTGGCTGAGTTCCCCTGCTTAATGGGAAGGCAGGAGTTCCTTAGCTTTGTTCTGAATTTTTGCCTCTCACATACTAGCAGCCTGAGAGCTCTTGTACATGTGACATTCAGGGTTTATCTCACCCTTTGAAGCCATATGGGCTCACAAGTGCTTGCCCAGCTGCTAGATAGTGCTGCCTAGTTTCATAAGAATCCTTTTAATAAACACTCCAGTCCTTGAGCACAATCACACTAAGTTTCTCAGATTTTATTAAAATGTGATTGACATATAAAACCAAGCACCATCAAATGTTGCTAAACTGAAAGGAATATTGAGGACGAAAAATGGGAAGAAAAACTAATCTATAAAAAGTCTTATTTTCTCAAGAATGTGACAACTTGAGGTAACCTCCGATTCTCCTCAGATGTAGCTTTCAAAAAATTCTGTGGCCTGTAACATAACATTATATCCTTGAAGTAGCCTACCCTTTTTTCCATTTATACAACAATCTCACACCATGTTTCATAGGGGTGAATTTCAGAACTGACAAAAGAACTAAAACAAATACAGTGCAAAAGATCTGTGACTGTGTGTCCATTTCTTAATTATTGCTTTTAGTATTTTCTTTCATAAAAAAATGAGCAAAATTTATCTTTTCTGTCCTATCTCAAATTAAGCACACACGTCAGTTTGATTTACAAAGGCTTTACTAGTGAATCCAATACAACTGCAGGCAGAGAGCTGGTGTACAAGTGCACGCATGTCCTGTTAAATATAAAGAAGAATGAAGCCTTGCATAAGAGTTCAATCCAAAGTCACACAGCACAAGTTCAGAGAGACAAACATAGATTACAATTGTTCAAGTGGCAAAGGTCAAAAAGTTTGGTCAGCTGGTGTGAGTTAAAGAGCCACGAGTAAGGAAACAGAGCTGGAAGCAACAGGCAGGAATGCAGATGTCAAGCTGGCAAGTTGAGGTGCTAGTTCCTATATAGACCAAGTGAAGGTTCAAATTCATTTACCACTGTTGCTCCCTCTTGCTTCTTGAAGAGCAGAACAAGCACCTCTGCTTAATCCTCCAAAGCTAACATTACATCTAGACTAAATGCTCTGTCAGGATTGGGCCCCACCATCATCTGATTCATTTCCATTGATTTTCTGCCAAATTAGCCTTCAATGGTGAGTTGTCTGCAAACTCCTAAACCTGCAACTAAACAGATCAGCCCTTAGGGCAGGGCTGTCAAACTCTCAGGCCGGATGTGTCACGTGCTAGTCATGCCCATGCTCGGTTTAGCAAAGGGGGAGAAGAGTCACAATATGTCACATGACGCCACCATGATGACGCAAGTTTGACTTAGGGTTAGTCTCTGGCTTTGAGGAGTCCGAGTCCATAACATTTCCCCCTAACAGTAACCCTGTGAGGTAGATAACTGACAGGAAGTGATTGGCTCAAAGTCATCCAGTGAGCTTCTGTGGCTGAAGTTCTCCCTACTTTAATCCAACAACATAGTCACTACATCACACTATTTTTCTTACTTCCAGACGCCAAAGCAGTACCATGGGAATAGTGAGCAGACGTGCATGGCATTTCTCCAATCAAAAACACTTTCTTGGAGCTGCTGTTAACCCTGTCGCATGGGAAAACAAGAACGAATCGTGCCTATATTTTAATCAAGTGTGATTAACTGTTTTTGTTTTTCTTTTAGTGGGGAGAGGGAGGGGGGCAGGATGGTTATCTTAGGCCTCCCAAGTTATGTGTACTTTAGCCTTTAGTATCATCTGTTTCTAAACATTCGGTCTAAGAAAGGTCATTATGTACAATTCACACAGTTGATTTCAAAACTGAAATGACAGTCGTGGTGAAAGTACTGAGTATTCAACTCAATGTAAGATGTTTTTGCACTACCAGAAATACTGAGGTATGTTAACTTAGAATGGCCAGTTTTGTAATATTCAGATTTTTTTGTCCCGTCTGTAGTCAAACTCAGTTAACAATCAGAAAAATGTGAAAATGTCAATCAAGCATTGCCAAATGTCAAGTTTGGTTCTGAATCTGAAGACATATGCATCTAATTAGACTGTTGTGTATCTTTTAACAGAAGTTTAAGTTAACTAGGAGAAAGTCACATTTACTTACACTTCCTTGACTAATTAGCCTTTATCATTTGGTTCATAATAGCATAGTCTCTCAATAAAGTACTATTAGGGGATGCAGGCTTCAGTTCAGTATCTAAAAATATCCTATTAAGGGAGTTAATGCAATGACACAAAGCAGTGAATCAAGCTCTTACAACAGGAAACAGCTCCTGAAAATGTTCTGCTAACATGTCAAGGAAATAAGGCAATCTGTGGGGAATTTTAAACTATGCAATCTACTCCTCTCTCTCTCTCTCCCGTTTAATAGTGATATGGCTATCAGATTAGGAATGTAAAATCAGGGTTGCCTCTAGAGACAAGGTACAATTTTCTGCATCTTTCTGTTGCTATCTTCTGGACTTCTGGAGCTTTGCCATCCACATTTGCTAGGCATAACATCAAAAACTGGGATGCCCATATCTTCCATCTTCTAGTGTAAGATTTTCATTATGGCAATCAGGACAGTTAGATAAAAGGAAGCTGAAGGCTAACACTTTTTTTCTAAAGTGCCCCTCTTATGATTGGAATTCTCAAGTAAATACTGCAATTTTATATACCTTACCACTTCAAGCAAATTAATATCTAAATAGGTACAGTGATGTCAAATTTGGAGGGTCATGCCAAGACCATCGAATTATGTTGTAAATTTCAGAATTTAGTAATGTGCATAAAAGTCAAGCTGTACATGCTTCAAAAATGATTGGAAAGAGATGCTTAGGTCTCATGCAACCAACTTGGAGGGAGATGGGTGGTTAAAAAGTAGGAACATACATACATAATACATACATACATACATACATACATTCATACATACGTGCATACCTCTGCTAGACATTCAAGTAGCTGTACTTTTTTCTCTCAGGCTTTCACATGAGCCTAAAATGATGCGAATCTTTGAGGTATCCATTCATTAAAGTAAAAGTGACTTAAAATTGTCTTGCCTTATATCAATCTTGGGAAGAAATTGGAATAAAATAAGGGTTGCATTAATAAGTATAAGCAATTAATATTGCTTAACGCATTGTAAGCCGCCCTGAGTCTCCGGAGAAGGGCGGCATATAAATCAAATTTTAAAAAAAAAGTAGCAGAGAAGTGCTGTATTTGTGCATGGTCATCTTCCAGATGATTTTTTAAAGTGTGAAAACAATTGAAAATACCCTCCTTCATTTTGTATTGTTTTAAAGCCCTACTTTCTTATTCTTCTGAGCCCCAAATTTACTTTTATATTGACTATAACTTGAAAAATCAACAATTACAATTTTTAAACTGTAATTTTAAATATTGGATCAATTGCATAAAATTATATCTATAAAAATATATGAAAGCATATAGTATCGTAAAATATTTTAAAATCATTTAAGTGAGACATTATCATATGATTATTTTAACTAAACTTATAAGAACATGGAAATATTCCCAATATTGTCAAAATAACTATTGTAATCAAATAATGTTGCCCCTATATTAATTCCATATATTTATTTTGGTAATATAAACTTACTGAAGCTATACTCTGTATCATCAGGGAGAGTCATAATTTTTTGAGATTATGAAACTTTCTATTATTAAAGTCTGTAATATTGATAGAACAGAATATTTGTATCTCAGGGTTGAAATGAGGTGTCCTTGGTGTTCTCTGAATTTTGGTTGTGTTCTTGTACACATTTCATTACTGAACTAGGTAACATCATCAGTGCTAGAAAGGAGTGGTGTTTGCTCTATGTTTATATAAGGACCCCAAAGTCTGTAATATTTCCATCCAGTTAAATCCAGCTAAGTTAAAATCTCTGATAGCTTCACACAATGTCAAAGTTACAGTCAAGTATTAACCATCCATTATGTCTTCACCAAGAATAATATTATTTCACTTGGCTCATAAGGCAAGCATTAAAAAAGATAAAAACTTTATAGAAGCATGCACAGATATACCTAATTTTAGAGGATACCTTGTTGTAAATAAAATACAGCTAAGGAACTGAACTTTTTCCAGAGAATATTCCACAAAGCTAAGCAGTGGGTCTCCTTTTTAGCTGTATTGACCCTAAGAATATGGCTGACAGCCTGAGATAATAAATGTGGTATCTTAAAACTCTCCCAGAGGCTCTTCCATTGACCCTGTCAGAGGGAATGATTTCATTTTAAAAAACAGTGAGAAAAAAAATAAATAAGCCCAAAGATAATTTAACTGACTTTGATGGTTATTTTTATATAGTCCATCCTTTAGCTCAGTCTGTCTGCTTATGTAAAACCTAATGAGGTGATATTTTTGTTTACTATTCGTTTTTTTCTAATGCAAGTCCGAATTTCTTTTCATTTTGCTTTTTTTTTAAAAGTGACATAGAAAATAAAATGTTTAAATGAGTAGGAAATTAATGTTTGGACTTCAAATTCAGAGAAGCCCATAATTTCTACATTATTAAAGGATAGCTTTTCTTATTAAGGATCTGGAATGAAAGCATCTATATGCATCTAAGGAATATTTCTAAGTGATAACAACTGTTTCCTTGCCTGGAATTGGAAAGTGTGTGTAGGCATTGGTCTTGTCTAGAATGAATTATCCAATTTCTCTGACAAGCCACATTTCTTCCAACTGCTTAAACAGTCTTTACAAATGATTAATTCCTAATGCGTTTCTGTATTATAGACAAGTTTGAATTCTGAATATATATGTTTCTGAATTTATAACAAGAACAACCGAACAAATTTCCCAAAACAATGCTATTTAACAAGATTAATATGTTCAGATTAATGCACTTTAACTGTATTTCCAAACATGATTCTGCTGGATTTCCACTGATTCTAAACACAACTACAATTAAGTCAACCCACAAGTGATGTAAGAGTATGTCAAGAAGACTTATTGGCATAGGTGTAACTAGTGCAGAAGACATCCGGTTAAGTGTTTTCTTGAACAAATCTCGCGGGCATTGAAATCTTGAAAAGATGTTAAACACTGGAAAGAAATGTTTTACTTTTGTTCTTAATTTGTATTTGACTCTGTTATTTATTGCTTTATTTTGTTAATTTATTTTTATGCTTAGCCCAGAATAATGTTGTATATTAGCAGCAGAATATGAAACTCTTAAATTATACCAATTTATTTCTTAGATCCTGGCTTTTACAAGGAATCTTAGCTCAACTCTTGGTCATCCCTAAATCATTAGTCTTCTTGAGTGCTTTGTTAAAATTCTATATATTTTTCTTTCATTTTTTAAAAATAGAGAATTGGTTTCAACACTATTTGAAATAACAAAAGAATTTCAGAGAAATTTTCACAAATAGAATGGGCAAAAAGGGTGATAGGTTTCCTGCCTTTCATTCAGTGGTGGGTTTCAGCAGGTTCTGACCAGTTCTGGAGAACCAGTAGCAGAAATTTTGAGTAGTTTGGAGAACAGGTAAACACCACTTCTGACTGGCCCTGCTCCCATCTATTCTCTGCCTCCCATGTCCAAGCTGATTGGGAGGAATGGGGATTTTGCAGTAACCTTCTCCTAGAGTGGGGAGGGAATGGGGATTTTGCAGTATTCTTCCACCAAGCTATGCCCACCATGCCACGCCCACAGAACCAGTAGTAAAAAGTTTTGAATCCCACCACTGCTTTCATTGTATAATAATGTCTCCAGCAAGTATTTAAATTCCCTGGTTTTCATACTTCACTTACATCCTCAAAGAAGATACCTTAAGGCAATTCCTGCCATTGCTGCCATTTTTCAGAAACTCTTTGAAAATTTCTGCTTTCTCAGAAGCAGAATAAATCTCTGAACAATTCTTCATTCAATTTCTCCCCATATTCTCCACAAAATTAGAGGGAAAACATCATAGTGGATAGCTCTAATCTTGCCAGTATATAGTTGGAATCTACATATATAAAATCTATATATGGAATCTATATGTATAAAAATATAATGCTAAATCTCTGTGTGTTCTGCACCAGATAAGCAAAACAAAGACTCCCTCAAGTTGCTTTCCACCCCTGATGATGTCATAGGCAAGTTCATGAACTTTTGTTGGCAACAGTAGTGTGATAGTTTGTCATTGCTACTTTTTGGATTTTTCTAACCTCCATATCTGAGTTACAGATCTTATTTTTCTTGAAAGTCTCATCAGATCTGATCATAGAGCTCTGTAAGATCAGCCAACAGGGATGGTAAAGTTAACATGTCTTCCATCTAATTTCCTTTGCATATTATTCATTTAATTTTGTATGTTTTCATTTTACAAGTATATTACAATCGTCCATAAAATATATGTGCTAATGCTATTTTATGTGAATATTATGCTTACTTCAGTATGTGTTTTTAAATGGATTGTGTCACTTAAAGTACTAGTTCTAGGAAGAATGTTGCATATTGATTCATACAATATAAGATTCTGACTATTTTAATTTATCACAACAAGATTAGCATATTTATTCCTTTTTTTCAAAGTTCAGATGAGTTGTTAGCATGAGCCTAGAAGCCACTTCTGCTTAAAATCAATTATCCACGAGCAAGTTTCTTCTCCCCACAAAAAGTATGTACTTGTGAATATAATTCCCCAATAAGGCTTTCATAAGATAAAAAAGAATTACTGTACAAATTAAGCCATTCCTTTCTTTAAACTGAAGCTTTACTTTTTGTATCATGTAAATATCTTAGTTTGAGGTGGCTATTTAATTATTGAAGTTATGATATTATCAAATGCTTAACAGTTAACGAACTCCCAAAATACAATGTGAGCACCACCCCACACATGCCCCGCGCCCCGTTTTGGTCCTCTCACAGTGCCACGGCATCCCATTTTGGCCCTGGAAAGTCTCCTCCACCAACCTGGAAGCCAAAATGAGGCACAGGGACACTGTGTGAACCCCCCTCCCGGTGCCCTGTTTTGGGCCTGTGCAAACCCCTGTGTAACCCCCCCCCGGTGCCCTGTTTTGGGCCTGTGCCGCGCATGCACACAGGGCCTCCCCTGTGCATGCGCGGCAAAAACCCAAAGACCAGCTGGCTGGCAGGAGGCACTCATACATACACGGTGGAGCTGGGCTAGGGCAACGGCTAGTGTGTCATAGGTTCGCCATCATGGAAGCTGAGAATATTTCATATTTCAATATTTAAAAGATTCCAGGACTTTTAGATCATTGACCTTTAGAAAGTATGAAAAACAAATGAAAGGGGGAGAGCAGAATCAACTCTAGCAGGTGTGGTGACAGATACCCCAGTTAGCATTTATGTATCAGGAGGGTAGTAATAAATAATTAATTGAATAATAGGTTCCTTTCACTTTAACTCGCTGGCCACCTTCCATGGAGGAGAGCAGGGTTTATAAATTGGAAGAGAACTGGGAAAGACTACATATCCAGTACTGATTACTCTAGCCAATCTTTTCCTCCTTTAAATCTATTGATTGTGGTTTTGGGTGCTGAATAGGAAATTGTACAGCCTTTGCTTCATTAGAGTATGAAAGACAACAGACTAATGGTAACCATCTTGTTCTGGTATTCTATTTACAATGAGTAGGCTATTTTGCTGAAGTAGCATACTCAGATATTACTGTTGTGGTCCACCGGCAGCCTGCGGAGCTGGCGGCAGAGTCGGACAGTGAGGAGTTGGGGAGGAACATGGGCCAGTCCTGAAGTCTGGGGAAGGCTCGGATGAGGGCTCTGCATCAAAGGCAGAGAGGGGGCCAAGGCCATCTGGGAGTTATGTGCTGCCTCCGGAGCCTCCAGAGTCGGACATCAGTGAGGCAGAGGAACAGGGGGAGCCTGTTCCCAGTACATGCATGCACAGAGCTACCAGAAGGCAAGAACAGTTAAGACAAAAGGGATGACTTGGAGTAGGGCTTGGAGATGATTGACCCCTCCCATAAGACATAAAGGAGTAAAGGCACATGAGCCTTTGCAGGAAGCAACTTTGTTCGTTCTGGTCAGTTTAAATTCTGAAGCTCTGTTTTGACACTATGCTCCGTGTGGCCTTGCAAAACTAATTGCCAATCAGGTCTTTGGCAGCATGTCAAGGGAAATAAAGGTGGGTGCTTATCAGCCTTATCCCGAATTACTGTGGCAGACTTCTGTCGGATCTTTACAAACTATTGGTGACTCACTACGGGCTGTGAATGAACATAATTCACAGCCATTGAAATAAAAAGAGTGTCTTTGGGACTAATGGTGTGCTTTTTACTGTCTCAGGAAACCTAGGCCAGAACAATTACACAAAAATACATGACAACACAATTTGATTTTCAGTGGTGTTACCTGGAAACAATGCTCAAAGAGGGATGAGGAAGATGAGATACTTAAAATTGCTGACTTCTCTCAGAGGATTTATTTCTAGATGTTTATGACACTTAACGATACTTTTTAGGCAGACTTCAGTATTATTATTTTTGCTGAACTAGTATTTGAATCTATTCATCAGGAAATGCTCAAAATGTGATCTTTGGAAAAAATTATGACTACTTTTCCTTGGCAATATTTTAGAGGAAAATTTTAGACACTGAGTTGTCAATTAGAGAGTAAGCCATGAGGTCATAATAATTTCTTTTCTGAAGTTTTTGAAACTAGAATGATGAGTAAAGTAATATGCTGTATAGTAGCTCATTTTGGAGCATAGTTCAATTTGGTAGTAATTGGCATCTGTTGTTTCCTGGCTACTGATTAAAGTTTAATTATCTATCATGTTATAAGTTATTAGTACATAGTGAATGTGGTTTTAGTCTGCTGCAGGAATGAAGTCTATAGATATACAATGCATACAATGCATACACTATTCCATGTCTGTACTCTTCTTTCAAAAATGTGATTTACAATGTGAAATTTAGTTGCCATTATTTTGAGCACCTAAACAGTATTTAACAATCAATCTGTTTATTTATTATTTTGACTATGGATCAAGACAAATATGGTAAAACCTGCACAAAAGTGACCAAACATTAATAAAATACATTGAAATGCACAAAAATCAGTAAGGACTTTAAATTGTATTAAAAGTATCATATTTTAAAGAAAGAAAATTTATTCTCTTTTTTCTCCGAAGAGCATTCAATACATACTGTGGAATCCCACAACTGTGTTTTAAAAATACACAAATTCTTGCCATTTTCCCATAGCCATGTAAAATAAAATTTGGCTGGAGATGTACGTTGCACATACAGCCTGTTTTTCATCTTCCCTCCAAATCCCATTACTTTAAATCTAGGATGTCACAACAGCTATTCACTTCAAGAGGATTTGACACAGCCAATTTATTTGATGAACACATTTCTTACACATAGAAAATGTCGTCCTAGGAACTTTTCTCCCCACTTCCCTTCAGTTGTGTGTGTTTTCAGAGACTGCCTGGACTCTGCAGTTTTCTTGGCAAGATTGTTCAGAAGTGGCTTGCCATTGCCTCCTATTTAGGGCTGAGAGAAAGTGACTGGCTCGGATTCACCAAATTGGCTTCATGACTAAGGCAGGACTAGAATTTACTGTCTTAACCACTACACCAAACTGGCTCGCTTAATCAATACCGGAACTGTATTAATGATTAAATCTGTAAAAGGAAAATATTCTTCTTATTAACAACTATAAATATAGATTGCATATTTTCTGAACTATAAATGCCAACCCTATGGTCTTTCTAATTTTTTTTTCTATTCTCTGCAGCAAACTATCAAAAACTAATACACAAACTTTACTTATGCACTTCCATGAGTAGTAATTCAGTAAAAATATAGACAAATCTATACTATCAAATATAAGTTATTCTATTTTTGCAGTTTATTAAGAATATATAATGTATACATCATTTTCCAGGGATTGAAAATAAGTTGATTTTTAAAAGAATTATATCCTTTTAAGAATTATAATTCTTTTATAAGAATTATATAATTCTATAATTCTATTATATCCATTAGGATATAAGTAAAGTCTTCTTTTAGAATGAATGAAGATTTTTTAAAAAATATTAATTAACATTACAATGTAGTAAGCATATTAATATTATAAATGCCACTAATTTTCCAAGCGTATCAAAGTGTTGAATTCAGGATCCTATAGTAAGGGCAATGTCTTTGAATCAAGGTTATTTTTCTTGGGGCAGGTGAACTAACCTATTGGTGGCATAACTTAGATTTATTCTTGGGGTCTTAACCTCAACCCTTTCTGTAAATTTCCTGGTGCCATAGTGGGTGGTAAAGGCATACCCGGGTGTTACTTTTGTATTTTTTGAAATCCAGTCCCTCCTAAATTGATGAAATGACTTCATGAGGCTGAGATTTTGATGGATCACTTCCCTTCCCTTCTTTAATAGGACAGGGAAGAGTTGAAGCAGTGAGAGGTACAGGCCTTGGGGCAGAATGAGAGGCAGGAAAGATTTGAGGCACTTCCACTGACAGTTCAGCATCTAAATGGTTTGGTTAAGCTAGCCATGTCAGCATTCTCCCTCCCTCTCTTCATGACAGGCAGGTTCAAAAATCTGCAATCTAAGAAAAGCATGAAAGGCTAAGCTGCGTGCAGGATTATTCTACAGATGCTGTTTAAACAAACAGTGCGTGAAAACCAAACCAAGCCAAGAGGAGATAATCAGGGAATGGGATGAAATCAGCCAAACTTGGGAGTAATTAAAAGAGAGAGTAAGAAAAAGAGGGACGAGAAAACTTTTCTTCCCGCAAGGTGGCCTCAAGTAGAAACTTGTTTCTCTGAGGGTTGTGTGCAAGCAGGCATGAAAATCTCCTTGCTGCTTTGTCAGTTGTCAAGAAGATCACTTAATGAGGCCTTAATATCCCTCCCAGGTTTTTAACTTGGTTTTTGTTTTCTTTTTTTTTTCTTGCTCACCAACCTACCCTGTTAAATAAAGAGCAGTGCGGCTGAGGAAAAACCAGTCAGTAGAATCTTACATTTGTATCTTGTGTGTTCTCACAATGCACACACACCGTGCTCGCCAAAAGCTGTTTTATTTTACTTTTTTCTCCTTCGCCATTCTTTTGGCCAGTGGAAGCACTGAGAGAAGAGCAAGAAAGATAAATGTGGCTCAAAAATGTTTTCCCACAAAGTTTTTAGCCTCTTCAGGATGCTAATCCTATTGAGAATATTAATGCCAACAAAACAATGAAGGGGGAAACTCAAACACATCCCCACTAGTCATGTTGGCTGCCCCCCACCCCCCCACCCTGCATCACACAGGGATTTTCAACAGACCAGCTGCCTGTTGCCATGGTGACATCTCTACAGTAGGGCAGTTCCGGGCATCACTCTTAAAAAGCTCGAGATGCGCTACATGTTTCACCAAAGAAAGATGTAGTCTTTCATTTGATCAATTTGGTATCCTGCTTAAACTAGATAAATTCCATCACTTGGGTTTTAATCAAATTTTCCAGCACAGGATGGAGCCTTCTGCTGGTTTGGTATGATGAACACACCTTTTCTGTACATATTGTCAAATAAAGTTGACAGGTATCAATAGAAACAGGAGAATGCTATGAAAAGCAAGCATTCTTATGAAAAGAGTGCTTTTTTCCAAAAGAAAAACTGCTTTAAAAGATCTTGCTGCCAGTTTTTCACAGTTTTCAGAAAAGAAAATGTCACGTTTCTTGCACTTAATCTTAGTCACAAAGGTTCTCCCTAATTCAGTACATTTCAATGACATTCAAGGATAGATTTAACAAATGAATTCTTTTCTGGAACATTTTTTTTAGCTCACTGAAATTAAAAATACTCCAATAGTGACTTGTGTTCTACAGGTAGTACTCGACATACAACAGTTCATTTAGTGACTGTTCGAAGATACAATGGGAGTGAAAAAAGTGATTTATGACCGTTTTTCAGTTATGACCATAGTAGCATCGCCATGGTCATGTGATTTACATTTGGATGCTTGACAACTGGTTCATATCTATGACGGTTGCAGTTTCCTGGGGTCATGCCATCCCCTTTTGAAATCTTCTGATGAGCAAAGTCAATGAGGAAGCCAGGTTTACTTAACAACCATGTCACTAAATTAACAACTCCAGTGATTCACTTAACAAATGTGGCAAGAAAAGTCATCCAATGGAGCAAAACTCACTTAACAAATTTCCCACTTAGCAATATAAATTTTGAGCTCAATTGTGGTCATCAGTTGAGGACTACCTATACTTAGTAGTGACAGTAGCATCACCATGAAAGACAGTTGTCCTCTCCTTCTCATGGGATTTAATTGAAATGAGGGTAGCCAGGGAACTGCAGACCACAACACATAACTGTCCATAAGTGTCCTATATCTTTTTATCTAAGTAAGAATCCCACATTCTACCCATGAAAATTTATCTGAAATTCACTTCTCTTTTGAAAAAAAAAAAGTATTAATTCTGCTTCCTGAATGCAAGATGCAGGCTATTCTAGGGGGAAGGACGGAAAAATATAACCATAAACCAAACTAAACCATAAACCAAACCAAAACAAGTCATGCTATGTTTTTCGGTAAGTTATGAGTAGTTATAGCCAGTGTCCTATATTCAGACAATGTAGTTAATCCTAAACAAACTAACATCACTCAACTAGTAGCTACAGTCAGAATTAATTCAGCCTTAAGATGTAAAATAGTTTGTAGAACATAAGAAAAGCATTACTGTAGGTTTAGAAAATTATGCTGTCATAACATTTGCTTATTTATAGTTTTACCTTTGCATTTCCCAAACTTTCAAGAGAACAAATGTTAGGGACAAAGTCTTTCATGAAAGAAATTTGGGACTGTTGAAGGAAGAAATGAGGGCAGAGGTAGAGAAAGCATTGGATAGGAAGAATAAGAAAGAATAGGCATGATATTAATAAAAGTCTGCAGAGATGAATGATGAAAGAGAAAACATAAATTAATCCTATTATTTTTGGCTTCTAACCTTAAGGTGTAAAACCGTTGCAATGTATTTTCCTATTCTCCCCCCTTCCCTAATTTATAGTTTCAATCTCAGACCACAATAAATATTGATACAAAGCCAAAAATAGATCCCGTGTTTTCTTAACAGACTTAAGAATTTATTGGATTGACTTATTTTTGCATTGTTATTTTGATTTGGGTTTGGTTATTTTGGCATGAGGGACTCGTTGCAAACATTTCACATTTCACATTGCATTTTCCCTTATTCTTTGGCTTGGCAGAAATAGGCACACTCTTTGCCTTGGAGACTAATCTCTCATTTGTATCTAGTCCAAGGATGCTTGTGAGTTCTCCTCTCTCATAGACAAAATTTAGAAAGAAAGAAGTTAGAAGCTCAAACGTGACCGAGTGATAGACCATAGAGCACTACATATGAAAGCAAACGTGCACTTAGCAATAGCAATAGCAATAGCACTTAGGTTTATACAGATGGTCCTCAACTTATTACTACAATTGAGCCCAACATTTCTGTTGTTAAGTGAGAACTTTGTTAAGTGAGTTTTACCCCATTTTACGACTTTTCTTGCCACATTTGTTAAGTGAATCACTGAACTTGTCTTTGCTTGTCAGAAGATTGCAAAAGCTGATCTCATGACCCTGGGACACTGCAAATGTCATAAATATGAGTCAGTTGTCAAGCATCTGAATTTTGATCATGTGACCATGGGGATGCTGCAATGGTCATGTGTGAAAAATGGTCATGTCACTTTTTTCAGTGCAGTTGTAACTTTGAATGGTCAGTAAATGAACTGTTGTAAGTTGAGAATTATTTGTATACTGCTCCAAAGTGCTTTATATCACTCTCTGGGCAATTTACAATGTCCACCTATTGCCCCAGTGATCTGGGTCCTCTTTTTATCGACTTTGGAAGGATAGAAGGCTGAATCAACCTTGAGCTGGTCAGGATCAAATTCCTGGCTGTGGGCAGAATTAGCCTGCAATACTGCATTCTAACCACTGCACCACCACTGCACTTGACCCAATGGAATAGCAGAGATATAAAGACCTATAAAGAGCATACCAAAAATGTATGTGCAGATACATAGAGGAAAAGTTCTCAACATAAATAAATGGAGAGTTAAATGCTATTGTGCAAAACTATGCAGAATGCTATAACATATTGTCCTGGTTAGCTTATAATATATAAATGAACTCTGTCATTCCTTAGGATTTGCAAGGCTGTTAGCAATGTTTTGGATACAGTTTAGGCACCTTCAGTCCAAACTCTATGTTACATGTCAATGAAAACTCAATCATCCAGGCCAAAGGTGTTTAAAGCTTGAATCATGGCAATTGGACCAAACTTTGTTAATCTGACACATTTCGTTGCTCATCCAAGCAACTTCATCAATCAAAGCAAAATTTAGTTAGGCAGAGTCAGAGAGTCGTTGGAATATACCAACTCTTGCCAAACCAACTTCAGTGGTTTCTCCCCAAATGGCTTGCAATATGTCAATGAAGACTCAATTACCCAGCCAAAGATGATTAAAAGGTTTAATCATGGCAACACCAAACTTTGTTAATCTGAGTTTCAGGTTGCCGTGGTTCAACCTTTAAACAAAGGTTGTCCTTTCCCTATTATTCATGATACAGCACCAAGGTGCGCTGCATAATTTGCTCTGCCCTGTAGCCTATTTCTATCCTGCTTCAGTAATGAATCCAACAAGTGGTGCCGTCCTGCCAGTTTTAATGACAAGATTCCATGCTATCAAAAAAGCATCTGCCAATCAATCTCCTAATGAAGAAGGTGGGGCTAAGGCTTGAGGAGGAGAGTTTTGATTGAGGGTTTTAGCCATTGGTCAAAATTTGATTGGAGAGAGATCAGGAGCTGTAGCTTCCACTTAACCCATAGAGGTTCTTTCTATTTATGGTCTAAGATTATACATTTTAAGAAATTTGAGATCTCTGCCACATAAACAGATTGTCAAAGCATTTATGTACACATGTAGATAAGGAGCCCATATAGTGTTTGGCACTTTACATCTCAGTGCCTGATCATTCCTACTGACCAAGCCAAAACGCCCATGGAAGAAGTCAACACAATTAGAGAAGAGGTGGCATGTTCTGAGCAGCCAGAAGCAACAATAGATGCTGGGTACTTCCCAGATCCTACCACAATGATGGCTAACCTTTTTGCCGTCACGTGCCAAAAGCGGGGGTAGTGGGGAGGGATTGCATGTGCGCGTGCCCACACCCATAATTCAATGCGCCCCGTCCCCCCACGCATGTATGCATGACCCCCCCCTGCTCTCCCCCTGTTTTTGGCATGCAATGGCCCGGTGGGCCCATTTTTTGCCCTCCCCAGGCTCCCCAGAGCCTATCCAGGAGCCTGGGGAGGGCAAAAACAACCTTCCCCACCCACTCCCTGAGGAGCTCATTTCCTGACTTCCAGTGGGCCCGGAAGGCCCAAAAATCAGCTGGCCAGCATGCACATGCGTGCTGGACTGAGGTAGGGTAATGCTTGCGTGCCCATAGATATGGCTCTGTGTGCCACCTGTGGCACCCATGCCATAGGTTCGCCATCATGGTCCTACCAAGTCATCAAAAGCCAACCCAACATGTTTAAACAGATCATTTGTCACCATTATCATTTTATCATAATATCACTATTATCATAGCATCATAAGATGTAGCTTTAATACATTTGTACATGGTTAACATACATATTCTCTTAATATAACAAAGATAGGACTACTGGACTTGGCCAGCATGAGATGGAAGCAATGACATACAGAAACCTAATTCTTAAATGCCATCTACTGGACCCTTTTTAATCTGAATTCAAGACAGGGTACAATAGTGAGGCAGCACTGGTTGCATTTGCAGGTGACCTTGGGGAGTTTGAGAGTGGAGTGGTGCTAGTGTTTTGCCTTCTTGCATCTCTCAGCAGCTTTCAATACCATGGTAATGGAATCTAATGGATCAAACAATTAAAAGTGACAGCAGGAAGTTTGTGCCATCGCACTTGCAAAACTCTGTTAATCTAGCCTTACATTAAAGTAGAAACTCATCTTCTCGTGTTTTGCTTTGCTTTGCTTATTTATTTGTATCCCATCTTTTCTATTTTTACAAATAACTCAAGGCAATGAATTATCCAACATACCTTCCTCCTCTTATTCTTCCCTACAACAACCACCGTGTGATGGGCTGGACTGAGAAAGGGTGACTGGGCCAAGGTCATCCAGCTAGCTTTCATGGCTAAGATGACACTAGAACTCCTACTTTCTAATCTTCATCAGTAGTTCAAACTGTCTCTCTTGTTCCTTGTCTGGTTTACCTGAGGGATCTGACAACCATCAGCCATGGTATCCTTCTGAGTCAGCTTTGGGGACTGGAAGTGGGAGACACCATTTTGTGGTGGTTCTCATCTTTCCCCAGTTTCAGCCAATGCTGGTGAGGGAAGAAAAGTTAAACACTGCCTGAGGGCTCGGTCTCTTTTCTTTCCTCTTTAGCATTTATATGAAACTACCAAATGAGGTTATTTACCAATACGGGTTGTGGTACCAATCAATGTGCTGATGATGCTCAGTTATATATCGCCAACCCTGACTGGTAATGTGATGCTATCACAAATGACCAAGCATTTGGTCTGACTGACCAAGTGCCTGGAAACTGTGAGGGTCTGGATGGCGAGGTATCAAATTCAATTCAAACCTGGCAAGACACAGTGGCTTTGGGGCTTGGGGTTTTTGGCCCTGCTGATATGCCATCTTTGACTCTGGATGTGACTGTACCTCCAAGAAAGAACTGGTGTGAAATCTGGGCTCTTCCTGGACTCATGGCTATTGCTTGATGAAAAGGTAGCACACAATAGATACAAACTTAAAGTGAACCGCTCCAAACTTGATTGCAGAAAATATGACTTCAGCAACAGAGTGGTCAATGCCTGGAATGCATTACCTGACTCTGTGGTTTCATCCCAAAACCCCACAAATTTTAACCTTAGACTGTCTACTGTTGACCTCACCCCATTCCCAAGTGGTCTGTAAGGGGCGTGCATAAGAGCACCAGCGTGCCTACCATCCCTGTCCTAATGTTTCCTTTAATTGTATTCATTTTATGTATTCAATTCATGCTTATATTTATATATATATATAATCTAATACATACTTGACTAAATAAATAAATAAAAATAAATAAATAAATAAATGGTTGGGTAGTGGGGGCTTTGCATAGTTCTACATTGTGTGTTATTTGTGCCCTTTTCTATATCTTAAACCCCACCCTCCCCAAGATCAGATATACCATTACCATTTATCCTTATAGAGAGCACTCAAGATTCTTTCCCTAGGTGCTAGGATATAGTGCGATCAAGATAAAATGAGTTTGTATCAGGAAAGTATGGCTGCAGCACCAAGTTTTTTGTTTTACAATTGTATTTATTGTTTATTGATCATAAGCCGCCCAAAGTCAGTTTTAAGAAGGGAAGCTATACAAAGGGTTTTTTTTTAATTATATAATATAAAATACCGGTAACTAGTTGTACAGGTTTTTGTATCTTTATTAAAGTTTCATTAAAGCCGATCCTCCAAAGCTGCCATTAGAAAGAAAAGGCTCTGTAAATACAAATTGCTCTCTCCTCCAAATAAGAGGGAACGTCTCGATAACAGCCAAGTACACATTACATGTGTTCTTTGTTTATAAAAGTAAACACAGCAATGAAATCATTTGGCTTCAATTTAATGACTAGCCTAGAGAACTGCCCCAAGGGGGGATATGGAAAGCAGCCCATAAATATCAACAAACCATTCGTGGTTTTAGTTGCATCTCTTTGTATGAAGTACCGCTCAACTATAATTTTTAACTGTGTGGCCCATAAAAAGATAACATAAACTTTGGCAGCTTTGTGTACTACCTCAGTAAAAAAGACGGTGGACATATTGGATTTGGTCTGCTAACATTTAGATCTATGATAATCTAATATGCTAATCTGTTTTCAGCAAAAGGACTCATGTTTTACATAGATGGTAAGAGGTTGGCAGGGCTTAATTTTGCAAATAATTCATAAATTCTAACAAATAATCTTAAACTGAATGAAATATTTTCTTTTTGTGTAAGTATTTTGGCGGAAAAAAATTACCACCGAACACCTACAAAGAAAGACTTGGGACAAAGTAGAAAATGTCAGAATAAGACATTCACACAGAAAAAATATTTTTTTCTAAAGTGTTTTAATTTTGAGATATTCGAGATTCTGCTGATAAAGACTATTTTGCCACTTTGATAGTAACTAAAATGTAAGATTCTTTGCCTATCATATCTCATGGAATCTATAATACCGTACACAATACATGGTCAGTCTTCAATTTGTCTCTGCTGCAAATCTCTGCTAAAAATGTCACTTTTTATTTTTTTTCAGGCAAATAAGTCTGAGCATTGGTATAATAATTTCTAACATAATAAAGTACCAATAGCTCTCTGAAGCAGTAGAAACCTGGTGTTAGCCAGTTTCTAAAAAGGAACTATTGATCTTGTAATTCATCTATAAGATTACTATATATAAATAAGGAGAAAGAGAAGATGTATAATCCCAACTAAAATTGTTGAGAAATCTAAGGATTTTTTAAAAAAAATCTACATTAAAAGAAATTAAACATTGCCCTTCCCAGCTTGTCTTCCAGATTCAAGCAAAGATTTCAACATTGCTAAATGATAGAAGAAAACATGCTCTCTTATTAAATCCAAACATTAAAATATGACAGTTCAATTGTGTTTATGCTTGGCTTTCTCTCTTTACAGCAGAGAAATAGATACTCCTTATTTATAGAGATATTTCAGAGATTTCTGTGTCTTGATGGAGTCTCTATTACATTTACCTTTAATCCTTATTTGTATATTAGCAAACTTGCTAAGATCCTAAGTAGCATGTCAAGTTTTTATCAATAGCTATGGCATGCAGAAATCAGTCTGTACCCTCTTCATTTTGGCTTTGGTTTTTCTGTGTTTTTAACATTTATAACTGTTTTATTGGTCTGGGACTATAAATATAGAAAAAGAAGGCCATCTAGACAGGAAATGCTACGAAGTACCATTGCATGAATAATTTGGTCCTGTAAAGAGAAAGATTTAGATTCCAACAGCTTATTTTTAAGTAACAAAATTTGTTTTTACTGAGATTCCAGAGACATAGCCTCTCAGTTTCAGTTGTTACATATGCAAAATAAGCAATAAGAATGAGGATTGTAGGGTGGATAGAAAATGCTTGTTTTTATATAACCTTTTACTTTTTGAGTGCTTGAAGAAGACTTCAGTCATAGACTTGTCACAGAATTGCCGAATGGAAATTCAAGACCTTTCTCAGTCTGAATTCTGATAAAGAATAGATTTCTAATTATAAGCTATGAGAGACCAGCATGAACAATAAAAAACAGGAGCCCCAGATGCCCCTGTTTTCATCTGACATAAATGAGACAATCTCCTCTTCCCGCTAAATAATTTGCAGTATTCTTTCACCTGCAAAAAAATTCTAACAAATTCCCTACAGGCTATAAGTCTACTGCAAGATACATCCGTTCATGGTTGCTTCTCTGCTTTTTCTTCCACCTGTTATTCCATCCAATGGTAACAGTTATATTAAAATAATTTCAAACGAGCAATCAGTCTTGCTGTGTACATTACTCTGTCAAATGCCATAAACGTACCAGTTTTAATATCACCAGGCCCCAGGCATTCCAATATTTCCTCATGTGAAACTGCATCCCTTAAAGTATCATTATTTATTCCTGAACATCAGGGTAATTCACAGAAATATCTTTATTTTGGGGAATGTATGATTCATAATATTATATAAGAAAAATAGCAAAATGCCCCCATTGCTTCAGGTTTTTGACTGAGTATCCCAGAAGGACCTTTCATTGAGAATTCTCTTTTAATATTCCAAATTCCTAATTTTTCCTAATTCCTACATCTTTCTAATTTGCAAATGGTGCTTTCAGGAACTATTGTAGCATATTCCTTGTTTATGGTAGGCCTACATAATTGTTAGCATTTGCTCAGTTCTTACTGAACTGTTTGAGGTTTTTCTTTTTGATTTCTTGTTTTGTTCTATTAGTGTGTAAAGCATATTTTATTATTGTTCTTGCTTTACACTCACAGTTCTTCAAACAAATAAGTTTGAAAGATGAAGAAAAAATGTAAAGCAGTTGTATTTACTCGGCGTTTAGAAGTTGGGGATATGATGTACTTTATTATCAGTCCCAGTTATGATTTCAAGTTCACAGAAAACATTTTCACACTTTCAAGTTCCAGAAAAAGTTGCTAGTCACCATTAGAACATTTTACTCAAAATAGCATAGCTTGCTATCTAATGGATTTTCTTAAGTATCCTTGTTTTGGACATTTGTCATGATTTAGCATATTACAATTCTCTATAGGTATACATAATGATAGTAGACAATAAAATATATATCAATCCATTTATGAGTGTTTTCAGTTCCAATTTTCCTTTTCTGGGACAATTTCAAATCTCACTAGGTAATTACAGATGTATAAGAATAATCTCCAAAGAACCAGAAAAAAGTGCAAATAGTATATATTTATGAATATTGTTGGTATGGAAGGAGTCCCAAGCACATTTACTTGAAACATTTCCTTTTGACATGTATTTTCACAAAAAATGTTTAAAATCCATATCTTAAAATATTTCTGATTGTTTGACAAATGCTTTACATTGAGAGTAAGTACTGATTATACATTTTGAGTTTGATATTTGAGAGATGAGATTTAGAGATTAAAAACATATTACGCTATGTGCAATTGGCTGTGTGCAATTTTGACTGAATTTAGTTTGATATTTAACTCCTTTAAATATTTTTAAAGGATATTTAAATGTTTATGCAAAATTTCAAATTGATGGCTTTTTAATATTTGGAATTCACAAAAATACTGAGTATATTTGATAGCTTTCTGTTTAAGAGCAAGAGTGGACAAAGGTTATATTGCAACTTGAGCAACAGCTTTGATTAATAGGTAATGTGTAACCCATCTTGTTTGAAAAACAGTAATGGAAATGATGAAACACAAATGATATTTACAAGTCTCTACCTTCAAAGTTCTTTTTCGAAAATAACATTTAATGGGGACCTCACATATTAAATTACAATTTAGCTGACAGTTCTCATCTTTCTGTTCAAGTGAAGTAAAAATAAATAATAGCTTGACAGGTCCTGTATCTTTTGTTAACATTCGATAAAAATAGATTTTCTGTTTAAACTGGTCCTCAAGCACACACTCTCTTCACTAAACATACATCTCTCACACACTTTTAAGTATAACTCTATAATAGACTTAAAGTAGAATAAAATTTTAATTAAAGCACGGAACAGTAATAATTAAAGAACCTCACCAACTAATACAATTTGATTTTGGGAAGAAAGTAAAGCAATGTGTCTACGACATATTGGAAAAAGGAAGTCTGACTTTTTTTCTTGGGAGTTTCATAGTAGCAGAATCATAATCCTGTGTTACATACTTCACAAGCAGGCTCATACAAGAATTAGCAGTCTTTCAGATATTCTGGCCCCAATCCAACATACTCCTGTTTATTAAGCAGTTATTTCATTTTAGTTTTCAAATAGTACAAGATGTAAATGTATGTGTTGTCAGCAACTTAGTGGTGGAAATAATCCCTCAGGCCTATTTATTGGAACAGAACAATTTTGTTCTATATTATGGCTTTATAACTAGCCTCTATCACCTCCAGCCAGCATGAATCCCTCATATAGGTAAGGAGCAGTTTTTTAAATCATCACTCCATGTTCACAGAAGCAATTCCAGTTTGCCAACAATGACCCAAAACACCACATTAATGTATAATCTCTGTTTATAAAGATACTACTGAGAATACTCTTTTTCCATTTCAGGGTTACTCCTCTAGTAGCAGAAGAGAGATGTCACCAAAAAAACCCACCCCAGCTTTCCTTTTTATCAATGGGAACTACTGTGGCATAAAATTGAAATACTTGAATGAACAAGCATACACAAAAGCAAGAGAATGGAAGTACTATATTCACTGAATCCTGGATACATTGACATGCTTTATTCAGTGTTCTTTTCGTGGCTCAAACACTTTTGTTGTTTTGTTCAAACAAAATAATATTTAGCTTTTATATCAATTACATATTTTTATTCTACTGACTCTCCACTATTTTATGACTGTACATGTTGACTCCAATAATGGTTTCTTTATCAAGATTTCCAGGATTTTAAAAAAAAAGTGGCAGGAAACCAGATGTAGAATAATACTACTGTTGAAATGGCAAACAATATATTACTGATTTTCAAGTTGGAATGTGCCCCCTAGTGGTAATTGAGTATGTAGTTAATTATTTTTATTGGTTAAAAAAGACACAGCCTAATTGTAATTATCTAATTGCTCCAAAGCATGGGTCCTTTGGTTGTTTGGGGAGAAATTAAGAGGCAGTCAAATCTTCCAACCAGAAATTCTGAGCATGATATCCATGCAAGATTAATTCAGGTGAGATTATATGTTACCTTAATAATACGTATTTTACTTCCTATATTTTACATTTAGGTATGTTATTTAAACTCTATATGCTAGATCAAATACCAGTGGTGGAATCCTACCAGTTTAACAACTAGTTCGCTGAGCGTGCACGTGCCAGACATGAACTGTGCATGCGTGTACAATTTCAAGAAAAGTCACCTTCCGCATTGCAGCCAGAGAGGAAAAAAAATGAGGCGCGGCAATCCACTCTGCCGTGCCGATCAGCTGGGCTTCTGAAACGGAAATATAGGTGAGTATAACGCAGGGGCAGGCAGGTGGGCCCACTTCAAAGTCGGAGTGAAGCGGTTTGCTCACGGCTGAAAGTCAGAGCTAACAGTTCGCCCGAACCGGTGCGAACTGGTAGAATCAAATACTATCAAATACAACCACTGATCAAATACTATCAGATTGTATTCTGTGATCTGTAAAATAAAACAGCAATGGGATTAATGTTGTATTGATTTCAGTAAATTTATTCTACATACGACTAAGTCTGACTGAACTTCAAAAAAAAATAGATCTTATTTTAGACACAGCTGAAAAGCATTCAAAATAATTACAAGAGACAAAGAATATGTTCTGGGTAAAATCTGCATGTATAAAAATAACTATGTAGAGAAAAAAATAAATGTTACTTTCAAAGGCAAGAATAATCAAATAGGGCATCCATACTTTCATGGATCACACTGCTACTGGCTAGTACTATGTTCAATGATCAAGCCAAATCTTGTGTGGATGTAGGAATAAAATTAAGAAATTGTGTGATATGTCTCTTTCCCAAAATAATGGCTGATAATGTCAAAACTACAACCTGACAACTATCAGCATATTTAACTAAACATGTATGCATTTCAGTGAACATAAAGCATTCACTACTGCATGCTTGCAAGAATCTCTGAATAAAGGCTGTTTCCGTGCATACTATTAGGAAAACTCTAGGCACATAACTGGGTTTTTACGTTCTGCTGTCTTGCTGTATTAGATAATGAGACAAAGATTGATCAAAGTTGTCTGAAAAATATCAACTGAGTGCAGAATGTTGAATTTCATAGCCTTCTATTTTACAGCTTAAAATACAGAATGGATAACATTAAAAGTTCTGAATACTCAGTTAAAACATTGCTCAGTGTGAAATGAAGGATTTTTTAATCCTTGCAAACTTATTCTCTGAATACTACAATCGACATAAACATTAAGAATATAAAACAAAACAAAAAATGGGATGTACTTCAATGGAGTTTTAATCTACATTTTTAAATTAATTTCTTTGGTAATTTGATAAACATTTCAATTTCAACCTTTTCCAAAGAGTCAATTACAAAAAAAACCCTAAATCATCAAACTTCCTGGTTACTTCAATACAATTATATGTTATTTAAAGCAAACATTTAAAAGACTGCAGTGAATAATTTGAAAGATGCAGTGCATAGATACACATTAGATGGCTTTATATTATATGATATAATAGCAATCCTAGGCACCAACTCTACTAGACAGAGGTTGGGTTTTCCCACTGAAGCATAGTGCAAAACATTTGCGTACTTACAAGTATCTGGCTAACTGAATTCTGAAATAATACTAGAACAAAATATTTAATTATCTGATAGTAGTCAAAGAAAATATAAAATTTCTGAAATATTTATACATTTCACAACAACTTATATTTCATCACCCAGTTGATTTTAAATATTATCTTTACCAAATACCTACAAAATGCTACTCACCCCCTTCAAATGTTCCACTCAATTTTATACTCATCCCATTCACTTATTTGAAAATGTTAAGGACTTTAATCTCACGAACTCAGTCATTGTAATATTCTGAAAAACCCTTAATATAAAGACTCAAAATCAATGTTTTATGCTAAAGTTTGTCAATACGTTCATTCCCAGGCAGAAAAAGGTACACAGTGCGTATTCAATAGGCATAACAACAGAAAACAGCAGAGATATGTAATCTTGCAGTAGTATGATAAACGTCATTCTGGAACATCTACAGAATGAATATTCAGCTCCGAAAAAGCAACATCCTCTCTGAACATGCCTGTCCCACAAGACCTGCATATTGCTGTACAATTTCTTCATCGCTTGGTCCTTTTCGATTTCTCTTATACATCCTGTAAGGCATAACTGATCTCTTATGGAGAACCTGAACTTGATCAAGTTCCTTTATCATCCCTTCATCAGCTGAAAAAGGAAACAGAAATATTAACAAACTTCAATGGCTAAATGAAAATGAACATGTTAAGATTTTTTTTTTTTTTGAGATGACATCAAACTGTGCAGGGCAGCAATTTTATGTTTAGAAAGTGCATCATATGGAAGAAACTTAAAATATCGGACCTGTGAATTTATCTTGGTTTTCAGCTTCAAGGCTGATTTTTGTAAGTAGCGTGATCACAGCCTTAAGGACTTCTCTGAATTAGTTCTATTCAGTATAAGTATAGGAAACCATACACGTTACAAAATATAGTAATGTATACTTAAATTCTACTTTGTATAAAAAGGCCAAAAAAGGCCTGAAATTGGCTGAAAAAATGGTCCCAAAAAGCTGGCTGCGAGAGGAAGGGAAGCTGGGTGAGACGGACCCAAATGGGAAACGTCTGGGTCCAGTTTCTTTTCCTCTCACAGCCAGCTTTCCCAGTCTAGTTTGATGCAGTCTCTCTCTCTTACACACACACTCACACATATGCACACACACACAAACAGGTTGGCTCTTTCTTTCCTCCCATCACCATCATCACCGGAGACTCCTGGATTCTCTCCCCACCCTGCCTGTCCCATACAGGTATATCACCCACAGAAGTGATGTAGCGGTGGCCACGCCCACTCAGTCACATGACCCCCACCTCACCCAGCCAGTCATTAGGGCAGAGAACCAGTTGTTAAAAAATTTGGAGCCCACTACTGGTCATATCCCATTACCCTGTGACATAAAACCTTCCCATTTGGAGTTAAGTCTTATTTTACCTTTCCTATAAAACCATAGTAGGCTTGCACTTTTTATGTCAAAACATTATTTATTATCACTGAATAAAGTAATTATAGTATCGGTGCCGTTTTACAATTGTTTATAAGATGGGTTATAATGCAGAACAAAATTTAAATAGTTGTATAAGAGATTTCATTCAAGAAACAAGCAATAACCGAAAACATGATGTTTTCCATTGTTAAATTTAACACTAAACATCTGTTACTAAGATATATTTATATATTTGATTAAGAAAAAAATAGATTTTTAAACAAATTATAACTAGGATTTTAAGACCTTTGAAACTCATTTCACGATTTATCTGGAGACATTTTTATAAAATAGGCTGAATTGATGCAATAATATAAAGCATGAATGGAAAGGCCTCCTAGTTTTAAGGCATGTTTTTATAAAAGTACACAAATCAACAGAAAGTGGACTGAATCCAAACACTTGATAATCTTAAATTATTGTACAAGTTTGTTATGGGAAACTGGCAGCCTATATCAGTAGGAAAAGTTTTGTCTCAAAACAATGCCAACTTTCTCTAGCCTCTTCATTATAGCAGTAGAATTGAGACTCCTTTCTCCTTGAGAATGCTTCAAGATATGGATCTCTATGTGCAAAGCACAGCATCCTTTAATCACTACTTATTCATTTTGTTTCAAACATAACAAAACATAAAGGAACATAAGGCTCCATGTTGTGCGTTGTTCAACAAGTCCAAATTTACTTTTTCTTTAATATTGACAAATGCAATCAAATCCTCAACAGTAACTCTACTTGTTAGTGGCTTTTTGAACCATTAGCCATTTGTGAAGACAATATTTTTCTAACATTCTATCAGGTTTGTGTATTTCTACTCCTTTGGTGAAAAATTTTGGGGGACATTCTGCAAAGAATTTCAGTTTCAAGTTCAATTCTGGGATATAAATTCATCATAAAATGAGTTTAAGTTCTTAGAAAGAAACAGCAGAGTTATTTAACCTTAGGTAAAATATGAGCTGCAACCTGAATACTTCTGGCACCAACAAACACCCACGTAGTTCCACCCTATTTCAAGACTCTCATATTTTCCAATCCTATTACTTTTACTAAACATTGAAATTTAAGATTGGAGAAGCATTTCTTTCTTATTTTAACTGTTCCTAGATCCAGATTTTGTGGACTTTATTAGATGCTGCCATATAACTATTTTTTAGAATGTGCCTGTGTTCTTCAAACTTGCATGTCTGCCTTTCATCAGAAGCAAGAGAAATCATGTCTACTACAATAAAATCTGATTTAACTATGATCTGTATATCATACAATTTTCATAGTTGTCTTTAATTGAATTCTGGGTACCTCTCTGAATAACAAGAAGAAATCTTTTACATAAGTATTACCAAATAAATTAAGAAAGCAAACAAAAACCATTGAAATAAACAAAAATGAAATGAAAATGAGGTTGCTAAATCTGCAATCCACATCTATCCAGTTGCACTCTAATCCCAATTCTACCTGCCTATTTTTTTTTTAGTTTCCGCTATTTTCTGGTCTAAATTAATTAATGTATGTATGTATTTATTTATTTAATTTATGTTATACTCAGTTAATATCAATATATTGACTTATACTCTCCAAATCCTTAATGGTTTTTGATGTAGGTAGTGCTCTCTTTCTCTCTCTCTCGCCCCCTGTCTCGTGTGTTACAACCTCTAAAGAATAGACTGTGTCAAATTAAAATTGCACAAATTATAATTTCAATTCAGGTTCAGGTGTCTTAGTTATTTATGGATCATGTACAAGGTAATTACAAATATACACTAACCGCATAAAGGAAGTATTACTTATTTAAATTTGTCCATGCAAGACTTTGCCAGGAAATGCTTTTCTGAAAGTAATTAATTATCGCCTTAATACTTCATCACCATGATTTATATGGCAAACAAAGACAGAAAGAAGTATAAATATGGGCTAGTAGGTTACATCAAGTAAGCAAGATACTGTAAAGAACAGCAAGCATCTCGCTTGAGTTGGTTGATGGACTAATAGTAGATCCACCCCTGCTTCCTTCAATCTTTTAATCGTAATTTTGTATTCTTATTGTTAAGATAGATATTTAGTCACAACTGTGTAACTAGACCAGAACCTTGACGATATGGCTCCTCATTAGCCATACTTAAGCAACTAACTAATCATCAGGCTTGCTACTGAATAAGAAACTATCTGAGAAGGGAGTCAGAACACTACCCTGGAGAGTTGCATGAGATTGTGTACTATGTCAAGAGCACGCTTTAAAATATTACTTATTTTTGTGTGTTTTTCATGAGTAAAATACACTTGACGTCCAATCCAAACATATATAGTAGGAAAACTCAACATTATGTGGGAGCTCCGATAATCACACAATAGCCACTGGCAGGCTATATATGCCCACAGGATACACTTTTTGAATTCTAGAATTGCAATGCAAAATCCATTCAAGTTGAGACTGGCTGACTACACAAGGAGTCAGTATTATAACACAACCTGTTTCTATATGATGTAATTTATTTGGGTTTAGTTAAAATAATGGATTACCTCCCCATTGTGGCTTTGCATTATGTTTGCACTACTAGCATAAACAGTTTGTTCCAGCAACCATAATTTAAAGGATTATGTCAGCATTATGGGTAAATGCAGCTACTCTTTGAGTACAATACCATCACTTAATAAAGATCATACAGATAGTAGCTAACACCACAAATTGTTCACACTAGAAGGTCCTCGGTGATAGCTCCTGGCTTCATTTTTTAAAAAAAATGTTTTATGCTGCTCTCACAAAATTATCCTTTGTTAAAGCCGCAATAATAATAATAATAATAATAATAATAACAACAACAACAACAACAACATTAAAAATAGAGATGTATAAAACATTTTGTGCTTTAACTATTTAGTGCCAGTTCATTCTTTTAAAAAATGTTTTATGCTGTTTTCATAAAGATATCCTTTGTTAAAGCCACAATTGTAATGGTGAATAATAGTTAAAATACTAAACATTAAAAATAGAGATGTACAAAACATTTTGTGCTTTAACTATTTAGTGCCAGTTCATTCTGCTCTCCTTGAAGTGTTCCAGGAGTCATATGTGCATTTCAAAAAGTAATTTGTGTTCTCCATTCAACATACCCAGTGCAATATTTATTTGTCCGTGTTTATGTATGTATATCACTTACAGGTAGTTCTAGCTTAACAACCAGTCACTTAGCGATTGCATAAAGTATACAACACCCCCCCTCCCCCACCCAGGGTACTTAAAACCCAATTTTGAAGTTTCAATGGCTGCATACTTCCTATGGTCATGTGATCACATTTTGGGCACGTGATAACTGGCTCTCATTTATGGCCTTTTGCGCAGAATCCTGCAGTTACATGATTGTGATTTATGACATTTTTTACAGTTTTCTGACATTTACTTTTGTTTTCTGGCAAACACCCCCCCCCCCCTTTGGATAAAATGGATTCATTTAATGACTGCTGATTTCATTTAACCACTGCTGGGGGGAAAAAAGTGGTAAAATCAGGCACAGTGATGTGGTGTTACATTTGGAATTTTATTATTGGATCTTGAAATTCCAGGGAAAGAACCAAGTAGTTCCATAATAATAAAAAACAGACTAATAGAAATCATGTCGAAGGCTTTGGAACATCTGCAGGCAGTAGATACACAGATATACACATACACAAAAGTAATAATTTTAATCCAGAACTTTAACAGATTATTCCCTTTTTAAAAGACTGCTATCTAGCTCGTCTTTAAAAAACTGTAAATTTCAGAATAAAAAGCAATAGAAAAGCACTAAACCACCCCCCTCAAGTTAAATAATGCTACCTCACTCTTTTAATATAGATTTATGTATAAACTAATCTCAAAAAAGCAAATCAAGAGTTCCTGTCACAGCAACAGTACTAGTTATTTAGTCAGTTTGAATTCAACTATTGTTTTAATGCCAAGAGCCAGTCGAAAGAAAAAAAATCACTTTATTGTAACCCTTAAACAGAATGGCTTTAACTGAATATAACGGAATCTAAAAACCCTTTACAGCTGTTAAAGAATAGCACATAAAAATGATATAATTCTTGATTACTATATAAATAGTTCTGGCATTTCCAGGCACTGATCTTTCAGGATCAATTTTACAACTATATACCATGAAGTATATACAGCATACAATGCTGCTTTTTAAATTCAGATTAATCATTTTTCATGATAGACGTTTTGTACAATATATATATTTTAATAATATGAATGTTAATGTTGTTTGGATAAATCTCTGCCAGGGAAAAAATATTAGAAGAGGGAAAGAGTAAGGAATGTTAAGATTTGGTTGCACCAAAGCCTAACCCTGAGATCAGTAATTTATCTTCCACTATCCTCATCTGTCCAATCCTGGAGAAGTCCAAGGTTAACAAGCTGGGGCAGTAAAGGATGGTTTCTCAAATTTGGGGGAACTCTGACACTACTGCATACGGAGCCAAAGGGTAGAAACAAAGAAATACTTAACTGCTTGAAAGAACCCCTTTGGATCAAGGTACTATAGAATATAACTAATGAAGAGTCCAATATTTGAACTTGCAGCAATTAAGCCTCTGTCTGGAGGCAGTCAAATCCTGAAACAATTTTGTTCCTTGATTCCAAACCTTACTTAATATTGTTGCAAACTCTTGACTCTTCTCCGAGCCTGACTAGTTTGTATATTGCACTTTGTTGACTGAACTCTAAGCTATGCTGTTGTCTGCTTTTAAGCATTCTTGGCTGATTTTTTTTATCTGGGTTGTTGGTTCATTCCTTTTGCCTTACTATGTGGACTCAGGATAGGATAATATGCTTTAGACCAGGGGTGTCAAACTCGATTTCATTGAGGGCCGCATCAGGGTTGTGTTTGACCTTGGGGGCCAGGGTGGGCATGGCCAGAAAACGGGCTCCCGAGCTCCATTTTTGAATGACCTCATTCAACCCTCTTCCAGCAAAAATGGACCTTGCTGTTTTCACTGGCAGAGGCACCACGGGCCAGTCCTTCGCTGTTTCTAGGGTGTCCCCCGCAGACGAGATCTAAGCGCTCCGTGGGCTGGATCCGGCCCCTGGGCCTTGAGTTTAACATCCCTGCTTTAGACCCAGTCTTACTGTCATAATGCAATGCTTGCTGTTATGTTTTGTCAGGTTATAGTCAATTTTTGGTGACTCAATGGATATAAGCTGTCCAAGCTGACCTGTCTATTGCTGCATTACACAATTCTTGCAAATAAATTCCACCCAAGATTTTCCAGTACTCTTATATTCCATTCCAAGCACTATCTCCTTTTTTACAACCTTCTATCTTGTCCAGTATTATATTTTTCACAGTTATATCAGTCCGAATGATGTGCCCAAAATATGATAGCATTTGTTTCATTATCTTTGCTTCCAATGAGTTTAAGTCTTGATTTTCTATAACACATAATCCCTTCTGTTTAAATATGGTTGGAAGTAAAGGATAACTGATAAATATGGATATGTAATAAGTACTGTTTTTCTTCAAAAATACAACTGGGTATTCATTTCCGGATGTATACATGATTACCATTATGGGTATGACATGCCCATTTCCTTGGTCCTACCGGTTCTTTTGACCCCCGAAAAAACGGCTAGGCCTTCTTTTCAAGGGGTGTCTTAAATTTTCTCCCATGCACCTCGTCTGGCCACTTCTTTCACGGCCGAAAAGAGCAAACAATGCAACACACGCCTCACACAACCTTGCCTACCTGTAACGGTCACTCTAGCTATTGGTAGCCGTCCACACAAAAATGCCTGCCGACTTCCACTCCGGCAAGCCTGGCCACGCATGCACTTAAATAGGGCCAAATTTTGGGGGTGGTGCAGCGGACTAAAGTGCTGTTAAAGTGCTGTTAAGCGATAGCACTTAGTCCAAGTTCGAATCTCACCAGGCTCAAGGTTGACTCAGCCTTCTATCCTTTCGAGGTAGGTAAATTGAGGACCCAGATTGTGGGGACAATAAGCCAGCTTTGTATAGAACAAAACCGCTTGGGGGGGGGGCGAAAGCCCTAATAAGCAGGTATATACAAAAAAGTATGCAGGCTATTGCTATAATGCATTGTAAGCCGCCCTGAGTCTACGGAGAAGGGTAGCGTATAAATTGGACTAATAAATAAATAAATAAATTTTAATGCATGCACACAAAACAGTGCTGGCCCTTCTTTTTGGGGTGGGTTATGTTTTAAGAGAAACACGGTACTACATTATTGAATATAGCTTCTGGATAGCTGATTATCAGGCTCATGACAAGTCAGCAAGGAGCAAAATATAGAGCACTGCTGAAAAACCCATCCTGCACGATCAGTACTGTATATGCCAAATGCAATATAGGTAGTTCCAGCACCACTTTTGTGTAATATGTCTTTAAACGATGCCTTTTCAAGAATATACATTAGGAGCATTAGGCTAAAGTCAGTCATCTATCATCCTCGTGGAATATATAGCACTGTAATGTTGAAGTGACATTTAGACTTTCGACATAGTTTGTTTCCTAAGAAATGGTTTTAGACTTCATCCTATGAACACAATAAATGTTACTCTAAAACTAATTCCTTTTTTCCCCCCTTCTAAATTGATGGGAAACTGAAATCTTTCAAAATTATAATCATCATAAACATGCTTCCATTTATTTGGAGAAGAATTATCTATTAGCAAAGATTAACATGTTTCTGCTTACATAACAAACATTCTTTGTTCAGATAAAAATGTTTTCTTTTTTTAATATCACAGCATAGCTAGAATTATTGAACCATCAGTGATTCATCTACTTATTAGGGTTTCCTTGCATTCAGTTGACAAATTTAGATACAGCTCATTAGCACTATCTGTACTGTATAAACATATTTTATGATCAAGAATCATATTGGACTGTGAACTTCAAATGCCTTCAAGTGTTTATCAAGTTAATTAAGAACAGATGCAAGATCCAAAATGTAAGACGCTAAAGCAATTCTGGGAATAAATCAACACATTTTCTGTCTTCTGTAACTCATGGAACAATAACCTTCTACGTTTTGTTAAGAACTATGAGAAAATAAGTTTGCTTCATAACTTTCAAAGTGTTGCTTCAAACCTATCCATCACAAATACAGTATCAATATACTGTTTATTAAAAATTTGTTTATTAAAAATAAAATTTATTTACAATAAATTCTTAAGTACTTTGGGATATACCTTGACTCATTAAAGGGCGTGTAAAATCTTGCTGGTTACATCAATATATATGAACATATATGTTTTATTATTATATTATAACTATAGTAACAATCATGCATCCTATATTATCTTTTCAATGGACAACTGTAATTTGCTTCTTTATAAAAGAGAAGCAAATAAAACAATGCTAGAAAATCATAACCAATCTTTTACAAACATATAGAACTATAATCACATAAGCTTTAAAAGGTTAAGTACCACTATATGATAATTCTTTTCATCTTAAAAGTCTGAGGAACATTGCACAGGCTGTTCAATACTAGCTGGGACTGAAAAATTATTTTATTTATTTGGCTTCTATGCATATATGTCTGGCAATTTGCAAAATAAAAAGCAAAACACAATTGGTACCAATTGGCTACATTTGTATTAAAATAACTGGTGTTTAAATCCAAACTAGTGAGGATGATGTTTGCTTTGTGTTATAGAGAGAATCCTTTTCATTTTTTCCCAGCACGTAGCTGTTTAAAAGATATTTTAATACTAGAACAAGGAAGTGTATGTGAACTGCTTAAACCAGAAGTCTACTATCTCTAGTTGCATGATACCTCTGAAAATTATAAGGCAGTAGAACTCTCTAAAATGTATTTCGAAATGGTTGGTTTTAGGTTGTTAGAAGGATTATAATACAATTATTCGACATGAACTTAAGCGAGTTATCATATCAATTATCTTTAATTTTTAAAAAGTTTAATTAAAGAGAGAGAGATAGATAGATAGTCAGCCAGCCAGCCAAACCTTGGCTTCACTCACTAGTTCTTATGTCCCACTAAAAAGCCAAATCAATTTCCAATCTGAAAAAAGTGAGAAGATCCATGCTAGCCATTACAGCAATAGATTTATATCACTATCTGCTTTACCGATACACATCCATAAAATCAAGTTTTGGCATGATAGATTATGGTGTGATAGGTCTGAAGAAATGATCACCGGTAAATGAATATCGGTAAAGAATTCTTCCAAAGGTAGCTAACAAGTATTACTATTAGAATAAATAATATTTTTATCTCACCAGATTTAGTAAAAGATACATTATTTTTTAAACAAAGTACGGTAAGCTGGTGGTCATTTACATTTACAGCTATTGATAATAGGAACATATGAACTTTGTCCTCTTACATTGTTCAATTCTGGCAACTATTTTATGAATTGGGTGGTCTAGCAAACTCTGTTATGAATTCAATTGCATAACACAAATTGTTATAGCAAACTATAGCATGTGAAACAGAGCATATCACTGTCTATCTAAGCAAATATTCATTAAATTGTAATTAAAAGCCTTTTTAAAAAACTGATGTCTGTAAAGAGGGTATTCTGCAGGAGACAAGCTCTGGAATGGTGAACTGCTTCCTTCATGCTAGTAGCTGCACAAACCTTGATGACTCTCATTCACAGCAGGCATTATATTTTAATTTCCTTAAGCCACAGGACCTAAGCTTGAATTCATATTGTATCTGGACTTATGTATTCACTATGGATAAAGAGGCAGACTTTTGTATTTATTACATTGAATACATATGAATTGGTACAAACATTCAAATTCTTTAAGCTAAGGTCACTATTGTTATTTGGGTATTAGTTCCTTCATTTTAGCAATCTTTTCTAGACCACCTATTCAAAGCAGCATTTTGTCTGTCTCATAGTCAGATGGTTTTGTTTGAATTCAATTTATAAAGCAGTGTAATCTTCTTCTTACATGCAAGGCGTATTTTGGCATTGTTTTAATCTCAGACTCAATTCAGGCTTTACAGATCAGCCAGAAAGCTCCTCATAACATGCTGTACTTTTCAAGGAAAACAGCATGAAAAACAACTCTGACCAATTATAAATTGATTTACTTTCTTCTGGATAAAGTATTCAGACACAAATAAGCACTTTTATATTTATAAAAAGAACAATTTACTTCTATAACAAAATAATCTAGAAAGCAATAGGTTTTTGCCTAAAGATCAATGCCAAGAAAAGCCTCACATGTTAAAGAAGCATAAAACTATCGTGTAGGACAAAAACAGGGCCTTTCAAAGAGAAGCCTATTTTTCTTTAGATCTATAAAACCATATAATGTGAGACTGTACCCTAATTCATATATTCCTCAGGAACAGATAATGAAATAGTGCAATAGTGGAAAGCATAAATTCTTCCCACTTCCTCACACTACCTCTTACAAATATTTTATCTTTACACAAAATGTCACATTGCATAGGATACAAACATTTCACAGGGCATTCCTAGGGAAGACTTTACTCACCGAGGCTATATGTATATGTATGGGTGTTTCCATTACTTCATTACCATCATGTTATTTCAGCACTTGACACAAGTGAATATATGAAATGGACAACAGGATTTTTTCTTAAGTAACATAAAAGCTTGTGAAAAATTATAAAGAAATTTTAGAAGCCTTATACATTATAGACTGATAACAGACACCCTGAAGGTGTCTGCAAAAGTTCCAATGAACTGAAGTGAAGTACCTACCAATTTTTAAGTCTTGATTGAGGCGAGAATATTTTGAACGCTCAAGAGAAGGCAGACACTGCTCAAGGGGTATCCAAGTATACGTCTCTGGACATAGTAAATCAGAAGGTCTATATTGTCCCTGCAAAGTAAAGAAAATAACAGCATGCCATTTATCAAATTCAAATATCTCTTTGTCCAAAATGTCTCCTGCCTAATATAGATATGAAAACTTAATAAAACAATCCTGCTACAGTATGTATAGACAAATGTAAATTTCTCTAAGTATGTAGATTTTCTGTGGGATGTCCAGCTTTGGCCAATCTAAAAAAAACCAAAACCAATACTTGGTTTATTCTTGGATATGAAAGTGCCAAGAATCCACCCAGGAAATTTGAAGACATTTACAAAGAATGCAATGTGCATTTGAAAGAAGACAAAATGAAAGTATCTATATGAATACTGGACGATCTCTATCTTTTACTACATCTCCTTTTTAACAACAATTGGTATTACAATGGTAACATTAATTACAATTATCTTAATTTGACTGGCAGCTGCTGTAAGCAAAGAGCTATTGTACATTAAGAACAATTTGTCTGACAGTTTATTGTTTTGAGAAGATAAAACGGAATTAAATCCAATACTAAATAAAATACACATTGAGCTCTCACCTACAAGTCACAGAATGTCTGCCAGCTTCACCATGCTGGCTGGGAATTTTAGCATCTGCAACCCCAACACAACTGGTGGGTACCAAGTTGGGGAAAGAAAATCTGGAGAATGGACGATCAAGTCTGTTCCTTTACATCACCTGTCTTAACCAAATGGAAACTAATTCTAGCTGAAGGACTTAAAAACAAACAAAAAATCAGGGTATGTATATAAAATGAAAATAGCAATCACCTATATCAACAACATATACTTCAACCACATAGTCATCTGCAAGATGAGTAAAGATAATGAAATTAATAAGGATAGGCACAGGTTTGGATTCAAAGACAAAAGGGTGTTTCGGAGTGCCCAGGGGTATAGGCTTAGCACCTATAAACAAGTTCTTAAACCAAATGAGTCTTTTCTGAGGATGGTGCTGCAACAGTCCGATCTTAGGAAAAGATGCAGCTTCTTTAAAAGGAGAGATGCTACATCTGGACTACTACTTGCTCCAAACCCACCCTTCAAAACTAAAGCTCCGAACTTCTCTAGAAACCAGCATCTTCAGTGATACATAAGCTGTTAATGAAAGTAAATCTTAAAGCAGTTCTGTAAAATTAAATCTTTTCTGACAGATCACAGACATTGCCACTTTAATGGAAATGAGGTTGGTAGCAGATTTTCTGACTTTAACACATTATATTGTATACAAGCTGTATTAGCTATTCCATGTAGCAGATGAAGCAAGGTGAAGCTCATGAAAGCTTATGCTTTTTAATAAAATTTGTTAGCTGGAAAAGAAGCTTCTGCTCTTGGGTTTTTTTTTTCTACCATGGATTAGGATGGCTCTCTTTCTACAATGCCACCTCAACTTTAAACATTTGGAACATTTTTCTTTGTATAAAATAAAATCTGAAATACTCCATATTTTACCAATCAAGTTAGTCATTAAATCTGAAGGAGAAAATCTCTGAGCCAAATAAATATCTTCAGGATAATCATTTATACAGAATCTATGAAAAAAATATTTTGAAGAAAATCAAACTACAATGCCAAATTTTAGGTGATATATATATCCTTTCAGCACAGAAGATTTCAACTTTAGGCACAGACAAATCTAACAGATGCTGAGGCTAGGCAAATCAAGCAAGCAAACTTAAGCGCAGCAAGAACTAAATATGGAATAAATATTAACTTCATTATTGTATAGTGAATCAAAGACAACTCCTATTGACAGGTAATCCTTTACTAGTCATTTTATTAGTGTTCGGAATTACAATGGACTCTTTAAAAAGCTTTGTCTGCCACCTCAACACTCTCGCACAATTGCATTTCAGGCATTTGGCAACCAACCTGCATTTATGATCAGTTGCAGAGTTCTGCAGTTATGTAACCATGATTTGCAACTGTTTTGTCATTTTCTGGCAAGAAATGCCCATTGGATATATTCGTTTAATGATTACAATTCACTTTACGAAAGCAGTCACTTGCTTTACAGCCATCGTAAAAAGTGTTGCAGAATTGAATCTGGCCACGTGATGACCCAACTACTGACTACAATAACTTGTGACCAAAATTCCAGGTTCCGTTATAATGATAAGTCAAGTACTATCTATATTTTATAATAGTTTTAATTTAAGTTTGGCCCTGGAGAGCTGGCTATTTTTATAACAGATGCAAACAAATATTAAGCAATGACCTTACATATGGTTTGAATTCCATATCCACATATCTAGTGGGGAAGAAAAGAAACAAGAAAAAGAATTGAAGGAAACTATCACCTGCCAATCATCATATTTTTATATTAAGATTTTTATATTAAGAACATGTGGACTTAACACATGAAATACTTTAAGTCCCATTAAACTGTTAAATTATTTTCTCAAAGAAAAATATCAGTAACATATTTATTATATTTTTATCTGATCAATTTCACTTTCTACATTTTAGGAATTTTTTTCAGGTGATTTCACATAAAGACTAACATTTAAACAATGTTTATACTATTTAAAAAACCAAACTATTTTCATTATCCCCACAAAATCATTATGGGTATGAAAATTTTCATTCATGCTTTTAACCACAGCTCCTTATTACATCTAGTTATTTATTTTATTTTATTTTTTAATTTTAATTTATATTTATATGCCGCCCTTCTTCGGAGACTCAGGGCAGCTTACAATGCATTAAGCAATAGCCTTCATACTTTTGTATATTTTATACAAAGTCAGCTTATTGCCCCCACAAACCGGGTCCTCATTTTACCCACCTTAGAAAGGATGGAAGGCTGAGTCGACCTTGAGCTTGGTGAGAATTGAACTCGCAGTAATTGCAGGCAGCTGAATGTTAAATGCTGCCTTAGTAGAGGCATTAGCCTCCTACGCCACTCAGGCTCCTACATCAGCTATGATGTAACAATGTAGCTTATGCAGCTGGCTTATTTCAACAAACCATAGTTAGTAAAAATTAATTTGCCTGACATTCAGCAACAATGAACTGTAATTCTTATAGGTATTAAACCCATTCTCTGAACAAAGTTGGAGGAAGAGGCTGGGGTAGACCACAGTTCAGCTATTCTTTTCTCTCATAATAGAAAATAAAGTCATGTTACATTGAAGGCCCATTGCCACAGTTTCAATTTGTGATGACAATCATAAAACTCCTCTTTATGTGCCACTCGGTCCATATGTGTTCACTTAGAGAAAATCATAATGGTGCACCAAATCACAATTCTGCTTTTGGCAGAAGGAACAGCTTATCATGTGGCCAAGCAGCAGAATGGAAACAGAACACCATGTCTCCACAATTATCTGGCGTAATGTGTGCATCTTACTGTTTATGACTGTATATTCTCTGACTATAAAATTGTCTCTTTCTAAATGGCTCTTTTGAAGTATGCAAAACATTTGTTCGTTTTTGTTTCATCCCACACATTCCACTATGTGGGGAGGAAGAAGACAAAATATTCCCAATGAAGAGGGAGAATATCTCACGCAGATTTATTCTAGAGGCAAATTTTAGCTGTAGTAATTATTTTGTCTCTCCTTTATTTCTCTTTTTTAGTCTTCAGCCAAAAATACATTCAACCAACCTCTCGTCACTAGTTTCCTCTTGTAAAAGATACACTGAAAGAAAACCTTACATATGACATTCATTCAGGCATGGCTGGATATTTAATTGGAAACTTCTGGAAGCAAACTTGGCAGTTCTGCCTTAAGGTGTCTTTAATTGAAGTATTCTCACTTTGCCAGCCTTTGTATTCTAGTTCCTGCGCTAAAAGCATCTCTGGACTTCTGTTCCAATACAAGGCCAAAGATTTTAATGAAACTTAAGTCTGAAGATTTACTTTTAAAATATTTTGGAAAATCTAACGGATTTGGTGAGTATTTGAGATGAGGGTAAGTTAGTGGGGTTTGTTTTTACAGACTAAGCCAAATATGAAAAGTAAAAGCTCCAGAGAAAGATAATAGTTCCAAAAAAACAAAGGAGGTCAAGTACCAGTAGCACAGAACAAACAGAGAAGGTTAAACACACATTTACTTCTTTTATCAGGTACAGTGTACATCTGTGTTCTATTTTTCCACAATAAACCCATTGATCTTTTATTAAAAGTGAATTAAGGCCTTCATCTCAGTTTCCAGACAGCTGCTTTATAAAGGAATTTTAACATTACATAAACAAAATACCCTAAAATTATCAACAGCAATGTATTAAGGCAAAGGCATGAGAAAATGTGAGCCAATCCAAAGGTTTATTAAATTCAGCCTTTTCCTTGAAAGAGGACACCAGCAGAATCCCATCAGCCCAATACAACAGCAGACCCTTGCTCCTTGATTTAATTACATAAACAGAGATACGCATTATCCATCCCAGAGAGGTCTTTGCAACTAAGTTCAGCTACTCTGTTTTCACAAACTCTGTTTAGATAGCATCACACAGGATAAAGCAATGCTGAAGTAGGAAGGAAAAAAAATCCAACTATTTGGGATGTATCTTGGCTGTTGCATGGTCAAGGTTCCAGCGTGCAGGGAGAGTTTCCATGCATTGGACCTTCTTTGTGGATGCCCATACCTTATACAGTGATGCTAGGAAACAGTGCTAAGCAGTCTTAAGGACAAGGCCTAGTATGACTCTACAGCCTCTTTTTACATATAATTTATTCTCACATGTCAAGAGGCAAAAGAGCTCCAGTATCTGGCTTCACATTCAACATTCCAGAACTTATATTTTTGGAAAGCCCAGCCACACTTAAACTTGGGCCTAGAACAACAACAACAACAAAAAAAGAAACCTGTCTAATACTGTATATACTCGAATATAAGCCGAGTTTTTCAGCACGTTTTTCAGGCTGAAAAAGCCCCCCTCGGCTTATATTCGAGTCATGAAAAAAAAAGCCTTTTAAAAAGAAAACAAATGAGTACACCCCTGTCTGCAAAAATAGAAAAAACAGCCCCTTTCCGGTCAGTATAGGTTAATTACCATAAGTTGATTTGAAGAGCCTCCCGACTCTCAGCTGATTTGCTCTCAGCTGTTTTACCAGGGCTCTGTTGCTAGCTAGCTGCAAAGAGGTAAATTGCTGGAGTATTTTCCCTCCCCTCTCCCAGCTATGCTAAAAAAGCGAAACTGAAACTAAAGCAGGGTCTTTGCTGCAACCTGACAAAATGAGGCAGAGAGAGATTTCTTTTTCTTTTGCTTGCAACGTTGGAAAGGCAGATTTCTTTTTCCTCATCAAAAAAAGTAGGTGCAAACAATGGGAAATTCATGGCAAATGGCAAAAGAGGAGAGTTCAAGATTTTAAAACACAAAAGAAAAAGCTCTATTTAACTAGGGAATTGTAATAATTGAGATACTATTAATTGTATATTGTGTTGAAAGCAGAAATGGTTAAGTTGTGGTTTGGAAGAATATATGGGGGAAATTATTTGGTTTATTATTATTGGTAAATATAATTACCGGTAATTGATTTGTTAAGAAATTGGATTGCATGGAAATAATTGGAATATTCATGTTCATATTGATTAATATACAAAAAAGATAGTTATATAACTAATCGATTTATATTAAAATGTTGAATTTGTATTGAACAACTGTAATATTACATAATTAACCAATGTGAGGATGGATATAAAAATAGATGACAATGGGAAGGGGTATAATATAGAATAGAAGTGAAAAATTGAATTTGATTAAGATTAGAGATGAGGATGAAGGGTAATATTGGTTTTTTAAAAAATAGATGAGGAATAAATATGGCAAAAAGGAAATATAGAAATTGTAAATTTAAGTGAAATGACTGAACACTGTTTAAATTTGTGAACCGGCCAAATACTCTGTTCAAAGAAAATACATTGTATGTTTGTATGTGTGTTTCTAATTATTGCTATTTATTCATATTTGTTCTCTTTTATTCTTTAAAGTTTAACAATTCATTCTTTATCTTAATATCTTTATATTTGTTTGGGGTTGGTTTTCTTCCCTTTCATCTTTTTTATTGTACAGCAATCTTTCTCCTCAAACCTACCACCTCTCTCTTTGAAGAAGGGGGGAGAAAGAGAATGAGAGAGAGAGTGGAGGAGAGAAAGAGAGAAAGAGGGGGAGAGAGAAAGAATGAGAAAGAGAGGGGGAGAGAGAAATGGTGATAAGATAGGGCAAAAATGTAAAATGTGAGGACAGTCGTAAGTTCGAGGACTGGTCACAAGTGCCAGGACCAGTCAAAAATTACTTTTTCAGCCCTCTGAGTAGTGCATATGCACAAAAGGACTACCCAGAGGGCTGAAAAAAGTGATTTTTGACAGGTCTTCACACTTTTGACCGGTCTTCACACTTATGACTGGTCATCATTTATGCCCATTGTAGCATTCTTAACAACCATGTCACTCATTTCACAGCTGCTTCTCTTCACCGTGGTGATAAGATAGGGCAAAAACATAAAATGTGACGACAGTCGTAAGTTCAAGGACTGGTCACAAGTGCGAGGACCAGGGTTAGGTCCTTGCACTTTTGACCAGTCTTTTTTTATTTTGAAATTTACCAGTGGCCGCTGCATTTCCCACCCCCGGCTTATACTCGAGTGAATAAGTTTTCCCAGTTTTTTGTGGTAAAATTGGGGGTCTCGGCTTATATTCGGGTTGGCTTATACTCGAGTATATACGGTATTTCTATTTTGATGACTTAGGATGTTTTTATTATTTCGAAATATCAGGAATGAGAACAGATCCTTTTGCTGATCATTTTTTATTTGGAAAGCTAGCACTACATTCATTCTAGTGAAATATTTCAGACTAGACTGCTATACAAATGCATATGCAGAGATACATGCTTGTGATTAAGACAGAGGCCAACAGCTACTTCAAAGAGGGAGCTTGGTAACAAGTCACTAAAAATCAACTTCTATACTGGCAGTGGTGTTGGTTTGCTTACCAAAAGATTCCTCTGAGCCCCATGTAGGTATCCTGCGATTATTGTGGCATTGCTACCATTTTGCCAATCTCTGTTAAAACAGTGTATAAACATTTTCTTTATTTTGAATATGTAGTGCTTATAAGACCAACTAATTCAATTCTTCAGAACAACTGGATATGACACAAGCTTTCATGCCTCTCTATTGTAAAATCTTATTGATCAACATTTGCTAAAAATGATAGGTGAAATCTATAGGAAACCTTTTTTCCTTCCCCCCGCCCCCCCCCCCAGGTATTTGTGTTCCTTTTCAGGCCCATCTTTAAGGATTAAACCATCTTTAATCTTTGGTTAACATTAATGTCTGAATTCATATAATCTACTAAAGAAGAAAAGGAGAAATTTGCAGGGGAAGAGAAGAAAGTTCTTTGTATAGTTCCAAATAGCCAACTTGAACTATATTCCTACTTCATCAACATACAAATCAGATTTCTGGTACATTCTGGTATTTTCCAAGCTCCTGTTTCAAAAACCTCAAATATTTTAAGTGGTAAGTTCTTTTTAAAGCATGAATAATTCAAGTTGTCAGATGGCTCCTAGTCTACACAAGTGAATGGAAGCCTGAAAGTGGCAGAAAAAAATATTCAGCCTACTCTCTTCCAGGCTATTTCTAGTCTCTAACAGTTATAACAGAATAACAGAGGTCTTCTAGTCCAACCCCCTGCTCTCCTTGATTAAGTTTTCTTTCATACTTCATGTAATGAGTACAAAGGTTCAGAAAGTGGTTGTGGCAAATTATCAAATCGATCTGCTGGAAATGGAAATCTATGCAGTTGTACAATGAACTATTGTTAAAAATAATTCCACACATAAAGTATAGTTTAATATGAAATAAACTTATCACAATTAATATTACATTTGTTCAATATTACATTACAATCTTGCCTTACTCAGATAATTTACTTTTAAAAATCCAGAAATCAGTCAAAAGTATTTTAAAAACTTTGTGATAGCAGCACTGAGTTGATAAAGGATTATATTTACAGATGCTGAAAGGGGTAGATTGAAGATATATAATTCCAGATTTTTTTAAAAAAAAAGAAAAAAGAAAATAGTATACTAAATATAATATTGTAAATGGGTTATGTTAGTGGAGATGCTACCAATTGGGAACCAGAGAAATTATTGTACATTCTTCAATTCCTTTAATCTGCTTAAGGATGTAAATATTTAAAGGTGTACACTCTGCTCCCAGCACTGATTAACTATTATTCTGAGGAAGATGCTATTAATTTTGATTCGTTAAAACTGACCTCTTACTGATAGAAATGTAATAATGAAATTCTCATTTTCTCTTTTCAATAACTCAGTAGATTCTGGGTGGGTGTGTGGGTGTGTTTTGTTTTCATCCATTCATTTGTGTCTGATTCTCAGAGAGTGCCTGTGCAACTCCCTGCAATATTTTGGCAAGCTTTCAAAAGTGGTTTTGCCATTGCCTGCTTCCTAGGGCTGAGATCCAAGATCACCCAGCTGGCTTTGTGCCCAAGGCAGGGCTAAAACTTATCCTCTACATTAAACTGGTTCTCTTAGAGACCCTAACAAACTTGTGCTCCCCCAAAAAAAGAAATAGGGCAGATTGAAACATAGGGGTTCTTTTATTGTCAATCCAATGGCACTGCAATGATGTGCACACCATTTGTTTAGCAATCTGTAAAAATCCCTATTTTTAACTGAACAGTACAAGAACTACCATTCTTATAATGGTGATTGTATTTTTCCAAATATCCTCTAATTGTATGCAACTTAAAGCATCTTTTAATATATTTTACATATATAGTTATCTGACACTGATTTTCTAGTATCAGAAACATATTTTCTACATTAGAAAATCAGCATAGAACAAAGGAGAGCCAAAAATTGGTTGCCGATTATTATTCTCTGGATAAAAAATAAATAATTCATTCATTATAGATGCATATTTAACTGCAGGAGTGAATTCTCAGGCGCATATGCATGAATTCAATACAACTCCCATAGAAGAGAATATATGTAGCTCAGGATTGAACTGTGAAATCCTTGATGTTCTGTGAGCTTATTTGTTTGGTTGTAGACATTTGATTACCCAAGTAGGTAACATTATCAATTTAGGTAATAGGTAAGATGGACAACTTACCTTAGGTAACAGGTAAGAACAGGTAACGAGCTAAGAACAAGTCCCATAAATTCTTGATTTAGAACAAAATCCAAAAAGAACAAAATTCATAGCCAGGCAATGCAATTATTACAACTATAATTTACTGTATATGAACATTTTAGTTCTTTAATATATGTTCTGAAAATTAACCTAGACAGACTGGTTGGAAATAATCAACTACAGTTACTTATGGTTTTCATTTCTGATTGGCAGCAAAACCTGAATGAAAAAGATTAGGAGTTTTAGGTTCATTCAATTCAGAACACACCTTCCAACTACAAGTTTGATCTAGTATGAAGACAGCAATCTTAAATTATTGCTACATTTTTGACTATCAAGAAAATTCTCACTTTTTTAGATAAACGTATTCATTAATAGTCCACAATTTTCTAAGGTGAGAATTTATCAACATTGTTCAGCAACTTCACTGCGCAAGAGTAATAAACACAACATATGATAATAAAACATTACTGAATGAATTACAAGGCCCTGAAAAGGGTCACAGCTCTCAGAAGACTCTTTAGTATTTCATCCTATGCTAAAACCGTGTAATAAAAAGATTATGTAATTAGCCTTTCAAGACCAATAAATACTATTTAGTCTACAGCAGTTTTTGTACTTTGGCTCCAGACTGCTGATGACAGAAATACGTTTTATGGTTTCTCTACTGAGGTACGATCTCTGAATGTTTATTTATAACTAAAATAATAATATCCCAGTGATTTCATGTATAGACACAGTTCTAAACAGCCGAACAGTAAAAGCATGGATAATAAAAATAAAGGAAAATAATCAGTATTATTCTAAACATTTTGTATGTTTATTACCTTTAACTGCTTTTTTTCACCTTTGCAAAATTGATCTAATGACTCTGAAAATGGAGCTTTTAAAAACATTGGAGTACAAATTTTTAGCACAAAAAATAAGACACACTTCCAAAGTAGTATAGTTCTCCTTTTCAGTACTTCTCCTTACATTTATAGATTCTATATGCTGCACCATTTTCATATTATCTTAGGTAATTAAATTAAATTAAATTAAATTGTATTATATAAAAATTCTTTTTTATATGAATGATGAGAATCAAATTGTTGATGTGAAAAAGGAAATATTTAGTTGAATAGGTTCATAAGGAAGTGCATTACAGCTTTAATAAAAGCATACTGTATACTAACTACAAGATCATAGGTCAGTTAAAAAAACATCTATTGAGATGTGAAAGCATGAAGAATTATTTCAGTTCACAGTAAATAACAGAATTGCATCTTCTTTGCATTTTCTTATAAAATAGATTCTAAGATATAATGGAAGATGGATTCATACAGAATTGGTGTTCCCAAAGCTAAATCGTAATTATACAGTGTATATGACAAGTTTCCAGGAATCATCTCTCTTCGTGTTTTAGTAATGTAAATCATACCAATCACAAGCATTATAGCAGGTCTTCACTGTTTTGATATAATTCACAACTAACTTCTTTGCATTTTGCCTTGATTAGCTTAGTTTAGTAGGGCATGAATTAGTCATGATAAATGTCTCCCTAGTGTGTCATTCTAGAATAGTTCCTTTCTAGCATGTGATGTGAATCTGGAATTAATCTTTCTGGCAGCTCTCTTTTTGACAGCAGCAGTCAAATTTCCCATAACAAGTCAGGGACTGTTAACTTCCTTTGCTTTTCTCTCAATTGCCTTGAAATTCAAACTTTGAAATAAATAATATTTAAGTGGTCAAAATAAAAGGCCAATTTATTATTTCTATGTTTTATATTATCTTATTAAGAAAACATCACACATTTAAAATGAAAGATGTTTGCTAAATTGTATAACTTTTTATAAGGATGTATTCAAACTGACCTAAACAGGAATTGTCTGCCGAAAAAAATAGAAACAGCATTTACATTCCCAAAGCTAATTAGAAGTACATGTTGACATATTTTTACAGAAGACAAATACTTCTGTCTTCTTTACAGCTATCCTAAGATAGTGCAGATTCTACTCATAAATGTCAGAAAACTGAAGTTTTCATCCTATAATTCCAGGTCAACCAAACAAGCCATTTTAAGCAATCTTGACCTAATACTTGGTATTATATTACACAAAGCTGCCAAGAATTTGGTTCAGGCATTCACAGACCAGAAATATTCATCATACAAACACTCTCAATTAACTTTATTTTTCATCTTAAGTGATATTACCCTCAGGACATTCACATATAAAACATGAATAATAGCACGGCCACATATTTTTCATGTAAGAAGAATCAGATTTCAAGATTTTTGCGCCTACAGATATACATACTGCATAGATATTTCCCAGGGGCATTAAGATGCTTTATGTGTACTTCCACAATTAAACCAAAAGCAACTGCATAGATAAACTGGGCTAAAAGATAATGAATGATCCAGAATGACCCACTAGGCTTCCATGCCTGAAATTGACCATAAATCTAGATCTCTATAGTCCTAGTCCAAAATACTTTGTATTACAATCTCCAACGCCCCCCCCCACACACATACCCCGCCCCATACACACTTACAAATACAATTATAGAAGGGTTATGTAGGACGTACACAGAGTTCATTACAACAGCTCAGAGGATATCTCATCTTTCAGAACAGGTATAGTCAACCTAATTCTTTGGAAGTTTTAGAATGCAAGTGTCATAAGCTATGACTACTAGAATGCTTCTGAATTTTCTGGGAATTGTATACCACAGTATCTGCAGAAGAAAAGGTTGACAGTCCTCATTTTTAAAATCCGTATACTACTTTTCAAAATGAAGCTTTCGAAGAACAGCTTACCATAGAAATAAAATGTGGTTTTTAAAAATTAAGATCAGCGGCTAAATCTATGTAAAATATGCATTTAAAATATTTAATTGTTTTTATGGCCTAAAAGAATACACAAATATTTTCTTCATACCAAAAAGACAATGTTAGTTCCAAGTATATCTCACTAAGAAGGGCATTCTAGAATCTGGAGGCTAACAGTGAAAGAAGTTCATTCTTGGGATGCCACATCAAACCTATAATGGATAGCACATATAGAAAACCCTCTGAAGATATTCTTAGCGCATTAGTTTGTCTGTTTGAGAAAGCCATAAATATCAGAAGGCAGCAACCACTAACAACTGGTGACAAGTAAACACTATGAAGGTGCCCATAAAGTCACCAGGAATCAACCTCGACTTGTAGAAAACTACTATAGGAAAAGGAACATATATAGGAACAAGACTACTGTTTTAGGATATCAGGAATTATATATTACATATAGAACCTGTATCTAAGAAATCTTACATGAGAAATCTTACATGGGTTTAATGGTGACATTTAACAAAGCAAACATTTAGAATTTGATTTCATCGCAACATCTTCAACAATGAAGTTATCTGAGATTTAATTAATAATCCTTCCATATTGTAACAAGGTATTTTATTAGCCATGATTACAAAACAATGGACTCTTCTAGATGCAATTGCTGTCTTTTATGGCTTATGCAGTCGAGAATAGCATTATTATCTTCAAGGCGTCAACAATAACATATGAGCCTTGAATGGAATATAATCCTTCCAATGTTGTAATTCTCTGACAGAGATCAATATTATCATATTAGAGGCTCTGACATATACAAGTAGTCATCAGTTAACAACAGTAATTGGGATTAGACTTTCTGTCACTAAGTGATGCAGGTGTTAAGCACAATTCATGTGACTGTACTGCTTAGCAACTGCAATCCCGGCAGTCCCAGTTGCCATTGTTAACCGAATCCCATCAGTTGGCTAGGTAGGGACCCAGCCCAATCCAAATCAATCCTGACCTAGTCCTCCCAGATCCAAGCTTTAGTAAAGTAAGGGACTGACTCCTCTTGAACTTCACCCATCCACAGTGGTCTCAGCCGGCTGTTTCTACCCCAGCCTCTACTTCAATCCAAGCGGCACTGGCACTGCCACTCTCTAGTGCTGCCTCAAGATTTGCATCATGGCCAGCCACCCCAGCACAGTCCTTTGGGAAGAGAGTTTGGCATGGCAGTTTCTGTTTAGTTTTATAGTTTTAATATGGTTTCGTATGTTGTTTCAACTTTGATTGGGAGCCACCCAATGTTGATTAGAAGATGGGAGGCTACATCAATGTTTTAAACAAACAAACAAATCAATCAATCAATCTGAGGAAAAAAATATGCAATGGTCTGGCTTTGGCAGGAAATGTTATCGTTATAGGGTTTTTATAGATATAGGGTGTTATTTGCATGGAATTAAACCTGGCACCACTATTAACTCAGACTATTAGACTACAACACTCAAAATAAAAATAAACTGTGATCAGTAGCACAAGAGGAAATTTCGCTGCCACGTGGCAACGCTAAACCTCACATGTATTCTAACAGACAACTGCAGTCATTCCATGCAATTTACATTCTACTGCATGCAACTTCCCATCTTTTCTCAAAACAGAAGGAATACTTTGGGGACGGCATATGTTTATCTCAAATAAGCAAAAAGGACTTTCAAGATCTGATTGAAGAGAATGTTTTCTCATTCAGGCTTTAGAGGCTTATCCGTGATTCATAGAAGTGTATAATTAATGGTAGAGATTATGATAAGTAAATACAGGTAACAAAAAGGGATAATTTCAAGGATTATTTTCCTGATTCATGTATTACAATATGCCAATTGTATCTAAAGCTTTGTGGTGGAAGCATCACTTTTCATTTACTCCTCATATGTAAAAGAATTCAAGCCATGTCAGTTTAAGGGTCAAGCAAAATTTCTACTGCACTTACCCTGCAGTTTGTTTGTCTATGGAGAGTCTCAGTCATCCAGCTCATGGTTGTCTCGAGGTGCCATTGAAAGGGCAACAGGACTTTCTTGGTGTTTTTCCTTGAAAACATTTCGCTTCCCATCCAAGAAGCTTCTTGGATGAGAAGCTTAATGTTTTTAAGGGAAAAAACCAAGAGAGTCCCGGTTGCCTTTCGAACAGCACCTTTGGGATTACAATTTGCTTATCTACTTATTCAATTTATATGACACACTTCTCTCTATGATCAGTTGGACCGATCATAACCATTTTAACTAAAAATGCATGCGAGAAATATTACAAAACACAGACTTAATTGCATTGCCAAAATAATTTCCTGTTCAAAACAATGACTTCTGGCAGACCACAGGGCCACACTCACTTTCTCCACACCCAGATTATCAGTTAGTTGGACACTGGGATATTGTTCCTTTGCTGTAATTTAAGATTTTATTTTTTATAATTGTAATTTTTAAGCCTGTAAGGTTTGGATTGTACAACAGAATGGTTGTATATTTGAGTGTTCTCACCCACCCAATTGTGTGATTCAAGAACAATTTCAAAACAATTATTGTAGTTTTTCATTTAAAAATGTTTGTGCAGTCCAATAATAGATCATTGCTGCCACAGAACTCTGGCACTACTAGTACATATCAGTGCATCAGCCAAGCAGTTGATTTTCATCTTAAATCAGCTAAAATATAAAATGCAATTATGCTGACCAAATAATCCTTCAGGAAGATACAAAGTGAAAGCTGTATTGTGTTAGGGCTTGCAAAAGATTTGCAATCTTTTCAGTGTTACAATGGCAGGCTCACAATTGTAGGTTTGAGCAGGAGATTGTAGGTAAACAACATCCTGTATGGATTCTGTTCTGCTGTGGCTTTCCATTTCTGCTTAGGCAGCAAAGCTAATTTACCGAAAAAGGTTAACTAAATTCCACACTCATGGAACTATGAAGGAGCCAGGGCTCAAGAGATTAAAACTGCTAAAATTCCTTTATACAACCTTTCAAGCTGCTGAATCTCCCAAAGCTCAAATCACCGAAATTGGTTCTCAAGCACTATCAAAAAGTACATTCTGCTTATGACAACAGCCTATCCAAAGTAATATAATAATTAATCACAGATGAATTGGCCTTTTATTTCTTCGTTAATCTTTTAGAATCCGTTCTCTCCATCTGATATCAAGCTATCTCATGACAATAACCTGGGTTTATCTGTTAAACTAATTACATTTTCTATTGTCTTTCTGCAACTCTAAATTAAGCTCACTAAAAATGTTCTGCTGAAGTGATATCATTTTTTATGAATGCTGAAATATATTTTCAGAAATTTTAATTCTACTATATTCACATAAGCTATAATTTGTTCTAAAAATACAAACCTAATGTAAAAGTTTTTTAAAAGATAAACAGTTGGTTAAACCAAAGCAATACTGGGAATGAAACTGAAATGTAATTGCAAGAAAATGTACAAAATGCTAATAAATCTTGGAAAATTCCTTGACCATAAAAATCTAGTCTGGTCGATGTTATGCTGTGTTGTCATTGTCCAGAGATCCAATTTAAAGACCTCAAAGTGGCTTTTAATTTTCAAAAGATGCTTTAAAACTATTCTAAGTAAATAAACAAAAGTGTAAGTTACTTGGTGCTGTTATCTGCCCACTTCTCTATTACAGGGCTATGGATTATTTCTATTAATACAAGATATTTATATTCCCAAAATTTGTTCTTCGAAAGGACAAGAAAGTAATTTATGTTTTATAAAATACTTTCAATCTATTGAATTGTATTAACAAAGTAAAACTTAGAGGAGAAAAGGACACTAAAGAAAAATTCATATTCCTGAATTAGATTGAGAACTAGCATGGTATGTCATAAATATGTTTTAAAAAAACTTGGGAAGAGTATTTATGAATATGTGAATTAAAGAACAGAGTAGGCAATGTGGAGCTAGTTAGATAAATAGTTTAATCTACTAAAAGCATCTTCCTGCAGTGTAGGGAATCCAACAGAAATCCCTTGGACTTAACTAATACACTCCATGTTTCAATACCTCATCAACATTTTATTAGTTTTAATAATTTCAGTAGACTCATGGAAATCAAAACTAGGAAGACTATATTCCAACTAACAGTATTTGCCAAAAACTGGGTCACCAGATCTTTATAACAATTACATAAAAATATATTTGTAGATGGAAAGAATAGAGAGCCACTAAAATCCATTTTGTCAGGGCAATATTCTGTCTTGCTCAGCAGATGCTAACCCATTTTTAAACAGCACTGCATTTTAGCAACTGAAGAAAAGCTCAGTTAACACTAAAAGGATGTGGGTTTTTTTAGCCAAACCAAAGAGCTCTCAAAGGACATTAACCCTAGGATCTATGAAAGAAAATAGAATCTACACTAATAAAATAACGTAATTGCCATCCTTACTTTATTCAACATTCAAATGTTACTTATAAAAACATGTCCTTGTTAGATTAGGCTGAAGACCTATCAAATCCAGAGTCCAAATAATTATTTTAAGTATGCTGAAGGTTTATATATATATATGGTGTTCATGATTTCTTTTTCTTTTTCATTTGAATAGGATATCCTTATCCATTATTATGATCTGTCTGAAAACTCCCTCATGTAAAAAAGAAAAGTTTGATAGGTGGCATGGGACAACTATTTGGGAAACATAAAGTCTTTATTCTCCATTTATCCAGCACGAGCCAATTTATAGATAACTAAGCAGACAGTAGTTCTCTCTTTTTTACCAAGCAATGCAGGAAAGTTTGAGAATATACAAATCTGGCCCAGTTGTATTGAAAAATCAAATATCAGGCTGAATTCTAATAATTAAAATTGTATCTTACCTTGTATCGCATTTTAGGACATGAATAAATATAAAATCCCATGTAATAATAACTTAGATCAGAGGCCTTTTCATGAAGTTGCCTGGTAAAAGCTATTTCCCTGTAAAATAAAAATACATTTTGATAAATGTATCAAAATATAATACCAGATTGTGTTCAGAAATATAAATAAATCTACAATAAACTTACATATAATAAAATAAAATGACCTAAATTTTTCTTTCTGTTAAGAACTTATTACATTTAAGTAAGGGATTCTACATTAAAAACCCCAAATATTTTACTTTAAAAAAAAACAATTTTGCATGTTGTCCTAGCAAGATGCTAATATGAAACTCAAATGTGAAGTAATTAATAGGAAACTTGAAAGTTTAAAAAATAAAATATCAATAAAAGTTACTTTTATTCATAAAACTATGGATGTTTAACTCAATTCTTATATTCAATAAGATTTAAATAATTTAAATGCAACTTCATTTAAATTGCAATATTTTTTTAAATCAAATAAGATGATTTTAAAGAACTTTTTAGTTAGTTACAGAAATGTATCCAAATATCTGCATATGAGCAGCAAATACTATTGTCTGTATTAACTCATTTTTCATCCTTTTATTTGATGAAAAATGTCCAGTATTTCCTTTTTTTCTTATTCAATCTGGAGGCCATTCTGCAGTTTTGCCAATTACATTAGTCACTTGCAGAGAGCTGCTTTTATTCTGCTTAAAAGGACGAAAGATGCACAATTGTGTTCTGACTTCCTGAGTCAGTAAAACACACGAGTAGTCCCAAAAACCTCTTTTATTAAGAGATTTTTTTGTTGTTTTATTGCAACAGCTGTGAATTCTGTTCATTCACAGATGAGTCCCAAATAATTGTAAAGAGTCCTTCGGGATAAGGCTGATAATCAGCCACCTTTATCTCCCTTAACACGCTGCCAAAGATCTAATTGGAGTCAATTAGGACTCCACGGAGTCCAGAATCAAACAGAGCTTCAGACATTAAACTGAACAGAATTAACAACATTGCTTCCTGCAAAGGCTCATGTGCCTTTGCTCCTCCTTTATGTCTTATGGGAGGGGCCAATCATCTCCAAGCCCTACTCCCAAGTCGTCTCTTTTGTCTTAACTGTTCTTGCCTTCTGGCAGCTCTGCGCATGCACGCACTGAGAACAGGCTCCCCCTGTTCCTCTGCCTCGCTGAGGTCCGACTCTGGAGGCTCCGGAGGCAGCATGTACGTCCCAGATGGCCCTTTCTCTTTCTCCAATGCAAGCCCTCGTCCAAGCCTTCCCTAGACTCCAGGACTGGCCCATGTTCCTCCCAACCTCCTCACTGTCTGACTCTGCTGCCAGTTCCGCAGGCCGCCAACGGACCAGAACAAATTGCCAAATTCTGTCCTCTTTGTACTAGAAAGCCATTTAGCTTTCTAACCTTCATCTAAATTGTTCCAACGGACATATGGGTTAAGAATCTAATATCCTCATACAGGCACTATAAAGAAATGGAGAACTGAAGCGATTATGAAAGTAAGTTGATATAAATGGTATCTCCTAAGGGAAATAAGAATCAGCTGGCAAGATGATAAACATTTTATAGGGGTGTTATAAATGTTCCTTGATTGAAGGCTCAACCATATTCCCATGAAATACAGTTCTTTGTCAAGACAGGCTCAGATTATCTAGCCTTACCCTCTGCTGGAGGGAAAAAAAAAACCCTTGATATGTTTAAAACAAAACAGAAAATTCTGGAAAGAGGTTGAATAAGAAACAGAGGTTTTCAATATTAGATCTTCTGAGAAAAGTATGGAACCTCCACGAAGCTGGAGAAGTCCAAGAACCCTAAAGGAAAAGATCATTGTTCAGAAAGTCTAACATACAAAACCAGGAATTTTGCTAGGTTTTTTTATTTCTGTTTTCAACATTATGCCAAGTCTCTTTATATTTAAATTCTCTATATACATTAAGGAGTATATAATTTCAATTTCATCCATATTATAGGTAATGTTATGTAAGAAGATGTAATTTTTTTTCTCAGAATCTTCTTGTAACATTCTGAACTTTCTTCTTCTGATCTATAATATTCCAGGTAGACTAGCTCTTCATCTGTAGCAGATCAGCTCTCTACTGTCTGCTCTTCTCTTGTCTCCACTGTAATTTCTGAGCTGCTATATACTGTGATCTGCTAAACTCTGTAATTTATCTTCCTCTCCTTATCTTCCTTAAATTTTTATAATTAAAGTCCAAAGGGGTGGAGTAATTCGGGAGGTTTTTTAAAGAGGTTTGATGCTACACAGTCAGAAGGCGATACATTGACATTATATGATTTTGAATTTTTAATCTCCTTAAGAGACAGCATTGTGTATGAGAACCTTAATTTTTTTTACCCATTAAGATTACAGGATGGACATAAGGTGAAGCCTCCTGAAATTTAAGTGGTAGCAGCAGGAACTACCAATCACATTCCCAAAGTAAAGGCAGGACCAATACATAAGGTCCTAGAGGGATTCATAGAAAGAAGAGCAGGCCCTCTAGCTTTTCATCCTGAGGGTCTTAGCAATTCTGTACATGGTTTTCAAACAGAAGTTTAGAAAACTACAAAACTAAAAAAGCAAGCATTTCCCTTCCATACCTATGTTTATTAGATACAAAGAATAGAAAAAAGTAGATTTTTCATACCAATTCCAATTGACTACTTAAATTAGAAGATATAGATATCTAATCTGTTGTAGATTATTGTTCTTTGGTAATAAACTATTGTGCTTCATGTTTAAAATTAAGAGAAATTTACATACAGATTTGGCATAAATTCAGTCCAAGACCCAAACTAAAATTCCCAGCAAGGAATGAGTAAATGTTTCACATATATTCTGAATGTTACACATCAAATTCACATAATAGCTTTTAACTATGCAGTCTGAGTTATTGTACTATTTACAACTTCTTATAGTATTCAAATGTAAGAAATCAATAGCTATCATATCAATACTACTATTCATTACAGATATGATTTTTATTGACAGTAATACTTAGAAATGGGAATGAACCCAAACTATAAGGCACAATCATTCTAATTCTCCTTAGCAATATTCAAACATTGAAAAGTTATGCAGTTAGATGATTTTAATAAAAAAATCTGACTGGTATATTTAGACAATATCATAGTTCTTTGGGTGAGTCAATCGAACTGTTACAGAAAATAACCTTAATTATTGTTTCCCAAAGACAAATTATTTCCAATTCATTTCTCATTGCTCACAAAGTAATGTATAAAGATTAATGACATTTCAGAGTGCTACAAAACTAGTTAATCTAGTTTACTATTTCTTTTCCCTGTTTTCCTGTATTGAAAAATAACTCTTAAATTCAATGCCATTATAAATCAGATCATGTTTTCAAGCTATTAAATAGCAAGCACAGGAGCAGAAAGCCACATGAAGCCACAGTTAACTATAATGGCCTGGAGTGAGATATAATGAAAGTGAGCTTGATCAAAAAAAAGGCCCATTAAATACAGCATCTTACAAAGTACTAGCTCTTTCTTATTGCTACCATATATAGATTGGATTAGAAAAGTTTTATACCTAATTACATATCTAACTCTGTTATAACATTGTGAAGAGGCTATGTTGTTCTTCACTAGTAAAACATCTTCTATGTAGTGATTGAACACAGCAGTACAAGGAAGGCTACTATTATCATGTCTGATATTATACAAAGATGTGGGTCTGGTTGGGAAACTTTGGTAGACCTTTACTGAGTTCAACAGTTGCATCAAAAAAAACAGTAACAGTGAAAATCTGTGATATGGTTCTGCAGGAGGTAAAATAATTACCCTTGGATCAAATATGTTAAGGTTATAAGCTTTCAAGTATTCCTGCAAATGGAAATAGTGTCATTTCTGTTTCCAAGAACACTGTTCAGAAAATAAACAATTCATTTAGCCCACATCAACTTCTATACACTTGTCCCTAGAAAAAGAAAATAAACAGATGCATTCTCAGAGGCACAAGAGACTTTAAAACTAAGCATATAGCAGGAATTAAGATCCAAATTGACTACTTATTTGATTACTGATCAACTTAGTCAAGAATCTGCCAATCAATCTTTGACAGACCATATTAATCTTTAAAAGTTTACTGATATTTTTATATAGCATTCTTTAAATCCTTAGCAAAAAATAACAACAACGCCAATGTAGAATTAAGGCTCATTCAAAAATCATGGAATAAAGCTGGTAACAACTTGTATGTATCCAATGCCTTCTTTGCTTCCTAAGAGTTTGCTAATCCTAGCAACTTCAATTAGTTTATGTGTGCAATTCTACATAAGAATTACTAATCCTTAAATGAATTCACCCTTAATATTGATGGTTTAACAAGCTGACTTAAGTAACTTAGACATAAAAGCACACTGAGCTTAGCTAAACTTTATAGTTTATTATTAAACACAGAGAGACATCAGATACTCCAAATATTGGTTATCAGCAAATAATACATTCTTTCCATTAGGGGAAAAATATTGCAACTTTAAAAGTTATTAGCTACATTAAATGAACTTGATATTGCAACTGACATTTATTGATTGTCTGCCTAAATATCACCAAACACGTCATAATTTGTTGTATCAACTTGTAGTGTTATCTCTATGGATGAACACATCTGATTTTTTTTTAATGAGAAAATGAAAGAAACAGAAGAGCATCTTTCAAGGAAGGGGAAAAAAGCCCTTCTGCATCTGTGGAAGAAAGCTGGTCAGGAAAGTTAAGATGATAGGCACAACTATGACAATCAAAGTCTTACCCTTTTGCATATGTGTCAATATCATATACAAATAGAAAAGGGATTGATCTGATTCACCGGGGTAAGGCTCCCCCAGCCCTTTTATGCTTATGCAAACTGGCCACTTACACATCTTCCCACACTTTCCTGGCTTTCATCACAGCTCCTTTGCAACCTCTGTGACTTCTATGTACCTTCCCCAACCCTCCCTTGCTTCTTCATGCTCTTCCCCCAACTTGTGCTTTTCCAACCTCTGTGTCTTGCTCTTCTTCTGCAACCCCTCTGTCCTGCACATCTTTCATGACCCCTTTGGAGCACAAACACCCATCCATGCCATACCTCTCTCACACCCTGTTGAGGCCTCCCTGACTTATGTCGTGTTTTGGTTGTGGGAAGCTTGCAGGAAACTGTATCTCAGTCATGTTTTCACCATAACAGTCATGTGTTCTCTAACTGGCCTCTCCCCTCCCACAGGGTGGAGAGCTTGCCTAAACAAGTGATCTCTTCTGAGTGTTTTTTTCCAAAGCTCCAGATTTCTAAAATGTGTGAAGTCCAAATTAACAAGATCAGCTCTATGAAACTGATTAGTCCACTGACAACTGCTGCCTGTAACTGAAAAGAGTTTAATCAGTTTCACAACTTTGCTTTTTGTTTTCCTTCTAAGAGGCTCAGGGTTTGAAGCCCAGAACCCATTAGGCTGGTTGGGGAGGGGGGTCAAACTTTATTTCATGGAGGGCCGCATCAGGGTTGTGTTTGACCTTGTGGGGTTGGGTGGGCATGGCCAGGGTGGTTATGGCCAGCTCGATGTCACTCGTGTCAGGGGCGCTTGTGGTGGCCCAAGCGCTCTACCAGCAAAAACAGACTCCTGAGCTCCATTTTCAGCTATGACGGCCTCCTGCAACCTTCTGCCAGCGAAAACGGAGCTCGGGAGAGCTGCATGTGGGCCAGATCTAAGCACCCCATGGGCCGGATCCAGCTCTTGAGTTTGACACCCCTGCACTAGGCAAACTAACAGGACTAGCACATTCCTCTTAATGTGTATTCCCCACTTTACACTATGCCCTGCTTACTCTCTTGTAATCCTTTCCTGTCCAATAAAAGTAAATACAAACATTATTTTTTTTCTCTTGCTCTCTAATTTTCCCAGTACTGGGATGAGCATTTCAAAGGCTAGGAGAGTAGGGGAAAAGTGTTATAACATGTGCCCTTTTACCCAGTTTGCTCTTAGTTGAATTCAAGAAACCTTCCCTGCCATTTGGGCTCATTCAGCTGCCTGAGATTGTATCCTTCTGTTACTCTAAAACAAAGGAAAACTGAAGTAAATCTGTAAGCACAATCACTAGGACATGATTTTTCCACTTTGCGACTACATCACTTAGCAATTGATTTGCTGATTGTGGTCATAAAATGAAGACTACCTGCATTAGCAATATCATTAGATTAGACTTGAATACTTTTAAGTGCAAAAATATGACAAGTGTCTTGTACATATCTCCTTACCTTAAAGCAGAATAGACACCCAAAGACAGAGAAGAAAAATCAGGATCATAGTAGAGATACACAGAGGATACACACTTCGGAAGGATGTCAATTACACCAACAGCAAGTAGTTTTCCCTCAAGCCAATATTGCTGGTGGAAAGAACCATAGCCACAATCTGGACCATTTGGTAAATGTTCGGCCTAGGAAATTAAGATCATGATAGAAGGATCTTGTTTTTATTCAGTACGACTTTTTAAAATTGGTATTAGCAAGTAGGGGGAAAAAAGTTTTATCACACAAGAAAACAATGATACTTAAAAAGGCAAATACTTTGGAAAACACATAAATACATATTGAGAAAAAGACTCCTAATCAATAACAAAGGCTACAGTGAATTCTTTCACAAAAACCTGCATGAAGGCTTAGTGCAATATGTGAATCAATTTCTGACCCTTTTTTTGCTACTTTTTGTTTGTTTTAAAAAATTAACATTCAAGGCAATCACCTTGAATAATCATCTGCAGTTAATAAGTTTATCTTACAAATATACTAAGGTTGGGTTTAATGGCTTAAATCAGGGGTGTCAAACTGGATTTCTTCGAGGGCCAGATCAGCATTGTAGTTCTCCACGGGCTGGCCAGGAGGGAGATGGAACGGATGCTTCCTGCAGCACCCTGCCAACAAAAATGCCTCCCTCCCCGTACCCCATTTTCAGCCTGGACAGCCTCCTGCAACAGATAGCCTCCTGCATTTTGACCGGCAGAGTGCTGCAGGAGGCCGTCCAGGCCAAAAAGGAAGCACGGGGAAGCCGCACACGCTATCCCCCATGCTCCATTTTGGCTGCCAGAGGCTCCATGGGCCGGTCCTTTACTATTTCCAGCCTGGCCCCACGGGCCAGATTTAAGCACCCCATGGGATGAGATTGGCTCACGGGCCTGGGGTTTGACACCTCTGGCTTAAATGGATTTGACGAGTCTAACATTGTAAATCCAATTTATATTATAATTACGCTTATCTAAATTGTTTTGAGTGTACTATGATTGGACCAATGTTGAAAAGTCAGTATGCTCATTTAATTAATTGGATTTAATTAATCCAGCAAGTATATTCAAATAATTTGAATTTTCTTAGCTTCGTCACCAAATAATGATCAGAAGTTTTTCAGAAACCATACTTCAGGGGATATATGGGTATACTTGTTGTACCTACTGACTACTCCTTAAAAATGCATTCCAGGAAAATATGTGTTTATTCCAAAGCAGCTTGCAATCCAGGAAAATGTGTTCACAATAATCTTTTAGTTAATTATGCCAATTAAACCAGTTGAAGAGATGCCTACACTAAGCCATCAGCCAACTCCTGGGAATCACACTCACTGCCCTCTAGTCTGGGGTATCTGAATGTGGCTCTTCTTCACTTAGACAGTTATCCTACTACCACTGTTGTCATATGAAGAGATGCCCCTTTACCTAGAATCTGGGTGTATCAGAATGAGATATCTCTCTTCTATCAGAATAAACTTTTAAGTGGATGGCTCCAATTTTAACCAGGGTTACCAGATCTAAGTTGTCTTGGATTATACACTGCTAGATATAGTGCCCATTACTAGAGTAGAAAAATGATGCTTTTTTAAAAATAAAAGGTAACAAATTAAGGATTGGAGAGAATTTAGTTGTAACAAGTTCCATAAGGTTGAGATCTGCCCCAAAGCTAGCACTCAGAAATCTGTAAGTAGTCTGAGGAAACAAAGAGGTAAGAATTGCAGAATTGGAACAGATTAAAAAAAAAAAACAGCCACCACTGAGCCAACAGCACATAAAAGAAATAAATGATCCCTCACATGACTAAATGAACCCTGACAACTGTACTAGTTCCAGTTCCCCTGGGGATTTTAGGCACAAACATATGAAATCCTTTTCTCCAGATTCTTGCTTCTTGCAGACCTCCAACTAAGACACAATGAGAATAAAAAAACTCAAGTTCCCCTTTGAATTCCTCTATCCCTTCACTATTACTCATTGCAGAGAGTCACTGTCTTTAGAGAGCCTTTAAGAACCATCAGCAAGCCATTCTTTTAAAAATGCAATTACACTTAGATACTATTCTACCCAAAAATTCCTTACTTATTAAATCAGGCAATATCTTTACAATTTGAATTATATATGATTAAGTTTCTACAGGCAGTTAGGCTATTGAGTCCAACTCATGGAGTCTAACTCCATACTTAGCAAAATGGTCCAAATTAAGGAATGTTCAACAAATGGGTGGTCAGTATTTATTTGAATGTATCCAACTATTGGTGAGCTCACCACTTTTTCTTGGGAATTGGTTCTGTTGTCAAACTGTTTTTAACATTAAAAAGTTTCCTTTAACATTCAACTGAAATCTGCCTTTCTATAACTTTTAAGACTAGAGCAACCATTCAGTCAGCCAATTTGGTGGAAACCAAAACTTGGAACATTCTGATTTGAGGTTTCATATAAAATAAAATCTGGACAGGGCATGTAGAGCAAAGCTGTTATGTGTTTCCAGTGCAGTATATTCCAACAGCTTACCCACAACCAAGGAAGCTTTTTCCCCTTCCTTCAGCAATTGTCAACTGATTCAGCACAATATATACAATCATCTCAGCCCCTTTCTTCCATACTTAGTCACTGACATAAACATATCTTACCAAGCCACTGTCCTCAATCCTCCCAACACTTCCCTTTCCTCCACTAATCTTAGAAGGCTTCTGTCTTTCTTTTGATATTATCGTCCTTTGATCTCCTATTAAAGTCTGTTTACATCTCTATCAGACGGTGACTCTAGCCCCGTGATGGCGAATCTATGGCACGCGTGCCAGAGGTGGCATGCAGAGCCCTCCCTGTGGGAAGGCATGCCATCACCAGCTGCTCTTCCAGGTTCCGTCGCACGCATGCGTGCCGGACAACTGGTCCATTGCGCATGTGCACCGGCCAGCTGCTCTCTTCTGGGTTCAGTTGGCCAGCGTGCATGCACGCGATGGAACCCAAAAGAGAGCAGCTGTCCGGTGCGCAAACAATGCTACAGTATGTGACACTACCCTGAATGTTAGAATGTAAAATGATCACAAGTCAATATATTCCATTAAAGGAAAGAAAACTAATCAGTTGAAATATAATTCCAATGATTATTTTTATTTTGGGTTTCCCCACAATGTCCCAAAGTCTTCTGGGTTACTGACAACTGAAAACAATGATCCTAACAGGGAATGCAGTAAGAAAATAGGGTGTATATAAAGGAGGCTCAAATTAATATTTTGATGCTGTACCTCCCAAAGTCTTCAAATCTGCTTTTGTGTTTGGGAATATGCGTACAGTATTATACTGAAAAAGAGGGAGATGTACCCTTTTTAACTGGCATATGTAGTTTGTTCAAAAGGTTTTATGGCCTTGAATATGCAACCCTTTTTTATTTAGTCATCTAATCAGAAACATATGCAAGCAGTGCCACACAAAATTCGATTCAAGATTCATAAGTTAAAAACACACATAGAGCAAAGTATATATAAGCAAGCATACAGCTATACAAAAGAAGAAAAATAATGGGGATCTGCTGTTTTACTTGATGAGTGATAAAAGCTTTTTTCCTATTAAGTCTAATGATTCTGACTAGCGTTCATAGCTTGGAGAAATGTAAAAAAAAAAAAAGGTAAGGGTAGATCCAGCAAAGGAAAACAACAAACTCTTCACACATGGCTTCATTCAAAATGCAAAATCTCAAATTACTGGTGCAATTACTGTAACTTGACAATTTCATTATACTCATGTGGTAGTTAACTCTTTAAGGTCTGAAAAAAAGTTATTTTAACCGCTAGATATTAAGTCATCAGGAACCTTGACCTTAAACTAGCATTAACTCTCCAGGCTGGGCTCTTTGTTTTTAAGAAGCAAAAAACAATGTTGAAACTGTTAGCTTTCTTTGATTTATATATTTGTGTTTTTAAAAAAAGAAAAGTGCTCAAGCATAAGATTCCTTTAGGCTTTGTGAACTTCAGATTTATCTTTTGCAAAACAGAACAAAATGTATTCCTTATTTATTATTTATTCTTTGCTGTGTATATGCCTCGAAGTATTTTGGTCACAACATTGTAAAAACAGTTACAATGCTTTTTAAACAGAGTCCACAACTTGCCCCCGAAGCAGATCCAGACAGCCTTTTAATGCCTGGAGAATTGCACTTTAATATTTTTGGCTGTTCAGATACTGCAGTTGGTAGAGTGATAATGAAGAATGGCTAAGCCAAGATTTTAAGGACTTGGGGAAAACTTTTTTTTTTTATGATGTGACCCTCTGGAAGGAGGTCCCCCAATATATTCTCAACTCCCATTGGAATGATATTCTGGAAAGCCTTACTAATCTAGCTGTTTATCCAGTCATTGAGCTAGGCTGGATCAGACATTGTGATGTTTTAGGTATGTTTTACTTAGTTGCTGGATTGCTATTATTTTGTATAATTTTTACACTTTTTTTGGCTAATATTCTATATTCTTTTTTAATGTGTTTATTGTTGTGAACTGCCCAGAGTTGGTTGGAATCAAAAGCATCAAATGGAAATAAATAAATAAAATTTTGGCAGAGACAGGCATAGGGGGATTGAGAAAGTCAAAATGGCAGCTGCGACTCTGCATTTCCTCCATTTCCTTTTTTTTGCATATTTCTTGATACATGTATAAAATGGGTAGAGCTTTGATCACATAGATGCAAACAGCATATTGAACCCCTCTTTCCATAAATACCTCTGTACGTGTTTTTGAATTTCTACCAAAACATGGCAGGCAACTATGGTTCCAAAGACTTCAAAGACAGATCCTGAAGGTCATCTGCAAAGTTACACTGCATTTCTGCCCCAAAAGATTATTCCCAATAAAGTAATACAAAGACTGTGCCATCTGAATATATGTATATATTCTTATAAACAGTTGAGAGCTAAATCACTCTAATATGCAGATACAATGAAACCCCTAAGTGTTCCCTTTTTATAAATATAAGCTACTTTTCCTACTAATACAAGGGTTTGTGTGTGTGTCCACAAGAAATCTCACCACAGCCCTAAGAATTCTCATTTTGCTTTGCCTTGTAAATTCATTCCACTATCATTTATCACATATAGCCATCTGTACCATTTATTCCATAGCAATGAATCCTGGGATGGATTAAATTGCTACTCAGTTCAATTCATTTGTGGTCATTAACCGATATAACTTATTCAGTTTTATCTGAAAAAATAAGTAAAGGTCTTGAGGCTTTAAGAAGCTCAATTTATTCCCAAACTTTAAATTAGCCACTTATGGTTGTATAGGAATGTTAGCTAGATAAGAAAAGATCAGCAAAAGATCGGCCATCAATTGAACCCATGTTAGGGTTAATTATACAGATCAGAGAGACTAAACTTGAACAGGAAGCCAAATATTTTGTGTGTGTATGTGTGTGTGTGTGTGTGTGTATCTAAGATCTGGGATAGGCAGATGTTGTGGTTTGAGGGTGTAAAGGTATTATCCCAGAATGTAAACTGTTCCAAATAAAGCTCTTTTTTCCAATTAACTGATGGTGATTTTGTCAATGCCAATGATGCTCCATATGTTTCGGATTGCATCCATGGTGCCTACTAATACTCTTTTTGCTTTATTTTGCCACAGTCATTCTACTTAAATTTGTAGATCTTCATATTTTGTGATTTTCTCCAGTTCTTTCTCTTCTCTTCTACTGTCTCCAACTACTGCAATGTCCAGTATCCAGGCTTATCTGTTTGAATTCTAAAGTCCAAGAGCACTTTTCCTCATTTGTATTACCGTATTTTTCGGAGTATAAGAAGACTTCCAGTGGGACAGCGACATCGCCAGACGCTTCTTTTTGAAGCGCCAGCCCAGGGCTCCGTAGAACCGCAAAGAACAGCGACTATCAGCTGTTTTGCGGTTTGAAAACTTTCCCCCTGGTATGAGGGGGGAAAGTGAGTAGACGGGTGGGGTAGAGCTCCCTGAAAGTGCCGGATTTCACACATAATCTGGCGCTTGAAGATGAGAGCTCCCCGTTAAGCCTGTCAGTACTCCAGACCCTGGATGCCTCTGCTTTGCAGAGCTAGATGTCGTTAACCATTCCAGCATCAACTTTAAACAGATATTTTTTGAATTGAGCTGGCGGAGCACAAGCAGTACGAATCAAACAGCAAGTATTTTTTTTTCCTTTTAACTCCAAAGATTTATTTTCTTTAAAAGATTCTTCCTAAGCTGAAAGTGAAAGCAAGATGGCGTTTGAGTTTTAACGGGGCGTGAAGAAGTGAAAGCTAAAAGTAATTATTGACAAGCCCCTGTTTGAAACGTAAAACTCCTTTTTGAAAAGTGGATGTAATAAGAAAGGAATAATAATAATTGAAGCAGCAATACAAATTACAAATTGTAAAGGATTCCCTTTTTTTTTCTTCTTCAAACTCTTTTTTTCTTTTCTCTTCCCCCTTTTTTTTTCTGTCCTTCTGGAAGAGAAGGAAGAAGGGGGGCAAGATGGCTGGGCTTTTTGAAAGCAAAGGAGGGTTATTTAACCCTCAATGGTCTGAATTTGAGGAAGCTTTGAGTTCAATTACCTCTGCTCTATTGAAAAGAATTGATACTATATTCCAAGTTTCTCAAGCTGGAAATAATGAAATACATGGAAATACTGAGTTGCAATCTAGCAGTGGGGGATTGAATGAAGAGTTGGGAGATGCAAAAAAACAACAACAGAATGTTGTGCAAAATAAGGAGCAAAAAGTGTTGCAAGTTGATGAAATTTTGGTTTCACGAATTTTTTTTTATAAAACTCAATCTGCACTTAAAGAGTTGTTTCCAGAAGAAGCTACATTTCTGCAAAAATTTTATAATATGCAATCCCAAAAATCGCAAAATTTTACTGGAGCTAAAAAAGGCAGAGGGATCAAAGTTAAGAAGAAAGTTCGTAAAAAGGAAAAGAAGAAAGACTGGAGAAATGGAAAATAACCCTGCTTGATGAGATGATGGTCCTTAAAAAGTACTGTTTAACTGTTTAAAGATTTTGAATTTTTTGGAAAAAGAAAAAAAAAACAGACAGCAGTTTAATGCCAGTTAACTAAGCGATGAGCGACGATGAGGAGGCAACTTACAGCTGTATTGGAATATTTGAGAAGAATAAACAGATCACAGCAATGCTGGTGTATTGGGTTGTGAAATATGCCCTGACTTGAATGATTTGGATTATTTTATTAAGGACTGCAACAAATTTGGACTTAATTGCAATCGCAGAAGTTCTACTGAATATAGCAAATTGAAGTTTCCTGCTTGATGGTAATGAATACAAGGCAAAAGGACTATGGACCTAGGGCAATTGCAGTTGATCTGGTGGTTTCCCTAATATGTCTGACGAATTTATTAATCTAATTTTTGACTGGATTTGATGGATATCATTTCAAATATAATTACAATTACAAAGTCACTCGGGG